>JAODKM010000108.1:7948405-7959060 GCA_026780845.1 Petrocephalus sullivani | reverse complement strand
ACCTCACCCCCCCTTACCTCCCCCCCGCCCCGGCCCAGGGAGAGCTACAGTGCGCCTGCGCGACTGCGGCAAAGCGCGTTAGACGGCATCGCTACTGGGTCCGGGAGAGGAGCGCGGAGAGAGAAGCCAGGGGACCGGCGCGGCTGGGTGCGAGGGCAAGGCAGAGCAGCGAGCGCAGAGCCGGCGAGCCAGTCTCCGCTCATCCCTGCCGTCTGACATCCTCCTCGCTGCCCGCCGCTCGCATCGTCGGGGCGGGGGATCGCGTCGTGACTCCCGGAGGTCGCCGGGCTGCTGCAGCACGTCTCCGCTGAGGCTTCGGGGAGCCGAGCCGCTAGGGGCACCGCGCCGAACCGACCGATTGCCGGGATGGTGGATAGAGAGCAGTCGGTGCAGAAAGCCCGCCTGGCGGAGCAGGCGGAGCGCTACGACGACATGGCATCGGCGATGAAGCTGGTAAGTCTGCCCGGGAGCCGGCTTCTGCCCGTCCTCATGGCGACGCCGACGGGAATGGCGATCCGCGTCTCCTGCGGGGTGCCGCATTAGCCTGCGCCGGCCACCGAGGGGCCCCTCGCCCCGTCACCGCGGGGATAGCGCGCCTTATAACCGCGCCCCGGGTTTCCCTTCGCGGTCCCTGTGCCCCGTCACCGCGGTGTCCCTTCTGCCAGCCTGACTCGGGCTCTCCGATCGCCGGAGCTGCACCGCATGGTGACCCGGCCGGTGGCTTTGCGGGGCTGCCCGGTGAGCCGTGTTCTGCGGTTAATTCCGAAATCTGGATCACGATCAAACACAAGTGCACCAGCCTGTCATCGTCTTTTTGTGGCTGATGGAAAACAGCGCTAATGACAGCCTTTCACGCGAATCCCCACTAGTGTGTGTGTGTGTGTGTAAATCTATAATGTGATCACAAAATACTCATTTCAGAAGTGTTGCTGTAGAATGACTAGATTTTTAAAATGCATATTGGTATGACAAAAAATAATGAAGAGCTGTCATTCTGGGCCCTGATCCCCATAACCCGTCTGACATCTGCACATAGGTTGCACACTTGTCAGCTCCTAACCCACTTGAGTCGCAGGGCCGTCGTGAGTGCCACATCCCATGGTCACGTCCACCTTCCCCCATCCCGCTGTTCCCATCCGGACATCCGGGCACCTGAATAAATAAGGGTGTATTTGAAATAACATGGTTTGGATGTTTAAGATTCCCCTTTCGGTGCTGAGATCGATGTCATTTTCGGCAGCATTAATACCCAAAATATCCAACAGAGGGTGACATTGGGCGTTTCTATCCAGCAAAACTGGTCTAGGCCAGTGAGATCCAGGACACTCCCGCACTGTGAGACTAGTCCGTTCTGTCAGGGATATTAAAGATTCAGTGGACACAGTGAGAGTCCTTCCACACGGTCAGGCCAGGTCACGTATGGCAAAGCCACATAATATTTGAATATCGCGGAGTAGCATTGCTGAAACCGCGTGTGGCCATCAGTCCGTATCGTCTCCAGACTATTGCTATACATTTGACTTCTCACTGGGTGGAGAGATACTTCTGCCCGTGGATTAGAATGGTACAGGTCGCCCAGACAGGGGGCAGGGTGGTCTGAGGGACAGCAAATGGGCTGGTGGTAGCCAAAGTACCTCCTCCCGGAGAGGGACCTGATTTGGCAGCGTCCCAGTCAGTGAATGTGTTTGTTGGAGACCATAAACCAGGAGAGTGCCTGTGCCCAGTACCATGGTCACCAAGCTCTCTGGCTAGGCATCAACATGGATAACATTGTGACACATTGGTGACATCTGAAGTGCTTTCAGTCCATTTTGATAAAATTTCTTATATTATCCTTTGCTGATTTGTGGGTCTTTATTTCAGTGTAATGCAGGATGTTCTGTGCCCTGAGAGAGTAATTAAGAGCCTTTTTCCCTCTACTAACTTATTAATGAAAGGCCACCTTGTAGCCACCGTCATTGAATTTGGTGCTTGATTTTGGTTTAGTCCTCTGACTTGAACCAGCTTTATGGAAGGCTGGAGTCAGTGAAGGGAAGAGCTGTGTCACACTTGCATAATGGAATGTTAAGCTTTACGCCGATCCATCTGTGAGCGTCTAGGGGGACTCCTGCTGTTATTTTTAGAGGGTTTTGTAAGGGGACGTCTCGGTATCACCGGGATTCCGGTCTCTCTCTTAGAGGCCTCTTAGTGAGGTCTTCAAAAGAGCCATACTTTTTTTTTTATACTTGTGTGTAAAACCTGTAATTTATTTTATAATATGCATGTAGGGCTCTTTCCTAAGGCTGCCTAAGGCTAGCAGAGATTTCCCAAACGCTCCGGGGTTTAGCCAAAACCAAAAGAATTTTGCTTGTCGTTCTCGATGTTGGCGTCTTCAATGAATTCTGTCCTCCTCCAGGCTGTCTAGGTGGGTCTAGGAGTCTAATCCCCGTCCTTCGACCTCCTTGTTGTGTTGGCAGGTGACGGAGATGAACGAGCCACTCTCAAATGAGGACCGCAATCTGCTCTCTGTGGCCTACAAGAATGTGGTTGGGGCTCGGCGCTCCTCCTGGCGGGTCATCTCCAGCATCGAGCAGAAGACGGCGGCTGATGGCAATGAGAAGAAGCTAGAGATGGTGCGAGCCTACCGGGAGAAGATCGAGAAGGAGCTGGAATCAGTCTGCCAGGATGTGCTCAACCTGCTTGACAAGTTCCTCATCAAGAACTGCACCGATGCGCAGTTCGAGAGCAAGGTCTTTTACCTGAAGATGAAAGGCGACTACTACAGGTATCTGGCTGAGGTAGCCGCGGGTGAGAAACGAGCTGCCGTGGTGGAGTCCTCTGAGGCGGCCTACAAGGAGGCCTTTGACATCAGTAGGGAGCACATGCAGCCCACCCATCCCATCCGCCTTGGCCTGGCACTTAACTTCTCCGTCTTCTACTACGAGATCCAGAACGCACCCGAGCAGGCCTGCCACCTGGCCAAGCAGGCCTTCGACGACGCCATCGCGGAGCTGGACACGCTCAACGAGGATTCCTACAAGGACTCCACTCTCATCATGCAGCTGCTACGAGACAACCTCACCCTGTGGACCAGTGATCAGCAGGATGACGAAGCTGGGGAGGCTAACAACTAGGGCCACCCTACACCGAGTTTGCATCACAGCCAACAGATCCACCCCCCCAGCTCCCTCTTCACCAGCCCACCCTCACCACCAACCCCTGCCTCTGTGTGCCCTGAAGGCACCTCCCTGGCATACCAGTGAAAACCCGTTTCCATCTCTGATCTCCCCTCCTGAAATCCCGCATTCTCACGCTTGCTTCCTTGTTCACTAATCCCTCCTCCTCACCTCTCCAACCCTGCCATAGCACAGCTCTCCCCCGTGCTCGCCCCTTCCCCAGATGTTCTGAACAGTACCAGATGTTTCTGTCTCTACCACTGCCTCATTCACCCCTCCTTCTCCTTCATGCATCGCTGTGTGGTCTGTAATTACGATACTCCAAGCAGGATGATGGGTCCCGATCAGTTGTCAGGAGGCCACCACCTTTCTGCCTGCACAAAAACTTTTATTTTCGCTTCCCTGCGTTTGAAAATCCGTACTATAGGGGCTCTTTGTTTTGGGGTCTTTCTCTCAGTGCTCAGTAGAAACTTTAACCGTAAACGATACAATGAAGCCGTTAGTCTCTCACGTGTCGTACGATTGGTGCCATTCGTGTTCCTAGAAGGCAGGTGCCGTGTCCTTCGTGCGCGTAACCGTGTTGTTGCCCAAGCATTCGTGTGTTTGCGGAGGTTTTATTCTTTCCTCCAGGCCAGCTGACATAGTCGGGCAGGAGCTCCGTTTGGCGGCGACTCCCCATCGCAGTTGGCATGCCGACGACCTGCCACCAAAGCAGGAGTCTGCGGTTGTGGCGGGTAGGTTGATGGTGTCTGCACTGGCTGAACTCCAGGTGTCCCAGGTGTCGTAATTTGCTTGTGGCTAGTGCAAGGCTGGGGAAGCTAATTGCTCCCATCTTTGCAGTTCAGAGATCAAGTTGTGCAAAAAAGAGTGATGATATGGTTTAGAGTTAAAGCCACTTTTAGGGGGCTAAAAGTTCTAGCTGGTCATTCGTCCATAAAGTGACCTTGCCTGCCCCCTAGTGCCTCAGTACCATGGTCCCATTCTGACTGCATGTATCTAAAGCAAAGGAGTAGGAGAAGGACCAGATTTGTATGCTCCATACTGCCACCTTCTGTTCTGGAAGTGCTATAGCATTGCTTCCCTACTGATGGTGGCTTTTTTGGTCCTCATACCAGTATAAGAACAGCATAAGATGAGAATCAGTACTGGTACGTTAAAACACACTCCAAAAAGAGATCAAAGCAAAATTTTGGCGAGAATATGCTTTGCGTTTCCGCTCAGCTCATATTGAGGTTGCTTGGTTTGCGATCAGCAAAACCCCCATTTCTCCTCATTTTCATAGAACAGACCTGATTATTTAAGTTCAACAGCAAAACGTCATTTAACATGTGACTTGGTTTGCCATGCAGCACAGACACTATTTATTAAAATGAGTATTATTTAAATAAGGTATCTGTTTTTTTTTTCTTTAGTATTTCATGTTTAAAAGCCAAATCCCCATGCTTGAATCAATTTAAAATAGCCATGTGCATTTCGGAATGAGACACAAACGGCCGTTTTATTTGGGAAGTGTTGGTGGGGACGATTATGGTGGTCAGGCGCATGCTCACATAGATGCATTTCCTCATTGATGTGAGTTTTCAGTTTTTAAATTATTTTATTGTTCATTTAAATGCAAATAGCTGCTTTCAGTGTTCTTGCTGGCCTGAGTTTGTCAAACTGCTGGTTGATATGCAAAGCCAGACTGAGTGGGAGTCTCCTGGAGGGACAGGACCGAAATAAAGGTTGCTCCTGGATACTGATTTTGGGTGGCTGGCTCCTTATTTGTGGGTATGGGTGTGACTGTTTGGGGCACGTCATCAGAGAAACTGCCTGCTTTTTGGTAGGGGGCAGTACATGTCTGCTGTTCTTATGATCTGCCGTTCACATGTCATGTTTATATGTGGCCTTTGACTGGATGATTTTTGGCCAACCAGATGGCTGCATCCAGAATGTGGAACAAATGCTAATACGGTCAAACTAATAAACTTATTACTGTAAGTTTCGGCAACAGTTACAAGATTACATACTATTCCAACCTAATTCCAGGTAACTGAAAGCATTCAGTAATACGTGTGTGTCTGTGTGTGTGTGTGTGTGTAATAATTGATGAAATTCATGTGTCCTGAGTTTTGCCAACTTCATAACCAAAAGTGAAAGTTCTTCCTTAATTAGTATGTGCGGGGCTGATGCTGTGATGTGGGAGTGTCACAGCTGTAGAGAATGCGATAAAACTCGGCCTAATGGACGTTGGGTGTTGAAATGATGAGTGTCGCAGAATGCCATAACATTAGGAGGCATGCTCTTTCCACTGCACAGCAGACAAAAAATACAAAGTCTGTTAAAATTATTACAGGACCGCCGAATCGCCGATGGTGCGGGCGTGCTGAGTCACCAAGGACGTAGGCATGGCCTGCGCTGGAGGGACGAGCACTCTCTCTGTTCCCTTTGCTCACAAATGCGTACCATTCATGGTCTGAAGATGATCCTCCTCTGACCATCCGGGCCTTGGGGGGTAACGGGCGGCAGGAAACAAAAACGGTAATGTCAGTACGGTACGGGCACCCATACATAAGCTCTTCCTGTGAGAGGGTGATAGCCGTATTTTCCCTTACTCTGCTACAGAAAATGAAGATCCTCTTTTTGGAAGCAATGGATAAAGATGGGGGGGGGTGCAGAGACTGAATGAGATGCAGGCCACAGCACAGCGGAGGGGGTCTTGTGCGCTCGGTGCCCTCCTTAGACCAAACAGGTGACCGCTGCAATTCCTGCTGAATGTCTGTCATGAAGACGGAGCCAGAAGCAGAGCGGCCGCAGTGTGGCCCCAGGGGCCTCGACGTTGGCAGCGGAAATCCGTGCGGTAAAGCGGCTAGCGGCCTCTGGCATATTCTGGGATAAAGTGAAAAACTACGGAACCAGGGAATCCAAGAAGCAGAGGACAGAGACCCTAAGGGGTGGTGACGACGTTAACAAACGGTTTATGTTCATGTGTTTGACGAAACGCACATCAGTAACATTTCACAGCTCTTTGGCCACTGCTAATAGTCTGTACAAATCTTGCCAAAATTGAACCTCAATACTCAAGTATTTGCTGTATGATTCAGGTGAACGTGAACCTTAAGTATATCTGATCCATCCATCTTCTGTAACCGCTTGTCCTATTCAGGGTTGGGGGGAGTCCAGAGCCTATTCCAGAGGGTAAAGGGACAGTCGTGGCGCACCAACCCATTACAGGGCACGCACCATTCACACCTATGGGAAATTTGGTAACTCCAATTAACCTCAGCATGTCTTTGGTCTGGGGGGCCACAAGGGTCCTCACAGAGTACTCAGAGGAAATCCTAGGATGACATGGGGAGAACATGCAAACTCTCTTGGAACCGTGATGGAGACTCAAACTGGTTCCAGAGGTGTGAGGCAACAGTACCTACCACCGCATAATAATTTATAAATAATCTGGTGCATTGAATCATTTACATGTAGGAATAGGTTATACCGAGGACATACACTGTCAATAATATGAATCATTTATTATAAGGGGATGGCAGTAATATAGGACGGCAATGCATGTGTTGAGGGGGTATTAGACACCATCTTAGAAAAGGAGGAAAACTGAATATTTCTTCTGTGATAGCTCTACTGTCATTGGCTAAGCAACCGTTGTCCCACCCAGGTCCTTCGTGACGTTGCGCTCCAGGAGAATTGTTACTATGACAACTGCCTTATGTCACTCTCAGCCGTTGCCCAGCAATGAGCTGGTGTCAAAGGAGCCAGTTGCTATAGCTACAGGAATAAAAAAAGGAATGTGGGAGAGTGCAGTGTTAGTGCTAGTACCATTAAAAAGAGGAAGGGGAGGGTCAGGTATGAAAAAGTCTGATTGTTACAGATAAGGGTGTGTCCAAGGCAAAAAAGAACAGACTCAAGAGGGCAGATTCATCGACAAGGGAAAATTGAATTTGAGTGGAAAAACTGGTGCACGTTACACTGTGAGGGCCTTAACCTCTGCAAGAGAAAGATCCAGCATTTTTAAATGAAACAGAGTTAAATACCCACAACGCCAACACATCTAAGTACCACTACTACCGCTTCTTACACACTGCCGCTCACGCCTCGGAACCTTGGGCCTTCCAGGGAAGCAGGTGCTGGCAAGTGGTGACACCAGCTATGCTCGCTGATCCAAGATGGCCTCCCTCTCTCACATGGCGGGGTCCCGAAACGCCTCCACTGTTTCCAGTGCGGAACGCGAGCTCTGTACTGGGCCGAAAAGCCTGGTTCCATCTGTCCCCCGCCCCCCCGGCAGGCCATGCCATGCCACGCCACGCCGGCCTTTCTATCCATATGGGCCATGCTCAGTGGGGCGGGCCTCCGGCAGGGGTGGGCCTATTTTTATCGCTGTGAGGGTGCACGCGCATGTGCGAGCATGAGCCGCTCCCGAAAGAGTAGAGTTCACCAGTTGTTGTAGCCCCTGGACACCGCCCCCCCCACCCTCAGCTGCAGTGCCGGCTGCCACAGAGTCAGAAATGAGTCTATTACAGTGCAATGACTAAGCAGTAGCAGAGTGGGGGGCGGGCTCTCTGCATGCTGACGAGGGCAGTGGGAGGTTAGCGCACCAATCACAGCACTCGGCCATGGCGCTCAGCCACTCACTGCGAGAGCCGGTGCCCCTTTCAACCAACCACCTTAACGCTTGTGTCCTTCTACTAAATTGCATGACAGAATTGTGCTGTCTCATCCAAATATATTAATAAAGGCTAGTCCTTGGGCCATATCTTAGATATAAATTTTTGTCCATGCCATTCCTCAGCTAAAATCAACCAAGCGAGCGAGTGCACTTCTACATTTAGGCAAGTGACACATCTGCTGCCCTTTTCCACAAAGTTAACTGCCTTTGTTCACCCCCCAAGAAGTAAATGACATTTATTGTGCATATTCTCAGCGGCACTTAGGCTGTAAGCAGCCACCTCTGCAGCTGAATCATTTCCTCCCCTTTCTCTCTAGATGAGGCTATTCAATCCCAGCTGTCACATGAAAATTGCACTTGCGAGAACTGCCCACTTTCATGTTCAAGTGAGCCCCTCCCCCATTTTAGTATGACTCAGCACAAATCTGTGTCCTCTAGTATGTGTCCTTATTCCTTGCCTGAAAATTTTTTCCCAGACATCCATACAGCTGGCGCCATCTGCTGGTTGCTGATGACAGTGCACCTTGAACTGGGATTTCATTGAATTGAATATTGTTGCACAGCAACAGGAAGTCCCAGCCTCATCCTTATATATCACAGTGGCTTCTACTGTCTGCCTGCCAATGAATTCATCAGCCTTGGCCAAAATAAACGCATGTAAAAGATGCACATGTAACAAGACTGAGAACTGTTCCTGTATCTTGCCAAGTCCCCAAAGCTACATGGACAACCCTGACAAAGTATTCACCCACCAGCCCAGGCTGTTACTGGGATTTTTTTTTAATGTAAGCAGTACTGAGTCAATCAGAGGCAAGAGAAAAAAATAAGCCCTAAGGCAATTTATCTCACGTGGCTGGAGAGCATGGTGATATGATAAGGACTCTATCATTGAAGAATGATTATGGGTACAATACGGGCCAAGCCAGGTCAGACAGCCCATAAGGGGTTAGGAACTAAACTCGCTTTACAGCAGGTCAATAAACACTCTAAGTAGCGCCATCATCAGTGGTATCCAGGAGAGAAGTCCTCTTCAGTAGCGGTGATTGTTGTTTCTGCTTACGTATCACAGCAGTACGTTTTCAGTAGACGAAGCCAGAGGATCAGAAAAATAAGAATAAGCAGTACGGTAGACTTGAGACCAGCAGTGGAAATCTTTGAGCAAGTTGAAATTAATGTTCCTGCGTGTTAGGCCATAGCAACTGCACACGGGGCAACTGTTTGAGCGATGTTGACTGGTAGTGCTGCTGACCAGTGTTGCTCTGGCACTTTCCCATTGAAACTGGGCAACAAATTTCTATTTGAGAGACTTTGATCGGCAGTGGACAACTTGTAACTTTGTGATCATCCATCTTTGTCTCTCCTAGTTAACAGTTGCCTGGCAACATAGCTCAAGAAGTTGTCCTGTGTATCATCACCTTTAGAATGCAAATGAAAACTGTCAAAGTCTGCTGTATGGTACATCCATACACTGTCTCTAAACTAATACTAAACTGTTAGTTCATAGTGGATGAATAAAGTATTTAAAATGCAGAAGATAATTCTAGGTATAAGTTCTGTACTCTGATTGACTTGTGCTGTATGCTGGAAACTTAGAATTATTTAGAATTATTTATTACTTAATTCGCAAGCAAGTAATGGTGCATGTTTGTGGCTTCACAGACAATTTTACTCGGCAAATCTACATTTGATGAAGTACGCCCAGAAGAGATATCTGATCCAGAGAAGCATCAGTGAAGTTTCTCAGCTTTTCTCACCTACCCTTAGACTCCTGGCACAAGTCACGAGGACACACTGCGTTCAAGCCTGCCATTTAATAATACAGTACTATGAAAATTACTGTCAAGTCATGTTGGTCAAGCATTGCTTTGATCCAGCAAAGACCCTTAGTTTGCATTAGGTATACTTAATCTCCTGTGAATTTCCATATTTCTTCTTCACAGAAGATGTTCATTTGCTAGGTGTCTTATATCAGGTCTGTCTAAATGCATCAAAATCTAAATGCACGTTCTATTAAAAGCATCGCTGATAGACGTTTCTTGGGCTGCAATTCAGTCTCTTCAACAGCAGGGGGCCGCGGTCCTGAGTTGAGATGGCAAATTGCTCTGGCGGCGGTAGTTCGTCTGATTAGCAGATAGCTTGCGGCTGACAGCATTTACCGTTTCTGGTTCAGCACAGCTTCTGCCATCAGGCTAATTTGTTAGGTTGGTTCTGTGTTATGCTGCTACTGTGCATTTTCTAATGGGAATTATTTAATAGCAATGGACAGTATTTTATTCATTGATCCTGACAGTAGCTGTAGTGGATTTCATTGCAAAATAATGAAACTATGCATATAATCCATGTTCAGTAACCACTTATCTAATTCAGGGGAAAGGTGAGCCTTGGGCATGAGGCAGGGGATACCCTCAATGGAAATATTTATATAAAATATCAAATGATTGAACTGACATCCTGTCCATGGTGTTTCCCTGCTCTGTACCCTATGCTAACTCCAGCCTCAGTATAAGTGCAGGGAAGTTGAATGAATGGGAACATCCATGGGCGTCGCTAGGCCATTTTTAGGGGGGCTGTAGCCCCCCTAACATTTGTACTCAGACCCCCTAAAAATTCTCCTTAAACTTTACACAAATTTGTGATCGCCCACGTCCCCTTTAAATTTCATATGAAAACGGCGGCAGACTCCGCCCCGTCTTTCAGCGCGGTCTTCAACTGAAGCATCACAGACTGCGGCATCACAGCGAGGATTAAGCCAAGGTGTGTGTGTTTTCGGTAAATTGTTATATCTGCATCAGACCAGTCCTTTTTCATAAATACAGTTTGCAAAAATGTCAAAATTTTCG
>JAODKM010000108.1:7928607-7938894 GCA_026780845.1 Petrocephalus sullivani | reverse complement strand
GGCGCTTTTTATCCCCCCCCCCCCCCCCCCCCCCCCCCCCCCACACACACAGGTGATTGTGCAGCGCTGTCTGTCTGCAAAGAACATGTCTCACGTGAAGGCCGGCTGCATCCTGTGTGGCTACCTGAAGCTCCTCCCCATGTTCCTCATGGTGTTCCCTGGCATGATCAGCCGGATCTTGTACACGGGTCAGTGGCTGGGGGGGAGGAATTCTGTCCATGTTAGTGACCCATTTGCCGTGATGAGGTGTGGCAGATGGACCAGGCCTCCAGTCGCTGTCATTAATGCATGACTCTTTCACCTCCAGATGTGGTCGCCTGCGTCGATCCGGACACATGTGCAGGCTACTGCGGCACAAGTGTAGGCTGCAGCAACATCGCCTACCCCAAGATGGTCGTGGACCTCATGCCGAATGGTACGGGTTTAACTCTATGTGGCACCAGTCGAGCACCAGTGACTGGGAGTCCTCCGGCCAGTAGGGGGCACATTTCTGTTAAACGACCTAATCAAAAACTGAAATACTGAAATGAAGAAATAATGCAGAGAGAGTGAGAGACGACAGAAACAGGGCTTTAAAGCTCACAGTGGGCGGTATATTGAAGTTCTCTAGATTATCTGCAGGTTGAACCCACTTCTGATTGGTTACTTTGCCCATTGCTGTTGAGAGAAAATAGCCTGTGATTGGTAGCCTGTGTGGTAAATCCCCCGCACAGTGGGGAGCAGCTCAACAATGGAAACTGGGAGTAACCGGGTGTAACTGAATATCACAGGAGTACACAGCCTCAGAAACCTAAACACTTCTAGGAGCCCAATAAGGATCTATTGTGGCGAAATACTTCTGTTTGGCGACAGCAAGATTGCAACAAGATCTGACCAAAAGAAATATTCTGCCTCAATGACAAATTTAACAGACAACAGACAAAACAGACAAATACATCTCTACATGTATTTTTTTGTCATAATAGGCAGCAGGTTTGAATTAAAGGTTCTTGAACAAGGTTTTTCAGTTCTGTTAAGAGTTCTCAGATGTCCACAAATATTTGTGTGAGACTTGTGCCCACCTCATAAATGGCCATCTCTCTTGTTTATGCTGTTTTGACCTGAGGGAACATTGTGTAGAACTTGGACCTGCGTGTTTGGTAAACTGCCAGGTAACTGTTTATGCCTAACTAGCCGGTTACAGCCACATGCCTGAAATTCTCAGCTGAATCAGGTGCTCTGCCTAATTTGGGAATCTGGTCGGTCGATTCACTGTCACCAAGGCTTGGAAAATATCAGAGTAACTACTGCAGGACGTCATGGAAAGCTGGACCCGTGGCCGGCTTGTGACGGCGCTGAGCGCATGAGCCGGCCTGATATAGGTCTTGTGGCTGGACCTGCTCTGGAGCCCTTCTAATCACCTGATGCCTGCGTGTCCAAACACTGCCCCACTTACTGCTGTTAGTTACGCCATTTGGCAGCATCCGCATGTCGTGTTTGTGGAGGGAAGTGACTTCACGTCGTTCACATGGCAATGGGTAACAATTAAAACGGAAGCACCAGTTGTTTGGCTGGCCAATCGCACGCGATGGATGACATCTCCCTAGAAATCACACACCCTCCAGGTTCACTATGATGCATCTTACGTGACCTCCTCGAAAAAATCAAGAGAGGTCAAAGAGGTCAAGGCCCAGCATGCAATGCTACAGCTGCTATTGTTACTTCAACAACTCCTTTGCTGGTCTCTCACTTCCTTCCTTAATTCTGCACCCCCAATTCCCTCCCAGGCCTTCGGGGACTGATGCTGTCGGTCATGTTGGCATCCCTCATGAGCTCGCTAACATCCATATTTAACAGCGCCAGCACGCTCTTCACCATGGACATCTACACCAAAATCCGCCCCTCTTCCTCCGAGAAGGAGCTCATGATCGCGGGCAGGTAACTCACCCCTGTGGGATTGCGTGAACCTCTGAAAGTGCACCAGAGATAGGCAGAAGTGTCAGTAGGTGTAAATAAATAAGCAACTCAAAACTTAATTAACTGCAGGATTGCTTAGAGTTATATCATTTTGTTTTGAAGTGGATTATTTTTCTCAGATGTGTTGGCCTACAGTTTGACCCTGAGCCATTTACTCTATTGACTGCTTCAGAATAAGTTTTTTTCAAGCCAGTCCAGGTCTCTAAAGAGTGTATCACCTGCTGTCTGCACAGGGTGTTTATCTTGGCCCTGATTGCTGTCAGCATTGCCTGGATACCCATCGTCCAGACGGCCCAGAGCGGCCAGCTATTTGACTACATCCAGTCCATCACCAGCTACCTGGGCCCGCCGATCGCCGCCGTCTTCCTCTTGGGCATCTTCTGCAAGCGCGTCAATGAGCCGGTGATTGTCCATTCTGGACCCACCGCATTCCTGCGTGGAGGCTCTCCAGTTCTCCCAGTTCTCCCAGTGCTCCCAGTGCCTGAACATTACATTACAGGCCAATAGGTGTATAAGGCAAAAAGCATGCATCCAAAGCGACCTGCAGGCCTAATGATTCACCACTTCATCCATCCATCCATCCATAACTGTTCATCTGGTCCCACTATTTACTACTCCATCTGCTAATATATCTATCTTAGAAGAAGGATTACATCTTAAACACGTTTCCTATCTGTCTAACAGCATAGGTCTCTAATTATATGCCAGATGATTCCATGACATCTTCTCATCTCGCACTCTGTGTTCATCTCTCTGTTAATTTCCTTGGATGAAACAGGCACACAGAGCTGCTTGCTATTTCAAATCCATGTATACAAATGAATAGATTACTGGTTACTGCTGTGAAGGTTCGAGAGCCACATGGAGCTGCAAACCAAAGGATTTGCAGCCCTGTCTGCTACCTACTGTTGCTTCTTTTTCCTCTTCATTTGATCGTCATTCTCCTACTATAATATTATAGTGTTATTAACACAGGCTTTAGTAACCTGAGTTCTCTATCTCTCCATCAGGGGGCCTTCTATGGGCTGCTGGTGGGGTTGGTCATCGGGCTGGCACGGATGATTACAGAGTTTGCCTACGGGACGGGCAGCTGTGTGAGCCCCAGCAACTGCCCCAAGATCATCTGTGGTGTTCACTACCTCTATTTCGCTCTCATCTTGTTTGGAATCTCCTGTGTGCTCGTGCTGGCCATATCTCTCATGACCAAGCCCATCGATGACAAGCATGTGAGTCTGACTCCGCCCAACAAACTGGTGGGCCCCGCCCCCAAGGCAGCTGATTGGTCATTGATTGGTCTCTACACTCTATGCTAGAAATGTGTAGCAGAGAAGGGGTACCAAAAAAAGTCATCTCCTGAATTTTTGAAGTTGGTACGGACATGGAAACGCAGTCAGGCTGGCTATGTTTACACAAAATGGCTCCAGCAGGGAAACGTTGCCGGACGGCGTTCTCCGTGAAACACGTCCTGCAAAAGCTACTTCCTCTCACTGGGAACCGGGTGAGCCCCTGGCGGCCAGCTGGCATGCCGGCTGTACCGTCCCATCTAGGACATTAAACTGGGTTTTAGGTCACCTGACCGGATGCCCCAGGTAACTGGATGTGCCGCTCGGCCCTCCTAGGCCTGCTGAGTCTAACAGGATCCACATGGCCACCACAACCCTTGAAGACCTTCGGCCCATCTGTATAAAAAAAACACTAAATCCAGGACAGGGACCTTCAGATCATCCGTATGGCGAAGTGTGCTGTAAATCTATTCGTGGTGCTGGCGGTGGGGGCCGGAGGCGGGGGCCGGCGTCGCTGCGGAGAGGAGCGCCGCGTTCCTCGTGCTGGGTGGCACCTCCCCGGCCATCTGCCTCTCTGCCTCTCCCTGCCAGCAGCCCACTTCTCCGCGCACGCTCACGCCCCCCCCAACTCCGCTTACCCTCACTGCCCATGCTTTGCTTTGCTGATTCTTTTTCCTGTTGACTTCCTCACCCTTTTCTGTTTTTGTTTGCAGGTATGAAATTCAAAATAACCAACTACAGGGCAACTGAAAATAAAAAATAAGCTACTCAACAGTTATAGATGACAAAAAATACATGAATATAACCATATAAGTGGTATGAGATATATAACTAGTTTGGACAATTCTCCATGGCTTTGGCCTCTCTGACCTGTTATTCTTACAGTGTGAGGGTTGAATCACTGGACCTCAGGACCTTCTAGCTAAGTCAGGCTCTCTTGGTCTCTCACCCCCATCCACTGTATTTTCAGCTGCACCGACTGTGCTGGAGTCTGAGAAACAGCACTGAAGAGAGGGTGGACCTGGAGGTGGATACCTGGGATGCTAAATCCGTAGATGCTAAATCCATGGACGATAAAGACATGAAGGTGGAAGGTGAGGCACTGGCGCGTTTCACACCGTTGACCAGTAGGTGGAGCGCTGATATGTGCCCTAAATCATATCCATATATACTGTTATTGATTTCTGTTCAGGACCTTAAAATACATTTTCAAAAAAACTGTAATTAGCATCAATGACACTTAATCTTACGATCTTTCTGGAAGGAAACACCAGTGTTTATTTAGTAGGGAAATAGGATGCAGCAGTGTGAATCCCAGGGGATGCGGTTTGCGTACTGCTGCGCTTTTCTGCGCGAGCCTCGCTGCTGACGTTGTGAGGCTCGGCCTTCCTCATGGCCCCCCCTGCGACTCCCTGCTGCGCCCGGCCCGGCGCAGTCTGACTGCCATTTTTCCAAACTAGTTAGATCCAGTATTTGGTATAATTCGCTTAACTTGCAGCATTATTCAGTATGAAAGATTCAGTCGAGTTCATAATGTTGTCACTGGATGTATGAGAAACAGAACTCTAGGAGCCTGTAACGGGAAAGAACATTCTGTCAGACATTATTTTGTTATATAGTTATAATCCGGCTTGTTTATTGAGCTGTGTATTATACTAAAAATGAACTCACGAAGGTCTAAGGCAGTGTTTCCCAATCCGGTCCTTGGGGACCCACAGTCAGTCCATGTTTTTGCTCCCTCCCAGACAGTCGACAAAAACGTGGACCATCTGTGGGTCCCTATGGACCAGATTAGAAAGCACTGCTCTAACGTATTACTGCAGTATCTCTTAAGCAGGACACCTGCAAAGTGTGTGTGCCACACTGGCCGCTGAGAGATACGGGCACGCTGGCATCCCCCACGTCACCGTGCTGTCCCCCTCTGTGTCCCCAGAGCCTGCCGAGGACCCCAGCTGCTGGAGGAAGGCCTATAACTGGTTCTGTGGCTTTGAGCAGAGCTCTGCCCCGGAGTTGAGCCCCGAGGAACAGGCCGAGCTGCAGAAGAAGCTGACCGACACCTCGGAAGACCCACTCTGGAGGAACGTTGTCAACGCCAACGCCATCCTGCTCCTCACTGTGGCTGTCTTCTTCTACGCCTACTTCGGCTAGCGCCCCTGACCTCTAACACTCCGCCAAGAGTCTTTCTCTTCCTGCTCCTCCCTCATTTAAATCTTCATTCATTCCTGAACAAGTACCTGTGACTGAAAGCAGGTTTTACTGAAGCGCTGGCTGCTCATTTGATCTAAGGAATATTAAAGCAGGGCTGTGTGTATCGCAGCTCACTGCGTTAGTGTCTACTGTGAATTTAATTTATAAAAGAACACCTTTTATTCTAGTATATTCTGTGCAAATATTTGATTGGTGTCAGAGTGACAGTTTCCTGCGAAAAGAGGCCCCCTTTTCACTGTGAATGATGATGGTATGTTCTCTCAAAAGTTCCCATTCTGCTTGTAAAAAATTAATGGGCCTTCCTGGTTGAACACTTTCAACGTGTCTGTTTAGAAAGCCGGCCATTCGACCCCCCCCCCCCGATTGGCTGTCATTGTTAACCTCAATTCTTTTCTAGTCCACCCCAAACAAAACCAGGACTGGTGGTTTCCGTCAGACCCCGTGTGACCTGTTTGTTCATTTCTGCCCCCCCTCCAAAAAAGGGACACCTTGTGTGTGTGAAGTCCAGTTCTACAGGACATCCCAAACACACATACATAGAAAATTCCACAAAAAAACTCATCGTTTCAGCCTCTAACAGTCTTCCACCTCAGGTCACACCGACCCCCAGTGAAATCATATTTACGAATGTAGTTATTGGGATACTGCTATTCTAACATAGGTGTTTATAATATGGTCTGAATTGTATTTGTGATGTAATTAATGCAAAATGCAGTGAGTGGCCAAATGATACATTAATTCACCAAAGTAGGAGCTAAGCTACTCCTTTGTGAGAACCAGGAGGCTGACTGTGAGTTCTAAACTATCGTTGTAAATGGCAACCTCATTACTCTTAAATAAAATGCCACATGTAGTATCCTGGTCAGGTGATTTTTTAAAGGCATGAGATTGGATGGGTTCTGACCTACTTTTATGTATCCATCAATTATTATGTGTACTGTCAAACATCCAAGGCAAAGAGGCCGACTACACTGAAATCCCACCCACAACTGCTCGCTGATCATCAAAGATCAAAGACTTTCCCAGGACTAAATTTCAAGTAATTTAATGTGAGACAATTCTAGTTGGGTGCGGCTCCTGTGCTCAGCTGACCTCACACATCATGTGGTTAAGAAGTCTTGCCATCTGATCTGATAACATCGCTGCATTCTGAAGGACAGGGCTGCCCAAAGGCTGCCATCAAGGGGAGCCATCAGGAAGTGTCATTATAACGGCCCGGCTTTAGGACTGATTACTAGCCGGAAGTAGCTAATGGGCTCACACAGGCCCAGATGAAACAGAACTTCCCTTAAGAGCGGAGCTCAGCTACGCGGAGCCGACCAGCCTATGAGCGCATATTTCCTCAGCCGTCCTCACATCCGCCGTCATCACGGTCTGCACCGACGATCAGATAAAGTCTTCCTGCTAGAAAGACCCCTGAACGTGTAGTTTTACTTTTGCTTCTTACTTTAGACTGAATGATCAAGATCACTCCAGAAACACTGGATCGAGCAATTCGTTGATTTTATTCTTGATCTCAAAGTAACCCTGGAGCCCGGAGGAAAATCCCTGCCTCCGAGCTCCCACCAGAGAGATCAGAGAGAGCGACAAACACATCCAGGGAGAGATGCAGTCCATACATAAATACATTTATTAGATAATTCCCATCTGCTGCGTGTATCCTTTTCAGTTCCTCTACACGTTAGTCTTTTCGAGTGCTATTAAATATATAGATATATCTGGTGGTCAGGTGGTGTGGTTAGGGGCTTGGGGGCGGAGTCAGAAGTGGGAGGGGCCAGGGGCCTCTACATGATTCCACAGGATGACAGAGGGTTGCTCAGCTGGCAGGTGCAGGCGGACTGGCAGTATTGCCGCACGGTCTGGTAGCAGCTGCGGTCGCCGTCGGCACCCCACTGCACGGCGGCGCCGGGCTCGGAGGGCAGGCGGCCCAGGATGCTGGTGTTGATGGCGAGCGCGGCCAGGCCGTAGTCGGTGAAGAGCACGGTCTCGCGGCGGCACGTGGGGCAGGAGATGAACTTGTACTTGGGACAGGACTCGTAGAGGATCTGCAGGCACTCCTCACACACCGAGTGCAGGCAGGACAGGATGCGCGGCCGCTTGCTGGCGAAGTTGTAGGTGTGGCCACAGGTGGGGCAGTCCAGCGGCTCGCAGGGCGAGGAGGCCCCGCCCCCTGCCACCGCCGCCGCCGCTGCTGCCAGGGAGGCTGAGGAAGAGGAGGCTGAGCGCAGTACGTACTGGTTCACAATGACGTCGTCCATCTTGTAGTGGAATTGGCTGTGGTAGCAGATGTCGGCGGCACTGGCCTTACGCTGGGACAGGCAGGCGCGCTCGCGGCGGGCAGGCGCTGGCGGCAGGGGCCGTGGCGGTGAGACTAGGGGCCGAGGGGCCACCGCACCCACCGCCACGTCCAGGGTCATGTCGCCGCAGGCCTGGTTCACGATGACCTCGCCCTCTCCGCCCCCGTCCCAGGCCACCCGCGGCGGCGGCGCATAGCGGGGTTGCGTGACGGGGGCGGGGCACTCGTGAGGGAACTTCTCCGATTGGATGATTTTGACCGTATCCATGGGGATGGCCATGGGCTGGCGCCTCAGGCAGGACATGCGTTCGGCAGAATTGGGGCCGGCTGGCTGGGCAGAAATTTGTTTGGGGGTGGTTCAGTTCAGCTCATCGGGCCAGTTGTGGCACGGGGCGGCAAATTGGCAGGGAGGAGTGAAACCCTCTCGGCCATCAGCCTTTGGCAGGGAGGCGGGGGACAGGGAGGAGCCCACGCATGGTCACCGTGGCGTTGGCCTGACCGGACGTGGAGAGTCCCGGCCCAATGGAAGAGGAAAATCACAGGCCGCTCGGTGCCACTCTGACAGGGGGAGCTTCCTTCCAAGGTAATGCTCTGGGCAATTGGTCTTGTGTAGCAGCAGGGGATTGTGGGATGTTGGGCGTCAGCAGGCTCCCGTGGCAGGCTGTGTCCGTCCTGACCTTGTGCTTTCTTCTCGTTTACGCTAAGAGGCTCCGAAGCCAAAAATAGGTCTCGGCTTTGAGGTGCGGTGAGAGCAGGTCGGGGCAGGCGTGAGTTCCTTGGCGCGCTCCTCTCCCCTCTGCCTCCGTGTCTCTCTTGTCTGGGATGCAGCAGATGCCAGCAGGATGGATACCCAGGACGCACGTCGCCTTGTCACGCGGGGGCGGGCCGCTCTGGCATAATCCTCCTCCAGCGATTGGCTGGGGGCCGTCGCTCGAGCGCCTGGGGATGGAAGGAGAGAGATTTCATTGGCTGGCTTTACTGAAGCTGAGCCCTGAGCGCTGATGGTGACCTGGTCCTATTCATCTCGCTGTCAGGCATTTTTATTAGTACTTAAGTTTTTAATATTTCAGATGACACAGCTGCTTGCAGTCTTTAAAAATGCAGCAGGTCACTGCACAGATAATGAGTGTTTGTTGTGCATGGGTGTGTGTGACTTTATGTTGATCTTGTGTGGGGGGGTAGATTCAAACATAAATATACATAGGCTGATTCCATTAGCCACACTGCTACAGCATCCTCCCCCCCACCCCCAGAACCCGTTGGTGCTGCCTGGCCAGCTGGGAGTTGCAGCTGTGACTCCAGCGCCAGCCGTACCACTCTGTCGATGTGCTGGGGGGGGGGGGGGGGTTGGGCCAGAGACAAGGACAGCTCTCAGGAACACAGACCAGACCACTGCCGGCATGGAGGGCTGTTGCGGGGGGGGTGAGTCTGATGTATGCCTTGTTGTCAACCGAAACATTCCACTCATTCATTCATGTAGAGCCCCCCCGCCCCTGGCCGCCATGTCACCCTAAGACCTAGGCTCACTCTGACATCACAAGCTGAACGATGGGCTCCCGCTGTAGGAGCCGCTACCTGGGACGTCACACATGGGAGAGGAGGGCCCCCAGCCTCACAGAGGTGGCGAGCTCACTCTCTATCAGACTGTATCTCTGCTGGGCTTCCTGTCTGGCTGATGGGTAGAGGCAGATTGGACTCTCTGAAGAGAAACAGACCCCCCAGCCTGCAGTAGCTACTGGGGGTCAGGTGTGACATGAGGGTGCATGTGAGTCCTAATATGACCGTGCCAGCCTGCCCTCCACACTGCTGACGGCTCCACCCACTGCCGAGTGTGCTTTCCTGCTAGGGGGGGGGGAGGGGGGGTCTGCCTGCCGGGCCCTGGGGGAGGAAACCAGGCTGGGCTGGCGTCGCCCACAGCAGGAATTCGTAGCAGACCTGCTTTCACATACACACCCGCACACACACACACACACACACATGTTTGTAGTCATATCTATTGTGAGGACCATCCACCGTAATCACAACAATGACGCCCTTAACCCCTACCCATCCCCAGCCTTAACCATAAGTAACCACACATAATGCAAGACTTATTAAATTTTTAGTTTTTTCATTGCAGTTGCAGATTTATCTAAAAATGAGTTTCCCCTTGTGGGGACCAAAAAATGTTCCCCACAACATGAAAATAACAGGTGTTTATCACATTTGGTCCCCACAATGTAATATATAAATAAGCCAAGCACTCATGCACACACACATGCACACACACAGCCTCAAAGAGCTGCCTACATCCCCCTCTGTGTACTTCCTGTGGCCACGTGATGGGCTTCCCGCGTAGGGGGGGGCACAATTAACAAATTAGCAGATGACAGCAGCAAGGAAGCGGCAAGATCAGCCCACACAGAGATGGGGGAGGGACACCGGCGTGTTCGGCATCTAGGTTAATCACACGCACCCCCCCCCCCCCCCCCCCCCCCACAAACGACAACACCCCCCGCGCCGCCCCCGGGGGGGGCGCCCGCGCGGCCCAACGCACCACCGGGC
>JAODKM010000108.1:7915431-7925529 GCA_026780845.1 Petrocephalus sullivani | reverse complement strand
CCTCCCCGCGCCCCTCTGGCCCCGCCCCCCCCCCCCACGGCCACTGTGGCCCCGCCCCTCCCCCCCAGCGCCACTGTGCCCCCACCCCTCCCCCCCCAGAGCTGCTGTGGCCCCGCCCCCTCCCAGAGCCACTGTGGCCCCGCCCCTAGCCCCCCCCCACGCATTCCAGGGCTACATCACACTGAGCCATGCTTCACTGTTTTGCGTCTCTACAACCAAAACACCACAGTACTGTAATGTTGAGGCAGTGGGGGGGGGTTCATTCTAGCATTGATAACACTAGGACAGGACCTCTGAATATTTTTTTCTTTCTTTATAATAAACCCATAATTTGAATTGAAATATTATTTTAATTCAGCCTAACTCGGTTGGAAAAAACAAAAAATATTCTTTGTACAATGATTCCACGCAGGAGCATAATTTCCAGGCATCTACAGAGTAAAATTAACAAGCAGCAGATTTAAATAACACAATACAAACTGGGGTCTTTGCTCTGTAGCTTGCTTCTGAAAACAGTTACAACCCAAGGTCACCTATGCACAGCACCTTGAGTCAGTCATTTGTGTCGTGAGGACCTTCCTGTCACTGTCACCGACGCCCTCCCAGGTAACCCCTCTGACTATGCAGCAAACAGCTGGAGGGTTCATATCGAGTGACTGCTGATACGACAGGGAGGTCAGGTGTGTCCACAGAATCAAGCTCTGTCAAGACAGGTGGCTCCATGTCCACCTTCCTGAGGGCGCCATCCCATCCAGTTAAGCGTGCGCAATGTAGCTTTCCCAAGTCAGAGTGCCTTCATCTATTGTTTATTATCTCTTAGGCTTCTTACTGTAATATTTGCACATCCCCCTCCTCCCCCAGGCACGAGGATAATGGCTTCCCCTTTAAACAGTATAGCTGTCTAAGAGCCAGATGTTTATTACTGTTACCTGTGATGACAAATCACAACCCCCCCCCTTTTCGTTTTCCTGTAAACAGGGCTAAGAAGGGGGCGTGGCGAAAGCGGCGGCGTTTGACAGGAAGCCCCGCCCCTCCGTCCCTACGCACACGCGCACACGCGCGCCCCTGCTCCTTTGCCTCGTCCCTGACAGGCAGGGGGCGGGCGGAGGCGGCCGTGACTCGCTCTGCCTCATCAGCCCATTCTTAAATATAGCGCTACTACGGAACAAAAAAAAGGGAAAAACCCCGGTATGCTGCCTAGCTGATGATTACCGCCTGTTAGTGCTTTGTTTTTCTGGGGGTTAAATTGCGGTTGATATTTTTCAAATACCGTGTGACATAACCCCCCTAAACCCTCCCCCATAACGGAGACTTCTGTCCGGTGACGTTTATCATCGTAGGCTGACAGCACGGCTGATCGCAGCTATCTTAGGCACAAACATAAGGGCAAATGCATTTATCATTTTCACGTTGATATTTTTGTACATGACAGATGAATATGCGTGACGTTCTTTTTATTCAGTTAAATGAAAAGGAACCGTATATTAATTTGTGCATTTTAGTGCAAACAAATACAACACAAGAAATTCTAATAATTTATTGATTAAATAATTTAGCTCACAGTACAAAACAGAACCGTTACCCTTTTAAATATTTCATCTTAATATTCCATGTGCTTCTAATATAACACTAACAGCTGGCTGTCGGGAAGTTATCAAAGAGCGTTTTTTGCGTTTTGACAATGACGAGAAAAAAACGAAAATGTAAGTAATCAGTCATAATTAGTTATTTTAAGACAGATGGATTTGTGTGAACGTGATTGATTGGAATTCTGATAAGACGTTACCATTATACTGTATTTATAAATTATGCTTTGCTTTCAGTTGATCAGGTGAATCAGTCTTTATTCGTGTGTGTGTATGTCTTTATATTTCGATATGCTTATATTCGAGTAAATGTTGGTATAAGAGATTTAAATCGTAACAATAGTAAAAATGATGGATAAACTGAACACGTTACGCAAATCTTTCTACATATTAAACATATGATACTCTCCTACACATCAGTCATATTACTGAACAGGAATTACTCTTCGAAAGCAGCGGGATTCAGCCCGAATTCAGCACTGAGCTTTTCACAAGCTAGCAGCTATAAATAAAGTGCGAGTACGCCATCAACGGGCTTCGTAGCTTCACGTCGCCATTCCAAACAGCTCTTTCTTTTACAAAGTTTGTGGACACATTTGGTCTGCTTGGGAGCACAAAATGTCAGGCTGCCCGTGCCCAGTCCCATGATGCTGTTCTCCTGACCACCACAAAAAGGGAATGGTTCAAGACGACTGTTTTATCTGACAGTCTTGTTCTTGGACCTTCTCTTGAACAGAGGGCCAAAGTGCTGCTTGGACTTCTTCTGCCCTGCAAAGGATTTCTGTGGGCTATGGACAAACAGAAACACACAGTCTCCTAGTAAGTTAAATCACCCGAAATGTTAACAGAGACTTAGGTTAACCCGGTAACCACGCCCAACTACCTGACGGGCTCCTTGTTAGACTCTTCTCTGGGATCTGTCCACCCTCTTGAGGTCTCCTTCAGGCTGACTGCTTGCCATTTGGCTCTGTCCTGTTGAGTCAAACCCATCGCACAGTTACACAAAGCGATCACAGTGCAGAGGGATCACAGTAAAGCCAGTCCATACCTGTCTGGCTTTTGTGTGCTTGCCGCTGTCCACCTCTGTCAGCTGCATCGCACTCCCATAACCCTGCTGCACCTTCCACTGCTCTGCAGGCCAACATGCACATATGAGCTCATCCTTCCTGCATATCGAGCGGCCCCTTCAACCAAATCCTCAGACTCTCCTCTAGCCTTCCATCATTAACCTGCACGTTCATACCAATCTCTCCATCATTGACCCATGAATTCCTCCTTTCCCCTGCAGGTAATCGTTAGCAGCTTAGCACAGGCCTGCTACCTCACAGGCAGCACTCTCTTTGGTAAGAATACTTCATGTAAGCCAGTGTTCCCCAGTCTGGTCTTCAAGGACCCACAGACCCTCCACCCAAAGGGGGGAGCCCATCTCCTAGGGGCCAGCAGAGGAGGAACTGGGAGGGAGCAAAAATGTGGACTGACTGGCAGGGATCCCGGAGGGAGCAAAAACATGGACCATCTGTGGGTCCCCAAGGAGTGCATTGGGAAACATTGATTTAATTGAAGTGAACTTTATTCATGGGTTTTCAGGGCTTACGGCTACCTGGCTGCATTCAGCATAATGAGAGAAAAAGAGAGCGATCCGTCCATTTTAATGTAACAAACGACCTTTGCATCACTGTTTTTCAAGTGTTACTCTGAGATACACGGAGTCCTTCAAACCCGGTTGTTCCATAGCTTTGTTTCCGTTAGTATAGGTGTCGTGCAGGCCAAAGCAGACTTTACTCTCATCTTAAGTCAGGGACGCTTTCAGACCATAAACAGTTTATATCACAGCATTCTGGGAATAGCGATTTCAACATATCCAAGGCATCAAGTAGCTGTCATCGCTTACCCAAATTCCTTTTGAGGGCCTCTGATTCCGACACAGAGCGCCGTCGAAACGGCAATGAGAAGGACTGGTCCCAAGGTGCCAGGCCGCTTGACATGTGACCACTTGGCCCATGCTCTGGTTCCTTATTGGCTGTCTCAGCAGCGCCGCGCAGACATTGTCTGGACATCAACTCCTGTTTACACAAGAGACTTGTTTTTGATCTGGTTTTATCCCCGTCACTGAGGCTCAGAGCTCAGAGAGGCTCTCCCTCCCCCACCTGTCCCTCCTTGTCTCTCAGCTGGTACTGGAACCCATCCCTCTCTCTCTTCAGTTCTCGGTTCCTCGCCTGCAGCCTGGCAATCTCCTCCAGGAGCCCGCAGACGTCTTCCAGGTAGGACAGCCCAGGGGAGAGCTTGCCACAGGGGTCACCCATCTCACCACATACCTGGGCGTCCACCTGGAGAGAGGGAGAGCGGGTCTCAGAATCACATGCCTGCTTCGGGATTAGGTTTTTATGACCTCATTGCTTTTACATTTCACACAGCTTCCACGTTCTGCCCAGCCGGATGTTTCACTGGACTGATTCAGCTGCAACGGCACATTAGCCAAACCACTCTTAGGCGGTAAGAACAGTGAAGACATTAATGGCATTGCTTACATGCATAGGCCATGCTAGGCCAATACAACTGTATAATAACAATTACCAATCAATAATTTAGCAGTTACTGTAGCTGAACACCAGAGTTTTTCTGGTTAAGCAATGCACATTTCAGCAAGACTTAAAACACCCTTAGAGATTTTAATCAGGAAGCTTTTGGTCACCAGTTGTAGATCAAGAGGAACTAAGAATTGCAGAACTGTGCAAAACACCCACAATTCTGTACTTCTGTTCAAACATGCTTTTCAAAAAAGAAACCAATTCTGAAAGTTAGTGCCCAGAAGAAGAAGAAAAAAATTAAAGGTCAAAGGTTGATTTTGAGATGTTACATTTGGGAACGTGTCCTGCTCTTCGTACCTGCTGACATAAGAGATGTTCTGGTTTAAGGTGCCACACCAAGTCACCATTTTCTATCACTGTGTCAAAAATGAAATGGCTTTGAGGGCTGAAACTGCCAGATCACGATGAGGATGATAAAGGCTTTCTGGGATGCTCATTATCTGCAGTGGCCATTCTCGCCAGCCTGACCTGAATATTTTGCTATTTTTAAAGTTATGGATAATTTCACACTTTCATCGAACAAGAAGAGCGTAACACAAAGCAAGGTGCTCAGGTTCTACAGAAGACGTTGCCTGTTGTCGTTGTTGTTGTTGGACCACATGTCACAACATGCTATCAGCGACTTGCACGCTGCAAGCCACTGGTGTGCAGCGGGCCGCTAGCGTGCTACAAGTTGCAGGCGCCTGACAGACTGCAAGTGGCTAGCATGCCTCCAGCTACTGGCAAGTGGCTAGCATGCCTCCAGCTACTGGCAAGTGGCTAGCATGCCTCCAGCTACTGGCAAGTGGCAAGCATGCTGCAAGCTTCCGCATCACGCGGAATATGCGGTGTAAACCACAATTATAAAAACAATTAACCAAACCCCTGGAGTAACTGCCAGCAACATTCTGAAAAGTAAAATTTAGAGCTACCCAGAATGTTCTATTGTTTGTACTGATTTATCTGTGTTAATTTAAGTTATTTGAAACATATCCTTCTACAGTAGTAGCAGAGTGCTCTCTGCAGCAGCCTTATGGAAATCTGGTAGGCGGCTTCCAGTTAGTCAACACCAGTCAGCGCGGGTGGTGCTGAGATGGAAGGGCCCAAAATGACGCCCTTGGACCCAGAAGACTGAGATACTGTGGGAAGTGTGGGTTTGAAAAACATAGCAAATGATGGTGTGTGTCTGTGTGTGTGTGCGTGTGTGTATGTGTGTGTGTATGTGTGTGTGTGTATGTGTGTGTCAGCTCGCTCAGTGGGCGTTTTTAAGACTCCTAACACAGATGCTGTATCTATGTCAGCCAAAAAAAGCTTCATGCAAAAAACACAACAGACAACATATGCATTAATAGAAGATTTTACTTAAGCTTGATACTAATTAAGGAATTTATGCAGAGTCATGGATTTGGTATCAGAGCCAGCTTGATTTAACCAAGTATGGTATATGATCAGGGAATTCAATTTGGTTTTCATTGTTTCTTTCGTCCATTGTTTGGCACTGAGACGTGCATTTTCACACATATTTAACATTCTTTGCCGGTCACACTTCAACTATAATCATATTTCATCAATATTTCAAGAGTCACCGGCTGCATTTAGTAGTGTGATGGCTCTGGGGAAGAAGCTGTTTATGTGCTGAGTGGTTCTGGTTCCATTTGACAAGTGATTTTTTTTAAAAGAACAAAAGCAATGGTGAGCACGAAAGATGGGGATGACCTGGTGAAAATGTTCAAATATTTTGCAGTAGACATATTTTGAGATTACAGGAATATGTTTTGGAAGCAAGAACGTTGCCACCGCACACGGTCTCCTTACGGTGTTGGTGTGGCGGGCTCCGCCCACCCGCTTACAGGTTAAGTAGCTAATGCCACAACAAGTATGCAGAAATCTACATGGCCCACTTACGTAACAACCTAAAACCAGAGTGAGGATTTATACGATTTTCCCCACATGCCCTTTCGGCTTCGCCTGCGTACGTGTTTCATGTCATCGCAAGCGAAACTGACCCCTCATATCTATGCAATCGTCTCCCCAGATATCCCAGAACTGCGGTGACATATTTGGGAGAGCTATGTGTCTCGATGCGCCAGGCATCTAAACTATCTTCATTCCGACTGTTGATTGGCTGGGCACACCTGTGCAGCATGTGAGTTACCCACACAAACCCTGCCCCCAATTCCATTCATGCCTTTTCAGCCTCAGCTCCTGGATACACTGGTTCTGTGTGAAAGTCAAAGAATGCACCTGAAAAGAAAATAGCTTGATTTTGACAACCTTGATGACGCAAAGGTAACTACCGACAAAACCATGCATTGTTTTTTTGTCGGATCGACTCTGTTAGTTAGCAGCGTGCTTCATATCAAGAAAAACAATCGCAACTCTTGTTCTTTCTTGCAGGAAGTAAGAATATTGTCTTCATTATCCTTTAGAACCTCACATCATGTTTTCAAACCCTCCTTATGCTCGTCCCTGGAGTTAAAAGTTATCATTACTAACACACACTGCCTGCCACTCAAAATGGATAAAATCCGGCGGGGTCTATAAGATCTGCTGGCAGAAACATTTTCACCTGTAGTCTCAGGTTTGCCAGCTGTCCTGCTGTGTTTGCAGAGGAAAGAAAATGAAATGTAGCTGATTCTACAGCTGAAACCGCAAGACCACCTATTTGTAAATGCGACGCCTTCGACTGATGCCATATTGCGTTGCCAGAAATCCCGAATGCTGGGAATGGCAGATGAAAAAGCATAACATTGGTATGGGTTCCTGAGAAGTTAGGGGTGTCTGATGTGAAGCGACAACCATTTAACAATGAGATTGACACCGTCAAGCTACCAGGAGACTGTTAGTGATGCTGAGATGTTTTCTGTATCCGTAAGTGATTGAGGCAGCAAATAGGATGAACAATGAGCAGGTTCCCTGCAGGAAATGTGAAGTAAGTAAGCCTCACCTCTGACCTGCCCTGGCTTTGCTGGCAGGGCTCAGTGGCCGGCCACTCTGGGGCTTCTTCCTCACTCAAAGGGGCCTGGAAGATCACGGAGCCAATGGGCAGCCGTGGCGGTCTCTGATTGGCTTTCCACTGGGGCCCGGAGCCTCTCGGCTTGGTCCGCTGTAGAGCCAGCTCAACTTGGGTCCGCAGTCTGTGCCAGCCATCCCGTCCCTTCAGGTTTGGGGGTGAAGATAAGGAGGGAGTGAGGGCTGATGAGGGCGAGGGTGGCCCATCTGCCATATCGGAGTCTTTACCCAAGGAGAAGCCCTCCTCTGAGCCGAGGGGGGTGACCACTGCCTCTTCCACCCCAGAGTCCTCCGACTCCGACTTCAAGAGCAAGCCCAGCCTATCCACGACCCGCTGACTCGGTGAGGCCTCCTGATCCGCTGAGTCAGTATCCTCCGAGTCGTCAGTGCTGGAATTCTTCCCAATGTAGGCCTCCATAAGTTGCCCAAAGTTCCTGTATAAATTCATCTCTGTCCTCCTCTCCTGCTCTGCTCACCTTGTGTCAATGTGGCTCAGTCATTGCGGGGCACGAATGTGACCATATGTGCCACTGTATTCCCTGGGTATAAGCCCTGCCCACACCTCCCTAGACCACACCCCTGACCTCCCACATGTCATCAGTCTTCCACTCACCTTGCTGTGCCTTAATCTCATTGTCTCTCGAATTCCTTCCTTGCCAACCAAATCTCCACAGCCGCCACCCCTCAAATAAATATCCTTTTAAGGTCGTTCAACCTACTCAACTTAACCAGAACGTTACTGGTCAGGACAGGGTGACCTCCGATCCAGAGCTATTTGCTTTTAAACCTTAGTTACAGTACAAGCCCCACTATAGTCTGTGATGATAAATCTCTGAATCAACAACCCTGTGTATTTGTAAGTAGAAAGTAAGCCATGCTAGTTTATCTAAGAAAATGCTATTGGTTAATAAAAAAAAATAAGTTCATTCAGTCTGAGAATGTGACAAATGGCAGGCTTGAAAGGCGAGGCTCACCGCCAATAGCTTGCTGATCTCAGGTAACAGCATATTGTCTGCAATGTGTCACGTCCCTGTCGAGCAGTATCTAGGGATGATTGCCATCTATGTTTCTGCAGTTCCAGGACGTGCCTTTGGGCCCGCAGAGCCGGATTCCGATCATCCCAGGGGATGACTTAAATTCTTTTGCTCAGACCTACATATGACTGTCTCATGAGTCTTACCAGAAATTTCCCAACATTTACAAACCAGCCACCCTATAGATGTGAGCATTTGTTACTTTTTTAGTTAATTGAGTTAACCTTAAATAAGTAAATAGACAATTTGTTGGCTGGCATGCAGAAGATACAATTCATATGTAATTTGTCAGGGAGGAGTCAGTGCTGAAATCTCCATATCTGTGGTTTCTGCATTGCTAAGAAGGCCTTAGCCTAAGAGATCCACCACGACACCCTTCACTCTCTCAGAGGAGTAAAGGGGGGCAGGTAAGACAAGTTGCACGGTCACCTCTCACCCCAAGCCATCAGTCAGTCTGCATGTCTGCAGGCAGAAGTGGGGGGAGTCATCATTTTTGAACTCCTGAACCTAACTTAAACATGCCATTCTGTGTGTGACTCAGCAAATGCCGGTGAACGGAAGGTTGCTGGTTCAAATCCCCTGGTCAGCGAAGTGATTTCACCGTTAATTACTTAAGCAAAGCCCTTAACCACCAGTTGCTCCAGGGACTGTCTGACCCTGCTTTCCTAAAAAAGTCTGCCGCTTTGGGTAAAAGTGTCTTCTAAATGAAAAATGTTTGCCAGGTTACATCTAATTGACCCAAATCTGTAATCTTTCAGAACCTTTGTCCAGCTCCCAGTTGTAACACACCATGAGAATTAGCCTTTCATAATAATAACATTGAAAGAACAAATGACAAGCAAAATAGACACAAAACCACTGCAGGAAGAGTGTAGATGTTGTAGATGCCTCGTTGGCGGGGGGGAATGTCACATGAAGCTGGGTAGGACATCTTGACTTCCCGTCTTCAGCCAGAGATCAAAAGATTGCGACGATTCTGTCACGTCCCACTGATCAGGTGGATTGAAACATTCGGACCGATATCTGTTTAGGGGGAGAAAAAGTCGTGTTATGCGAGAGTTTTGAAATACGCCGGTCAGTCAGTAGGAAAGGCACCGGCTGTAAAGAAAACAAAAGAGGGGAAGCTGGCGAACAATGTGAGCTTCTGAGAGAGGCCCAGGAATGTCTCAAAACACATTCCTGCAGTATCTGCCGCTCAATCACATCCACCAACGCAGAAGAAGAAAGGTGTGCCTCTACATCTCAAAGTCCCAAACCATTATTGTGCTAAATAATCTCATTTCCAGAATTGATACAAACCTGCAGGCTTTGCCAGTCGCTGCTTTCAGTTCCTGGGCTGCTCCTTGCTTCTGACTGAAGAGCAAATTTCCAAAACTCACTCAGTCCACAAGATACGTTTTTCAAGAAAGTTTTTAGGGAGTTTTTAGTGAGGTCTTGAATTATGGAGTCATTACTGGAATTGAAGTGCAAGAGTATGGTTTCTGTTCATTTTGTTATTGTTTTGTGTAATAATTCACTGTAGTTCACATAGAGCACACAAACAGCAGAGCCGCAGCCCGCAGCGTCCGTATCCGTCTCGATGTCAGCCAGATGGCTTTACACTGTAACTAAAGGAGAAGAGTAGGAATTAATAAGGAATGAAATACTGCTAGTGCAGAAATATTAGGAATATGAATGATATTGTGGAAGAGATGGTGGTTGGGCGGCATGGTGGCTAAGTGGCTCAGTGGGTTGCCTCATTCCTCATTCAAATCCCAGCTGCACTCCACATGTCCGCGTGTGTCTGTCTGTTTGCACGTCCTCATCCACCACCAGTCCAATTAGCAATTCTGAATCTCTCATGGTAGATGCCCTGTTATAGCCCAACATCTCACCCAGAATGTAACCATCCCCCCCCCC
>JAODKM010000108.1:7905191-7915331 GCA_026780845.1 Petrocephalus sullivani | reverse complement strand
ATAAAGTTTGCTTTGTTACCTCCCCCCCCCACCTAGGTCCCCTCTGCCTGGTCAGCAAAATATTTCGAGTGGACCCCCCCCCCTCACTTGGCAAAATCTACCTAGAGATACCTATCAATAGGGTTGCTAAACCCCCCAAAATGTAGTTCTCGCTACAGCCCCGGAAAGGTTTTTTGCCCCCCCAGTGATGGATGAATGGATGGAATATATAAGTAGCACCTGTAAGTAATTGCGGACGCATCGGCGCCCTCTCCTGTTACTGTTGGACACTGCGAAAACACAGCATGTGAGCTGCGAATGGAAGGGGTTAAGGACGAGCCCCTGTGCCCGGGGGATGTGGACCCTGTGTCTGAAGACGGAAAACAAGGACGCTCCGAGGGTCCGTTCTGCCAATTCACTGTCACGGCTACGCACACGTTTTCATGCAATCTCGTTCAACACGGCAAACTTAGTTCCTATTAAGCGACGTCATACGCATATTTTTAATTAGTAACGACTGATGATGATCACATATACATTTAAATTCATTATAGTATTGTAAGATCAATGAGGCGAAACAGACACCAAAATAGTTTTTCATATTTTTATATTTATTCATTCTTAAAAGCAGGAATACCAAATATACTAAGAATTTTATGTTTTAATTCAAACGCATGTTTTAATACTGCCACCGATTGCCCCGTAACACAATTCAACACAATGTTAGCACTGTCATGGTTAGCTGTGAACGTTTGGAGGAAAATGGCTCAGTTGTATATAGCTGATATTGAAATATATTCTAACTGCAGTTCATTTTCATGGCTGTTTTATTTATATTAATAAATCTAAACTTTTTATCAGACTGGCAATCGGCAAGTTAGGCCATGTTCTCGGAGGGGGGGGGGGATCTTTCTGGCCCAACCCTAGCAGGTGCCAGTCCACAGCCGTGTTTTTATTAAATTCTGTATAAAAATGATTCTGACATATATATCTATTTCCTATTTACATCGGGAAAGCATTATAGGTGGAGACGCATAAAACTTTGTACTTTCTGCAAATCCACACTTGCAAATGCACTTTGGATGTTCCCGGACTGCTTGGAGTCAGATGGCTATCTATCTTCCGCGTACAGTAAGATTGGCGTCCATCCAGTTTCGGGTTTTGCATTCATAAGGAGTTCTGGTACCGGCGTTTTTTTTTCTTTTTGTTCTGCATGGCATCTTTGGTTTTACTTCTAACTGATGTAGGAATACACACGTTTTGCTGCATTGCAGCTTACTTTGCAGGCAGACTACGCTCAAGGGACCGTGTCCACTGAGACCGCAGCTTTGAAGATTTTCCAGCAGGGGGCAGCAAAGAAATGAACAAAATGTTCCAAGTGTAGACAACGGAAAAAGATGCAAAAAGCAATTTATAATTTTTATGTATTACTTCCATTTTTTACCTCAAAATAGTATATTTTGCATTTTAGTTCTCTAAAACTGATATCGATTTGTTCGAGTAACAAAACAGAATTATGAAACAGTAGAAGCTGAAATCTATATAAACATTGAATGCATGTTATGAATTTATATGTGGGCATTTTAAGATTTCATAAGACACAATGTTTTTTTTTTCTGGGCACCATGCAGCGATCAGCTAGTGCTGAAAAGTTGCCACCTGTGTTACCATTAATCTAATCTAGCTATTGCGGGTATCATGTCCATTGGCCCTTTCTGGATGCCTGCCACAATTTTGTGTGCCATACCATGAGGATGATGATGAGGGACTCTGATGATGATATAATGATGCTGACAACGAGGGACTCCATCTGCCTTCCTCGATTTGTCTCCGTGCATGGGGGGGGGCACACATACTCGCATAAGTAAACACACAGAGCCGCACTGTCTCTCCGGAAGGTCCCAGGCTTGCCCAGGCGCGCCCCCCCCCATCAGTAATCCTCTCTGTCTTCCATGTTCCTTTGCTCGCATTTCCTCTGGATGAAGATAAAAGGTCACAGAGAGTCAAATACCTTGATATAGAAAAAAAATTCAACAATATACAGATTTTAAATAGTTAAAACTGACTCGCAGTTCATGACACTTTGTAAAACGTGCCAGCCGTTGCATCATCGACCCCACTGACAGCGTGGCCGCTCCTGCGTTTAGGCAGTCATTATGACACGTGTCCCAGATTAGCGCATTCTCACTCTCAGCTGCACCTCATGTTACTACCTTGGCATCTGTGAGCCTCAGTACACGATTGGCGATGGACGCGTCTGACACGGGGAGGTCATGGTGGTCCGCAGCGGACTCGTGGGGCATCTGCCAGGACAGAGAATGTGGTCACACATGAGTCACGCACTGTCAGTAATTGGTGTGACTCGTCAGAGTGTGATGTATAATGTGATTAGGGATGGATGTACCCGAGAAATGTATGGGGAGGGCCTTCTAGGTCAGCTTCAATAGGGGGCGCTGTTGGGACTCACCAGCAGAGGCGGGGCCCTGAAGAGATGGCTGAAGGAGTAGTAGAGCAGGTTGAGGCAGGAGGAGGCGTAGAGGTCAGCGTAGCGCATCAGCTGGCTGGCAAAGAGCGTCTGGCGGGAGCCGTAACGCAGCAGGCTGCCCATTCTGCCGTAGCACAGGTCCATCCCATGGGTCAGGTTCTGCACACAAGCGAGAGCCAGTCACGCTCACGTGCACAGGGCCGAAGCGGCCAGGGCGGAGAGTGACTGAGGCAGCTGGGTGTGTGCACTTGCGCGTGTGCATGTGCGTAGGGCAGTGTAGTGCACCTTGATCCGCGTCTGGATGACACTGATATCTGGACACTCTGTACTCCCGCTGTCCAGGTTTCTGGGAACAGAAGGAGAGCTCTCTGGAATCGCTGACACGCACTACCGCCCCCACGCCGGCTGCAAATCGATCCCCTTGATTTCATCTGGGCCGACACACGGTCACTTACTTGTAGTGCTCGGCCAGGAACACATCGAGGGTCTTCAGTTCCTCAAACATATCTATTAAAACAGAATATCACGTCAGGTCGCCACTTTCAAGGTCAAATGGATATCAAAGGATCCCAGTGCATCTGGCAGAAGTCAATAAGTCAGTGTCACATTATAACTGTATGAAGTGGAATGTGCGGTCAGACCAGGTGGTCACCTCGTGGTCAGAACATCACAATATCAATACATAATACAGGTGCACGAGCAGGACATCCCCTTTGTTGTCGCTGTTTCATTATATCCGTGTATGTGAAAAGTGAAAAATTAGCCAGGGGTTTGATCTTTGGTCAGAAAGCTGACAGAGTGGTGAGGCCCCTGGGTGAAGCCCTGTGCTCACGCTGCGGCTGGCATCACTCACGGCTCTTCTCTGTCCACACCTGCAGCTCCCTCGCCAGCTCAGGCACCACCAGGTACGTCTTCCAGCCCTGCTTCTTCTTGGACTTCAGGATGTCCCCGAAAATGTGGTCCCCCACATATAGGATGTCTTTGCCCCTGACCCCAAGCAGATCGCACACGATGTCGGAGGAACCTGGACAGAAAGATGTGAGAGTGGAGATAGGTGCTCATTACAGGTGCTTTTTCTGTCTGTTTGTTTGTAGGTGAATTTACTGCCTATTTGTTTACTAGTGTTCTTTCTGTCTTTGTTCACAGCTGCCTTTTCTGTCTGTTTGTTCACAGGTTCTCTTTCTGTCCTTTTGTTTACAGCTGCCCTTTCTGTCAGTTTACAGGTGATCTTTCTGTTTGTTTGTTTACAGCTTGCCTTTTTATCTATTTGTTTACATGTGCTCTTTCTGTTTGGTGGTTTACAGGTGGCCTTTCTGTCTGTTTCCTCACATGTGCTCTTTCTGTCTGTTTGTTTACAGCTGGCCTTTCTGTCTGTTTGTTCACAGGTTCTATTACTGTCCATTTGTTTACAGCTGCCCTTTCTGGCTGTTTACAGGTGCTCTTTCTGTTTGTTTGTTTGTTTGTTTGTTTACAGCTGGCCTATTTAACTATTTGTTTACATGTGCTCTTTCTGTTTGGTCGTTTACAGCCTGCCTTTCTGTCTGTTTATTTACAGCTGGCCTTTCTGTCTGTTTGTTTACAGATGCTCTTTCAATCTATGTTTGTCCATTCATGGTCTTACTAGACACACTATAATACTAGTATCTGCTTGGGCAGTGGATAAGCCATAATAATCTACTGAACATCCTCAGAAAAACCATTGAAGGAGTGCTTGTTGGATCCTGAAGCAGGGTATCTGCAGTTACATACCTCCAGCGTAGACTGTGCCTGGTTGCAAGTCCCCCGTGTAAGTCCCGATTCGTAGCTTTCCTGTTTGCTGTGAGAGCAAGGCAACCATGTTAGCTAATTTCTCACTCACTTTCTTTGTCAGTCCTCTTGTAGCCTGTTATTAGTTACAGCAGAGGTCTGTAGAGAACTTGTAGGGGGTCTGCAGAAATGTTTCATAAAAGGGCCAAACGTCAGTATTATTTGCTGGCTTGTTGAAGCCTCTCTGGTCCATAGTTCATAGTTACTTATGTGGCCAAGTATAAGTGCCGTGGGGTCCCTAGCTATGATTTATTTTAATAGCTAGGTTCCAGGGTTAAAGGCTCACCGTGTCCACCTGCCTGAGCACAGTGCCCTCCGCAAAGAAGAGAGGCTTCTTTGTGTCCACAACAATCAGGTCGAAGAAGGATGTCCAGCACTGCTTTGGGATGTCGGTCTGTGCAGGGTACAGCGAGCAACAAGGAGAGGAAGGTGAGGAAGTGTGGTTTGCAGAAGGAGAAAGAGGAACGTGAGAAGGTGTGGTTTGCAGAAGGAGAAAGAGGAAGGTGAGAAGATGTGGTTTGCAGAAGGAGAAAGAGGAACATGTGGAGGTCACCAGAGACAGAGGGAAGGAGAGCAGAACAGGAGAGTGTGAGGAGGAACAGAAGGATGAGTGAAAGGGAGGAATGGAAGAGGCTGGGTAAAAAAGAGAGTTGTGGGGCAAAAGAATGAAGAAAATCTTCTTTGTCTTACCTTGGGACTATGAGGGTAATCAAACAAGTAGCTCATGATAGCCTGTGAGGAATTTGGCAAAAAAGATCATTAGGTCCCCTTTGGTTTATAATGTCAGATGGACTAAATCCGTGTTTTTGACGGAGCTCTGATCCATCCATAAACAATCAGTGCATTCACATCATGCTGCTTTTACATGGCAGGGCCACCAGAGGGCAGTGCACGTCACACGGGTTCATACAGTCTGGCAGCAATGGAAACCTCATTCTCATCCGTCTTAAAGTAGCCTTTGCTGTTTTTGTTGAGCTGCGCCAAGTGTCTGCATAGACATACTCGCTACTGTCCTGAATCAAAGAGAGTGTGTATATAGAGACGCATAGAGAAGCCCACCTCTGTGTAGTTGTAGTCGCTGTTGGTGGCCAGGAACACTTTGGCCACCGCCTTCATGCGGCTCAGCAAGAGCGGGAGGCGGGCCTGTGGGGCAGAAGTCACAAGGTCTCAGTACCTGCTCCTCACATTTCTGCTAAGGTACATTCACTGTAGTCCTGCTTCAGATCTGGCCAAGGCAGTTCTTCCTGTAACGCCCCCCGCCCCCTCCGAATGCAGGCCTCTTTAATGCTGAGGATCAAACAGGGCTCTGTCCTATGCTCCCTTTCATCTCGAACCCGGCTCACAACAGAAGGCAGGCTGTCTGTATCTCGTCACTCACATCTTTCACCACGTACTTCTCCAGGTTCTTCAGAGTCTTCTCTTTAAGGCTGCCCTGCAGGGATGAGTCGAGCAGTTACCCTACACAGGCCACCCATCTTTAAAAGCTGGACATTCACATATCTTTCCGCTACACAAACAGGATACAAAGAATTAGGCCTTTGGCTGTAGGTGAAGGACGCAATGAAGGGATATTTTAAAAGTTTAAAGAGGGAGTGACCCATACTTTCCCATTTTCATACATTTATAGGGTTGGCCGCTTTGAAGTCTGTATTCCATGTGACCTGGTCGAAATCACCCGCTTACCGATTCGTGGACATAGTCCATAGCTTCCCGCACGTCTTGGAACATGCTCCGGAAAGACATGAACAGGTCACCGTGCTGAAAGCCTTTCTGCAAACTTGAGAGGGAAAGGCGCAGATGAATTGGATCAGAGATGATTTGGGAGTGAGTGGGAAGCTAGCTAGGATGAGGAGTAGGAACTTACTTAGTATATCTGGAAGATTTGGTGAAAAAGTCAACAAGGCAGGCATACAGGTGGGTTTCTGCGAAAAAGGGAAAACATGACGTAGAAAAGCATTCCTATTGCACATAGGTTTACTGATTCCAGCTGCTCAAAATGTTTAATTATTGTATGTCATATATATGTGTGTGTGTTTCTGTTTCTATTTCCATTTTTTTAAGACCGTATAGGCACTAATACTAAACAACATTTTGATTCTCCCGTACTACACATACAGTATAATGAATTGACAATAAAAGAACTATTTGATTTGATTTGATTTGCCTCGCAATTGCAAATCGGGTCTGTAGGGGGCACTGGTGCAGCATAAATCTGCTATTGACTGCTTATGTATTTCAGAACTTTTCCAGACCCTTCAGGAGATGATAATTATTGTGAACTAATTACTGAAGGAGACAGAATGGTTCCCTGAAGGAACTACACGCTGGGGAGGACAGAACCTCCTTATAACAAGACATAATTTTACAACTTAACAAAACAACTTCGCTCCTTGAGGCCCCATCACAGGTATTAGTCTTTGACATTGTCTTATTCCAAGTGATAGATACATTTTTGTTTACTGGTTAAGGCTCTTATGGTTGGACTGATGTGTCCCAGCAACACACTTTGGAAGAATACAGATATTTCAATTAAATAAAGCTTGAAAAGCTTGTTTAACGGGAATGAAGGCTACCTGAGAGGTTGAAGAGGGTGTTGAGGATGTAGTAGCGATCAGTGTTGTCTTTGCGAATGAACCTGCTGGGGTAGTAGCCCTGGATCTCTGGTCTGGGAACAGAGAAGCAGCCATTGAGAGACAAGCCACTTACGCCTAGAGATGGCCGCCAATGCTGGGCACCCTCAGAAGATTCTTGGGGTGGCTGTAAATGAATGGTGTCCGTCTCACCAGATCAAACGCGCCACATGACCAGTGAGAGAACACGGAGCCCTGCAAATGGATATCTGGACTTTCACGGTAGCACGAGTGTGGAAAGCCAATGATGAGCAAATCTGCAAAGTCACCAGCTGGAATCCTAGGACTCTGTATACCTCGGGGAAGCTCGGACTATCAGTCAATCAGTGGTAGCCCAGATCCGGTCCTCTTGGGGAGAAGCCTGGGATCTGAGGTAATGGGCCATTTTCCCTCAGAACCAAGCCAGATGGTCTGGGATCAGGCCTCTGAGGGCTTGGGAAGCTCTGATCAGCTTCGATCATCCCAGGTATCGGATGAAGCGCAGGTTCCGAAAACAAGTTTCGGATTTAAGGATCAGGCGGAAGATGGGTAAAAAGACAGGGAGGAGGTCGGAAACCAGAAAATCCGGCTCCATACATGATTTCCTGGCTCATGCAGCGAGAGAGAGAGAATGACGCAGACACAAGCTGCTGGCTAGGATCTCCGGTCCAAAGCCCTTTCACCAGGTGTAGGATATAAATACACAGTAATACCCCCAAGCCAGTCGTCTCATCTGGGGTAGTTCAAGGGAATACTTGTGGCCGTAACACAGACCGGCTATTTTGATCCCAATGTTTTTGAAATATACAAAACCCATCTCAAAAACTCTTTGCTTCATCAATGGCTGCTTGAAAAGACTGTCACACACAGACTTACCTCCATTTGCAGGCAAAACTAATTAAGGAGATTAAAAAACCAGCCTGATCCGACTGTTTTCATCTCAATATTTTGTCTTGTCAACACTTCCTGAGATTAAAAAATGTTCTAGATCATCAGTTATGGAATAATAAAACATTCTCAGAGGAACTCTAAGAAGACCTCAGAGAGGCATCTTCGTTACTGTTGTTCCATTTCACGTCACGTCAGAATTAATCGTCATATCCGTTCCTTGCTTCACTAGTGCTGGCTAACCTTTGTCAACATCTCTGGCATGTAACAGCTTGTTAGCATTAAGCCATACGATTTGTCAAAATTGCTGTCAGCAAATTAATGCTGCAGGTTTGTATTCGCAGCTGACGGTGTTAGGAATCAGCATGACTATTCTAAAATTAACTCATAATTAGCATCATTACAACATCAGAACACACACATGAGCCCTTGGGGCAAAATATTAGAGCCGGAAATCTGTAAAAATTGTAATAACTGGATTATTTAGCAATTAAATCATGAGGCCAGTTTTCGCTATACTGTAATTTTTCTTGCAGTCATTATAATATATATTTATAAAATATATATTTTTTAAATTAGCATTTCGTACTGGACAGACATTGTTTTTTGTTCATTCTGTTTGTCTCCAGCTGCAAAATGAGATTTGGTCATGCCCCCACCCGGTGGCTATTGGTGGCCCCACCTCACTTACCCTCGCAGGAAGGTGAAGCCATGAGCACACACCAGGATGGTGCCATGGGAGTCCACCTTCAGCAAGTTGCCGTACATGGTGTCAAACACTAGGCCTCTAGGGAAGGGGGAGAGAGACAGTGATCTATAAGCTGTCAACTGCCAACACTGTAGCACTGGTATAAATAACTATCTGACAAAAATATACCAAATATATGGTTAAGTCGGGATAAGATTGCAGTTACTGAGTAAAGAAAAACATGACTTTACAATGTGCTTGTTTTTACTGGTTAATCAGGAAAAAAAGGCTGGATCATGTCAATCCTGCAGGGGTCTCTCACCGCGTGGGGTAACTGGGGTCATAGGAGTACTGCAGCAGCTCGTGTGGATAGCCTATGGACACCAGCCTGTCCCTCAACAGCTCAAAGCCTATCTCCTCGTAGTCGGGGGACTTGTACTCTGCAGTGGATATGTCAATGAGCTCAAAGAGATCTATAGGTCCAACTGTACATGCAACTGGGTCACAGTGATCCATAGCCTGTAGGGTGGCTATGCCCTTACTGCGGGCATTTAAACTCCCCCCACCCAACAGTATAACCTTGTAATATAAACTACAGAATTCAGAGGAAATGGGCAAGGACATGGAGAGAGCAAGCACACACACACACACACACACAGTCTGCATAGTCATATCTTTATGGGGACTCCCCATTCATTTTTGTTGGTATAACCCTAATCCCAACAACAACACCCCTACCCAGCCCTAACTTTAACTATAAGTAACCAAACAAAATGCAAGATTTTTATAAAACTGTGGTTGAAAATTTTTTGAAAATGTCCCCACAAGGTAAAAAGTTACAGGTTACAGGACTGGGGTTCGAATCCTGCCCAGTTCCATGTGTGTGGAGTTTCCTCCGGGTAAGTGAGTTTTCCCCCACGGTCCAAAGACATGCTGATTGGCGTTGCTAGATTGCCCATAGGTGTGCATGTGTGAGTGAATGGTGTGTGAGTGTGCCCAGCGGTGGGCTGGCCCCCCATCCTGGGTTGTTCCCGCCTCGTGCCCATAGCTTCCGGGATAGGCTCCGGACCCCCCGCGACCCTGTTCAGATAAGCGGGTTGGAAAATGAATGGGTGTATTGTAGGAAAATCTGGTCCTCATAATGCAATAATTACAAAAAAGCACACACACATACATATTACACGCACAGACACGGACTCATACAGACACAAACTTAATTATGACTGGTAACCGTGGAAACACTAAGCAACAATGTTACCAGTAGAATCAGTCATTCATTTTACTGAATAAAACCACATAAGATGGAGCCCGTCATAGCGGCAGGGAAGTCCGCACTCACGGGCCAAGGTGTAGTCCATGTCAAAGCCGAAACATTTCACATTCTCCAGCGCCAGGCTCCGATTGACAAAAACACTGAAAGAACGGAACAGAAATGAGTTAGGCATTCACAGCTCTATGGGGGAACAGAAATGAGTTAGGCATTCACAGCTCTATGGTGGAACAGAAGTGAGTTAGGCATTCACAGCTCTATGGTGGAACAGAAGTGAGTTAGGCATTCACAGCTCTATGGGGGAACAGAAATGAGTTAGGCATTCACAGCTCTATGGTGGAACAGAAATGAGTTAGGCATTCACAGCTCTATGGTGGAACAGAAGTGAGTTAGGCATTCACAGCTCTATGGTGGA
>JAODKM010000108.1:7892215-7905091 GCA_026780845.1 Petrocephalus sullivani | reverse complement strand
ACAGAAGTGAGTTAGGCATTCACAGCTCTATGGTGGAACAGAAATGAGTTAGGCATTCACAGCTCTATGGGGGAGAACCTTCTGAGACAGCTCAGCTGATTTAACCTGATACATAAGCACACAAATCATGTTCTGTGTTTCAGCTTATGAAGTTAAGGCGCTTTTTAGAATAATAGTATCACAGCCACCTTCATTAGTTTGCCAAAAGTGGCCTCAGTTAATAATAATTTGTAATGATTCAATTAAAAGCTCCTCAAAGATTTTATCCATGTCTCTGCCGGAAAATGACTTACACTCAACACTATTACACTAACTAGCTGGCACAGGGGGCAGCACGGAAGCACAGTGGTTAGTAAATCTCTGGAACCAGGGTTCGAGTCTCCAACACTACCATGACTCACATGTGCGTGGAGTTTGCATGTTTTGCAGGCTAATTGGAGTGGTAGGTGTGCATGTGTGAGAGAATGGTGTGTGCGTGTGGGGTCTGCGATGGGCAGGCATCCTGTCCAGGGAACATCCCTGCCCTGTGCCCTGTGATGGGCTGGCATCCTGTCCAGGGGACATCCCTGCCCTGTGCCCTGTGATGGGCTGGCATCCTGTCCAGGGGACATCCCTGCCCTGTGCCCTGTGGTGGGCTGGCATCCTGTCCAGGGGACATCCCTGCCCTGTGCCCTGTAATGGGCTGACATCCTGTCCAGGGGACATCCCTACCCTATGCCCTGCGATGGCCTGGCATCCTGTCCAGGGGACATCCCTGCCCTGTGCCCTGTGATGGCCTGGCATCCTGTCCAGGGGACGTCCCTGCCCTGTGCCCTGTGATGGCCTGGCTTCCTGTCCAGGGGACATCCCTGCCCTGTGCCCTGTAATGGGCTGGCATCCTGTCCAGGGGACATCCCTGCACTGTGCCCTGCGATGGCCTGGCATCCTGTCCAGGGGACATCCCTGCCCTGTGCCCAATTCATATTAATATTTTTTTATCTAATAGGCACTATTGAATAAATTATTAAAATGAATACAAAGCTAGAATCTGAAACTATTAAATGAATCTGAAACCATACTACTGAGTACTAGTTAAATGCTAATTAAATGTTTGGAATTGCAGATTCAAGTCACTTTTAGCACTAACTGAACGTTATTTTTCCACCAGCTAAGGAAGGTTTTGCTCTGTAGGGGATGTAAACAGGGTGCAAAGACGACAGTATCACTTACTGAGAAGCTGAGGCCTCCCCTTACAGTGTCGCCCACCCCTACCCCCCCACCACACCAAGTACTGTGAGATGCTAACGGCCGCTAATAGCTAATTACTGCATCAGCATGCAGCTGTTGGCCCAGAGGTGGAGCATCATATGGGTGCATAATTTGGATGTGAAACCCTGGGTTCTAGTTCTCATTAAGCAGGGTAGCCAATCAGAACCATCCCAGAAAAATACCCAGGTACATATATATTAGTCAGTATTTGTAAATTGCTTTTAAGAAAGATGTCTGGTAATTAACGTAACGTATCTCGGAAGCATGAGTGTGATGTGTTGCATTATCAGGAGTTATCTCTACAGTCCAGTCCTTTGTTAACTGGTATTTACAGCCGAATGATTCACATTGGTTTCAGCAATTATTTCCACTTCAGAACTTTAGACCTCTGACACTGTACCATGGCGTCACAAATATTCCAGCTCCAGCCCTGGAGATGAGGCCCATGTACTGTACCAGTGCTGTCAACATGACAACTGACAGCACTATTCCAGTGGGAGGGGCGGGGTCTGTGTGACCAGGGAGGGGCGGGGTCTGTGTGCTATGCCACGTACTTCACAGCGGCCTTCTATCGCATCTCGACAGTGAGCCTCGGCTTTATCACACCCTCCCAATATGCATGGAGCCATTCGTGTGGTCACGTTACCACAGTGGGGGGGGGGGGGGGGCATGGGTCAATTAGAGATCTGGGACGTGCTCTGCCAACAGCTCCATTGAGAACAATCCACGATGCTACAGTCCAGGCCAGCTTCAGACATCTAAGAGGTCACACACAGTCGCAGCCTATGGAAGCATTCTATCTGGAGGTACGGGGAAAGGATCGCAGGGGTTGGGGGGGGGTGGGGGGGGGCACTGATCAACTGATCCAGCTAGTGCCACACGCCCACTTTGTTTCCGCAGCACGGCCTAATAGCAGACTGATAAGGACCTCCGCAGGTTCAAAACGACACCCCCCCCCCCACGGGTAGTGAACTGGGGGGCACACTGAAGATCTTCGGCTGCCTGTGTGCCTGTGCCCAGGGGGAGGGACCAGCAGAACAGAGACACTCTGGAGAAGATATTCTGGACATGTGGACATGCAGGCGAGACTGGAAAATATGCAAACTGCTATAATGTCTATAAAGACGTCATGGCGTGCAGTTTAATATTACACATCAAACTGCCAAGCCCCCAGGAAGCAGGATATCTACCAACAGGAAATCCATATTCCATATGATCTGGGACTTGCCCAGTCCAGTGGAACCTCGGGGAATTTATTATTAAACTTTTTTCCTAAAGTGACATGATTCCAGATTTCCCATGATCTAGTACCCTGTTGCTGGTGGAGATGCATTCCCTCAGGTCCGACATTCTGATATTCCAAACTTGTGCCGGTTTTTAAAATATCGTTACATAATAGTCAAAGTGTCTTTTACAGTCAAATCAGACATATGATGTGTGGAGCAGGCCATAAAGCAAATAAAATAAATAATAAATTCCATATAAGTACTAAACATATAAACAAAATATAGGTATGACAATATAGGCATTGGAGCAGAATGTGCAGTAAATAAATACATTTCTATACAGTGTAGTGAGTCCAGAGTAACAGATCCAGACTTAGCCTAGGAGGGCCCATATTATTCAGCAGTCAAATAATGTTTTTAAGCCTCCCTGTCGTGGCTCATGGGACCTAAATTCTAAAGGCTCTGCATATATTTGTAATTATTAGTAAGTATGTAAATGAATAATGAAAGTGCTGGGTGCAGTTTTTTCCTCAGGTAACTGACTCTGGGTCTGACTCTAGGTCTAACTCCGTCCTACCTGACATACCTATCAATACCACAAAGGTAAAGTCTACCCCCCCGACACTCCATCTGCTCCCACCACCGTGCACCCCTGTCAATACTGTTCACTTATAACACTCAGTTTGCTTAATGATTTACAAGATGGCCAGCCTGACATGCCCCTTGGGTGACGTGGTCAGGGGGTTCCTAGGCTCTGGGGGCTCTATTCCATTTACTGTCACCCAGCATAAAATAGTGTAATAATCCATCCATCCATCTTTTAACAGCCTATCCCGGTCTGGGATGCCTGTCCACAGAGGAACCCCAAGCTACACGGGGTGATCGGGCAAACCCAGGCAGTCAGAGAAGGCAGATCCAGCGGGACTTTCCATCATTTCCCTCATAACAGCACCCTTTCCATAATAGCAACAGCCAATTTTTATAGAGAATTTTTTTTTTTTTTGTTCTACTACCAAAAACGCCTGACAAAACGTCACCTTGGGACCCCTTATATTATATAATCTTAGGCATTGTCGGGCCCCTCTAGAGTGCTGGGGTATCCGTGCCCCTCGATGACCCTATTATGCAGGACACAGTCACAGGCGGGGGTGCCGCTAGAGATTTTGGGCCCCCTGAAAGTACATCAAATTGGGCCCCGAACTCAGACCAATTCAATTCCAGGTACACAGGCAAGTACACAGGCAGAACTGACAGCACAGTCTTCTGCAAATATTACACTGTGAATATTAATGTAAAAGCATAAATACGTTAGCAGCTCAGTTCAAACAAACTCCTCATTTTATTTCATCTTAAAAGTCACAGGATCTGCATCGGATTTATTAGACTATTAACTAATCTCCTACTATTAGACTCGAGACTCACCTTATCATCGGCCAGCAAGCACCACCCCAAATCATAAATACATTTGCACTGAGACGTATTAGACGATAGGTCTTTATTCTCAGCAAGCCGCCTGGGTGCGAGGGGTCAGATTTTAGTTCATGAGTTCAGAGGGTTCGAAGTTCCCTCGGAATCAAGATCTCCAGACACGAATTATGTCGCAAATGCTTCCATTCAGGGCGCTGAACCGCCCTGTCGCTTATTTCTATTTCCAGCGTATATAATAAAGCGTATATGATGTTTTTTGGCTCATATCTGTTGCATAATAAAACGCGATATTCATGTTGTAGCATACTATAAAAAATCTCACAAAACAAAACTTACAAAACTTTGTGAAAGAATTGCATAGCCTGTAGGACAGCATAATGATAACTAACAGTAGGTTAATTGATTAAATCGGGCTAAATGTCAGTGCTTATCATTTGAAGTTATAGTTGTGTCAAGTCGGTGTAGCCGATGTATACATCACTATTCAGGTAGGGACAAATCCAAAAAAGATTGTCCCAAGTCCAGATCTAGAACGTGGGAACGTTTTGTAAATGATGGAAATAAATGGGGACCGAAGACCCCATGAATGGCAGCTATTCTTAATGCGTGCGACTGAATGGGGCGCCCTTTCCTAATTGCCGGCGCGTCGGCGTCCTCACCTGTGCTGGTAATCCCTCTTCTGCGAGCAGGACTTGGGATCCGCCGGCACCGCTACGCGACCCGACTCGCCGCAGCTTTCCCTGCTTTCGGTGCAAATGCTGCCCATGTCGAGATCTGCGCCGATTCCCAGCAGCGCTCGTCTCCTCCTGTGCACAGCCGCGGAACGCACTGAAGGCTCTCGGGGGGGTTTATATGCGATAAGAGGGCTGCGCCGGGACAAAAGTGAATTACGTCCCCTCTTTTTGGGGTTTCGCCTGTAAACAACTCCTCCCCAAGCGCGGTGCGGTCCGGACGTGTTTGCGAAGCGGCGAGCAAGGGTGTGTACCCCGTGCAGGCTTATTTTGGATCGGGTCGGTGCGTGGGTCCGGAGCCTGCCTTTCACGCAGAGATTATGTTATCAGAACCGTGCACACGCCGAGGGGGACACGGACAGCCGAGGCAGACGCACGTTCTCCGGGGCATCCTGGCTTCTGCTTATCGGGACACAAGAAAATACTGCCGTGAGTCTTAGGACGTACTTTCTGTACCTAAGCTGTGCGCCTCGGGTACGTGCGGTATAAATAGTGGTGCGCGTCAAATAAATACGCTTTAATTCGCAATGACGGTGCCCAGATTTACGCTTAATAACAATATAGTGATGGGGGTGCTGGGGACACGGGTGAAGTGCAGATCCAACTCCCCAAATTCCTTAAATTAGGCTCTGAAATTGTCCTAAGAAGGTCTGGCAGCGTGCCCGGAGCCTTACAATTGCACCCCAAGCATCCTCAGCCTCTGTTGGCACCATAAACGCGTCCTTTTTATATTTTTAGCCGCCCCCCGTAATATACTCGCCCAACGCGGCCGCACTGTACGCGGACGCCGTCCCCCTTTAAGCCGCATATCCGACTAATCCGGCGCAGATCGGTTTCATACGGAGCCGTTCCTGGGCTCTGACAGCAACACCGCCGTTTAGCACAGGTGACACGTAAGACCAGCGATTTTCCGAGAAGCACAGTAGGAAGCGACGGATCTCATAAGATATTGAGTCATTAAAGAATATTTGCCTACTTTGGACACTAGGGGGGGCAGTGGTAAAGGTTCGGATGTGGTGTTATAAAATAAGGACCATGCCGTTACTACGTGTGTGACCCTAAAGTAGAAGGAACTTCTTTTCAGTAAATAACGGGTTACATAAATTAAAAAAGCGAGTAAATGTACAAATTACGCATTTTACTATTACATTGCTCTGAGTTTGGTTTTAAAAGCGTGAAGATAGTTGCCCTTGTACTATACATATGGGAGAACTGTAAGCTGCATTTTGAGGGTATACCTGTTAATTACGGAACAATATTAAAATCTAACGTGGGTCGCTGCACTCGTAAGCCGGTGTAGCGCAGTCTGCCACTGTCTTTGGTGACACGCTGCCACTGTCTTTGGTGACACGCTGCCACTGTCTTTGGTGATCTGATTACCGATCGCTTTGATTCCACAGTCACGCGATCACCGCGGAACAAAGCCTTTTCCCGATTGCACCAGAGCCTATTTAGCCCATTAAGCCCATCATGTATAAAAATAGAAGTCTGTTTGTGCACGATACCCGCCTTGATTTGGTGTCGCGCCTGTGGCGTTTCCGCCTGGACTTCTTGTCAAAGAACGGCAACGAGAGGAGACTGTGGGCTCACGGAAGGAAGAAAATATGGTTTATTCCGTGGAGATCCCTGAAACTGCAGCTCAGATTATCCCACAAAGTCTTGCTGATGGACATGGCTTACCCAGATCACAACACAACCCACAGATACATAAGTGGATGGTGGTAATATTTCAGACGTGACATTTTAAGGAACCCCCCTCCTCGCACCCATGTTGTGGTGTGACAACAAAGTGGGGCTCTACAAAAACAGATAGGCCATTGCACCCCTGCCCCACCCACCCCAGGAGATGGAAATGATCTATGATGTCATAAGCCAAAACTAGGCAGACTTTCTACAGAACAACTGCTGGGCGTGTGTGAAATATGGGGTGGGGGGCAGGTGCTGATAAATAGATTGTCGTAATATATAAGGGGGTTAGACGAGGCAGCAGGAGACAACCAGAGTTATCGTGCTGTCCCTCTGCATGCATGCTGTGCGCCTTCATCTTTAAAACGCTTCATAGAATCAGCACTGTTTATTGTACAGGACTGTGCAAAAGTCTTAGGCAGTCAGATGTTTAAGGCTGTTTATCTGGGGATTACCTGTATATTTGCTCAGGAAAAACACCATTTAACAATAGAGCATGTTCAAATTATCAGTAACAAAAAAAAGAAACATAAAAAAGAATTTCTTCTATTCTCCAAAAAGTTACTGATATGTTGTTTGATGGGTAGATTAACAGTGCTTTGGTTCCCAGACCGCTCAGGGTCCTCAGCCATTTTATGTATTAATTTGTTGGTTAAGCTGGAACACTGACAGACATCATATCATAGTTTTACACCAACAGTAAGATCATTTAAAGATCATTTATTTGACTTTTATACAGTTTTGTATATTCACAACATAGAAATAACACTAAAGTAATAATATATTTAATAGGATTATGATAATGTCATGCTAATGATGCAGCAAAACGTTTTTAAATCTCTTTTAAAATAAACTGTCTTGTATACTATGAATATGTATGTTTTTTCATTTTTTTCCAATTTATTATTAAGATTAACTGAAAGCAATACTTTGTTTCTTAGGGAAAAGGGACAATATATCTCAGTTATTAATGTTTTCTGAATGTTGGGCTTTGGTGCACCAGTGCAAATTTGCTTTTCAAATGCTAAAAATAACATCCAAAAAACTGTTAGAATTTTGTTGATTTCACCTCTTGGGGTTCGACCTCAGACATGCACAGTTTGCCCGCACCTCGTTTCGGAGTGTGCATTCTTTGGAAGTCCTCTGTGATTTCCAGGATGGTGCGGTTCTTGGTCTCTGGGAGGTGTCGCCAGACAAACACTGCGCAGAAGAGGCAGCAAACCAGGAATATGATGAAACAGAAGGCGCCCAGGTGTTCCTGCGGAGACAGGAGAGCTTTCTTCAAATCATCCGCTGAACCGGGATATTCACAATGCTTGGGATGGTTTAAGTAAGAAACCATAGCCTGCAGACACATTCTTTATGGAAGATGAACTCTTTCCTCACAGAGGAAAGGATATAAAATCCTCAATGGACGTTTTTCTGGTCCAGGCTATAGATTAGAAGCAACACTTGGGTCCCTGGTTCCCCATAAACAAACTAGTGTGGTTTCCAAAAGCTTGTTAAAGCACTTGTGTAGTTTCAGTATGACTTGGTGAATAAATGTCTTTATGTGTTGCTGTCTGTTCTATTCAGATGTGGCTAATCGCAACATAAAAGTGCTTGATCAATTAGAAAAAAGAAGTCAATCACACTGAGGTAGAGGCTTTAGACATTTGTACTCAGTGGTGAAGAACCCATCTGTTCATCATCAGATCATTCATCAGATTGATGCCTTTGGTTTGATTGAATTACCATTATCATTAGCATACCATTAGCATGATGGGGGTAGCTCTGGACCCCTAAGGACCCCCCGAAAAGGTACTCACTACAACTACAGGGAAGAATATTCCGATTAGGAAGAGGGAGAGCCAGTTGAGAGAGCAGGCGATGGTGTAAGCCGCAGGCTTGTAGGCCTGGTTGAAGATGTCTCCAGGCAGAGCAGCGGTCACACCAGCTGGGAAGCACACACACACACACACACACACACACACACAGGGCTGGTCAACTTTTTTATCATACCATTTCATTCAGCTATTCTCCATTCTGATACATCCCATCCCCATGTCAGATGGCTCTTTTCATTGTTCTGGTCAAAGCAGCTTATCAAATGAAACCAGAAAAAGCATCCTCAACATAAATGGCATAAGCACACGACCCAAACGTCTCGGTCAGTGCAACCATGCAGCCTGCATTTACGGTAGAGTTCGTCTATAAGATTTTGACATTCCGAGCACCTTTCTGGTTCGGGATGCATGTACCTGGTCCACTGCCGAAGAAGAAGATGTAGATAAAGATGAGAATCATGCTGCAGTAAGGCATCCAAAACACCTGGTTCTAAAAAAAGGAAACATCAGCTGAACCATCCAGTCCAGAACACACAGAAACGAAAACATGTTGTTTTGCCTAGTATGAGGCTCGAAACATCCATTAGCCCGAAAACGTTGGTAGAAAAGCAGGGAGCCTTTTCACCACTGGGTCTTCCTTCAGATAGCAGCTGGTGGTGAAGTAAACCAGTGTCAGATGGCCAGACAGCCAGTGCAGCTCACCTGCAGGTTGAGCGTGACGGTGAGAAACCCCAGAGCAGTCGCCATCATCAGGTTACCTCGGATCAGCAGAAGCCTCTTGCCTGTGCTCTCAACTATCACTACCTGTGACAAAAAAAACAATCGTAGAATTTAGGATCATAGAATATTTATTTAATATTAATTTATTTAATATACTTATATTTATTTTTTCATAATATTTTTCAATCTTTAAAAACATCTAGCAGTTTTTTTTGCTTTCAGGGTTCTTGAGTTGTCAAGCCACAGCTAAGAGAACAGGCGGGGGAAGACAGAGGCTCACACAGGTTAGGGAGATGGCGATCTCACAGAGGCCCGTCCCCAGGGTGGCGTAGTGCAGCTGGTGAGATGGAATCCCTGCCGTGTGGAAGACGTCCAAGGCGTACATGTAGACCTGGGATGGGGGGCACAACTGCTTTGGCCAGAAGGGCGGCACAGAGTGGGACACACTTTGGACTGTGCCTGTATGACACAGAGAAAAGCTATCCTTTCGTCGATGGTGTCAGAGAATCGGGGATTGATGTACACTGGCTTTTATACCAGCAGAGCTACGGGTGGTGTAGCGGAAACTGAAATAGCAGCACAGAGGCTACAGCGGGAACTTAACTAGTGACTGGACTGATACCTGGCAGATGAAGTTTAATGGAGACAAGTGTAAGGTAATCCATGTCGGGAACAGGAATATAAGGCACAAGTACGTTATGGGTGCCACGGAAATACGGGAAGCTGATTGTGAAAGAGACCTTGGTGTGTATGCTGATGCCTCCATGTCCCACTCTCTCCAGTGCGGGGAAGCAATAAAGAGGTCAGTAAGATACTGGGTTATATCTCCAGGTGTGTGGAGTTTAAGTCAAGGGAGGTAATGTTAAGACTGTACCACTGCTTGATAAGACCCCACCTAGAAGTTTGTGTGTAGTTCTGGTCACCTTACCTTAAAAAGGACATTGCTGCCTTAGAGAAGGTTCAACGCAGGGCTACAAAAATTATTCCTGGGCTAAAAGGAATGTCTTATGAGGAAAGGTTAGCTGAGGGGGGGACAAGATCCTGGTATATAGGATTCTAACAGGTCTGGATGCTGTCCAAGTAAATAGTTACTTCAGTATTAGTTCAAATAAGAGAACTCGTGGCCGTAGTTGGAAATTAGCGGGAGAACATTCCAAACTGGAGTTGAGAAAAATCTTCTTTACACAGCGTGTAGTTAGAGTATGGTATGGAATAGTCTTCCTGTTAGCGGAGTGCAAGCTAAAACCTTGGTTTCCTTTAAATCAGAGCTAGATAGGATTTTAACATCTCTGAGCTACTAGTGGAATTCTCCCCAAATGAGCTTGTGGGCCAAATGGCCTCTTCTTGTTTGTAATTTCTTATGTTCTTATGTTCTAAAAATGTACAAAAGCCATATCAAAATTAGACTATGTAATTAATACATTTATTAATTTATTGATTGATTTTTTAGATTTGTTGGTATATTGGTTGGTTGCCTAGTTAGTTACTTAGTTGGTTGGTTGGTTGTTTGGTTGATTGGTTGATGCTGATTGGTTGGTAAGTTGATTGATTGATTGACTAATTGGTTGATACTCACTGCATTGATCCCACAGAACTGAAGGACGGTGCAAGTGACCATGGCAATGAGCAACTGCCAGCGTACGGTCTTGTCGCGGATCACCTCCAACACAGACCGGAACTGCACCCCCTGGAGAGCTGCCCTCTGCAGCAGCAAATCCTCCGTCTCCGAGCTATGGTCTCCCTTCCCCCATAACTGCTGCATGGCTGCGGTGAAGAGCGATAAACCAGCAACACAGATGATCCCAGTCACCGTCAGAATTGTCTAACCTGCCTACCGTTAAAAACTTCCTAAGTATGTAAACAGTTGAAAAGTCTTTGGATAAATCTGTTAAGCATGTTTATGGCAATAATAATGATCCAGTAGGCAAAATCCTCCAGAACCAGTAGTTTTGACTGTTGTGGTGTGGAAATTCCCATGGAGCTGGTTGGTCCTAACCTTTGATTTAGGAATGAGCTTCACCATCAAAAATGAGTTGGAGACACATGGTGCCCTACCCTTCTGACAGCCGGGCAGATCCCCCCGGTCCAGCAACAGGAAGTGGGGAGACTCTGGCAGAAAGGGCAGGGTGAGCAGCTGTAGGATGCCCATGAATCCAGAGAAGGCCAGCAGCCAGGGCCAGCGCTCCTCTGAGCCCAGCAGCTCCCTGCGAGGTGAGGACAGCCGCTCGCTCCATGCTCCCACCTTAATGCTAAGCTATTACATGAGCTGGCTTTGAGGGGCGTTTGGCATCTCACCTGAGTCCCAGCAGCTGTCCGGTGAACTTCCCCAAGCCGACGAAGGTGGCGATAGTTACGCCAGCTATGCCGCGCAGTGTCCTGGGGGCGCACTCCACCACATACATGCTATGAACTATTAGGCCAATTCCTTTGGGTAGAGTATTTGAAAAGAGCAAAACCTCAACTTTGGCAGAAGCCTACATCAAGGCCTCTGTTCCATGGCCAATATCAGATCACCACGGTTGAGTTTAATTTAATAAAGACTAAGACTGTTTTTTCTGTTATTCTATTGCTGTTCGATTATACATTGTACTGGAGGGGTTAAACACTAAACCCTATACTGTTAAGGTGCTGTACATTGTTTGGCAGAAAATCAGTATCTATTAGTGTTGCCTCTTGCCTCACACTCACACCAAGAATCTGTATTTAAATATTCACACATTCATCAGGGCCTCCTGCAGATGCCTGAGTTTCTAAAGACAAGCCGTTCAAGTGAACAGGTGGCATTTATTTGCCATGAGGGTTTTCGGTGTGTGCTATACCATGACCCAAGGCAATCGGACATCATAGATCATTTCCATCTCCTGGGGTGGGTGGGGCAGGGGTGGAAATGCTTGCTAGGACTGATTCCAGATCATTTCAACCTTAATTAGAGTACCACTACCATCCCTCCATCTTGCATAATGTTTACGGTTTACCCAGTGTGGTTTGTGGTATCTTCTCACGGGCTGTAACTGCTTGTCTAGCGTTTGTCTCTGCGGACACCTACCCGAATTGATGCCGCAGAGGAATCGGCCAATCACGATCATCTCGAAGGAATCTGCAGCCCTGCTCAGGAGCATCAGGGTGGCTCCGGCTATGGCCAAAGTGTTGTTGAACAGCATGGACCTCTTTCTAGAAAAGCAGTGAGGGGAGGTCCATCTGAGCGCAGTTCCAATACACAGGTTTTAGTGGAACCCACCAGTTTGTGCCTAGAATCATTCTAAAGCAATGGACCGAAACACTTGTAGAAACTCACAACAATATCCAAATACTAGCAGTGTCCCCCACATGTAGAGGATTTTACTGCTGTTTTCATAATTGATCGATTGTATCCAGCATTGCTTTAGCATTAAAGTGAATTCAAAGGGGGCTTTGAGTTTTGTTAAAGTATGCACCCTAACAAAAATATTAGCTCCTTCTGAGACTATCACTGGTAACTATTTGGTCTAAGTCCATTTTCTTAACTGGAGCAGATGGTGCTCTGATCGGACCACATTCCAAAGTTTTCTCACAAGCCCTCACCTTCCATAAACATGCACCAGCCGTCCAGCGCACAAGGATCCCAGGATTCCGCCGATGCAGTAGATGGAGATGATGAAGGACCAGATGAGATTCAAAAGCCAGGGCTCCAGGGAGAGGCTGTAACGCTCCGTGCAGGTCTTGTTGACCAGCCCCTTAATAAACTACAGCACAGACATGGGCCTCCTTAAGTTAGCATCACCATTTCTTGCAATTACTACTCTGATCATGTGCTATTTCACAGCCGGGAAGGCATAGACCTTCTTCATTACTGAGGCAAACTTAATATCACAGACAAATATCATCCGGCAGCACACGAACAACTACTGGGAAGACGCAGGAGGATCTAAAAGGACCTAAAGAGATATTATTATTATGGTAACACTTTACTTGAGGGGCCACAAATAATAGTAGTAACTCATTGACTACTGAAGTACTAATCATGAAAATGAA
>JAODKM010000108.1:7857843-7872970 GCA_026780845.1 Petrocephalus sullivani | reverse complement strand
CACTCTGTGACTGTGACTCTTTATGCTCAACTGATTGGTTGAAACAAAATCCTGGTCTGGATTTTTACTTTCTGGACATGAAATTGACACCTCTGTAGGTTACATACCTCCGGATATCTTCGTCTCGAATCTTCTCCTCTTCCCACAGGAAGAGTCCGGCCAGGGCCGCCACCAGCCTGCCAGCCTTCAGGTGCCTGGCGTGGAAGCGGCGCCAGAGGGAGCCCACCAGGCCCCAGCGAGTGTGCTCGGAGTACAGGTTCGAGTACAGCTCGCCGATCTGATAAGCGCGCCGGAGCCTCTGGCCCGTCACGAAACTGCACTGGTTGGCGAGTAGGGAGAGCATGCATTGGCGCCCGCTGTCCTGGCCGCCCTCCTTCACACCTGCCTTGCAAAGCCACGACAGTATGGAAGCCACTCGGCGCCCGAGCCAGTCCCCAGCCCCACTTCTGCTCTGGCCCGCTTTCGCGCTGCAGAACCCGCCGAGGTTCCGGATGCGCGTAGTCCGTGCACCGATCCCCCAGATCGGGCCGCCTCGGGTAACCGGGAACATTCCTGCTCACTAAACGAAGCCACCAGAAACTCGTGCAGAAGTCAGCGGCTGGCTACCCGCAATGCACAGACACGCGATCGGACGGCGAGCCAGCCGACTAGCCGGATATCCCGAGTAATGTCATATCGGCCGAGCAGAAATGCAGAAATCGCCGCGATTGCTCCCGACTCGGCCGATACACACTTTCAACGTTGCTTTGCGGGAATCTGTAACATGCGCCTGAGAATGATGACAGCTTTCCACTCAGATGTCAGTTGTTTGACCTGACAATCAAACGGAGCCCCGAGCACTTCCCTAACATTGTAAGCAGTTCGAAAAAAAGGTGGCGTGGGTGTGTCACGCTAGCTTATTAAACTTAAAAAACTGCGTAACGTCTACTTTTTCGGGAACTGTCCAGGCAAATCTTTTCAACGTGATTAGCCAAAATATAAAGAACATCAACAAGTTCACGGCAAATACGAATACAGAATACAAACCGCTCAAACGATGCTAAGAAGGTGTTTATGAGCGATACAAAATACTGAAGTCTTGTACCACCCTCACCAGTGGTTAACGGGCAATACCCTTCAATACCCTTTGTAAGCTGGCAAGCTATCTATTCGATCCTAAATTGTGGCGTGTAACCCTGTAGTACCACATGCTTTGCACGCACGCACACACTCATCATCGCATCTGAGAACAAAAACACTTTTGACCAATGGCCTGTTCCTATTGGTTCTCGTCAACAGAAGTGCAGTTCTCATTGGTTGTTGTTACTGTCGTTTTCCGTTTACATTCACAAGCAAGTTCGACTTCAACAACTTACGTCATAAAAAAGCGACCCCACGGTTACTGCCCGTTGAAAAGGTGAAATGATGCCCAGCAGAGTGCCTGAGAAAATGCGCATATTCTTGCTCTTTTTTCACTTGCCATCGTTAATATTTTACATCCATAAACTCAGGCACTTTTCGCGTGGATGGTGCTAAAAGTCTCACATGACTTTCTACAAAAGAAGGCAAACATATCTTTACAAAGGCTATGTGCTAGTCAGAAAAAAAGCTGTGCCTACGTATAATTCAAGCGTTGGACCCCATCTAGGCGGGAGATGTTTCGGAAAGTGTTTCTTGTGGGAGAAATTTAAACATATTTTTAAGCTTTAGTTAAAAAGAACAAGCAGACATCTCATTTATTAGTACACATATGCACAAAAATGAGAACTTTTACAAATGGCATATCACATTAGCATCATAAATATCATACACAAAGTGTAATCAACTCGTTACTTTGTAGCTCTGAATTGACATTTCCCAAACATTAGTATTAAAAGGCCTTATAAATCCATGCTTAATTATAGTTACTCCTAAAAGGTTTGGAGTAAGTAGATGATAGGAGGACGCGTAGTGTGGCAATAAAGATTCTTATTCTTACGCCTGGGATAGAAGCCTGCATACAAATAGCTCTCCAGAAATTAAGCCGCGCACTGCTGTGATGTATCGTAGGTATGATTTTTTTAGTTAATACAAGTTAATTATTACAGTGCCATAATCTACATGGTTATGGTCCTGCAATGTTGGAGCAAAGTTTTTCATTACATGATGCTTTAAGATGTCTAAGGGGACAACATTGGGAACCCAAGTTAAATTATAATCGTTCGCCGTTAACAATAACCCAGACGTCTTTGTCCGACTTTTACGTTGTCATTTGCCTGCAGTAGTGAGCGGAAATGTAGGGCGCTGTCTTTTTAAGCAGCCGCCTGTCAGTCAGCCGGGTGCACGTCACTTCGGCGGGCCTTTCGCTCCAGAGCCTTAACCTGCAGGATCGGCGCGGCGCGGCGCTTCGTCCCTGGGCTCCGGGTTTCTAATCAAACAAACGTTTCTAATGCAAAAATTAATTCGAGGTATGTTTATGTGTGTCGTGTTATTAGTCATTTTATTTCCGCTATTTGATATACGGTTGCTTAAATATAACTGTCTGTTGTTTTTCGCTCATTGAAATGGAGGGAAATATTGGCGCAGTATTTGAAACCCGGTTTACCCGGGATCGATGATGTTAGTGTGGGATGACAATAGTGTGTTAATTTAGACATTATTGGCCTGTCATAATGGAGTCGTGGTAGCCGTGTGTTATATTTGGCCGTATGATTATAGACATTTAAAAATTCAACATTAAAATTCCTATATAGTTGTAACATTTGCAGCCAGTTTTCCCGGTATATGTAACAGATGCCGCGTTGCAGTCACCGTAGCCGTAGTAGCGATGATACTCGTGACTGGAGGCGCTAAAGATACAATCCTTATACTGCACCCACTGAAAAATGTAATATTCACATTATTATATCTGAATCCCATGTTAAGTCAATAAACAGAGTAACTGCTGCTGTACTTCTTGAAGCCAGCTATTAAATAGCTTAAAAAATGTAAGCATTATGCCCAGCACTACATAGATAAATTGTTTATATACGGGTTTAATTTTAGGACGCGACTTTGTCATATAGTAGATGCGCGAATGGCGATGCTTTGCCTCCAGATCAGCACAGTTATCAGTGGCTGTGTCGTCTAAGGTGTGTATAATAGCAACATCATGCCGGTTGCATTTTCAGAGATGCGATATTCTGTAATTAATCCTCCGCCCGCACGCACCTAACAGCGCTGCAGTACCCCGCCTAACAGCAGAGGGAAGCGGCGTGGCGCTATTCCGCCGGGAGCCCGCCTCGGCCCTAAGCCTTTGTTTCCGCGGGTTATCTCATGCCGGAGCGATAATCAGTCTCCATTTCCTGTTCGTCATAATCAAATAAATACAATTTCCAAAAGTCCTCCTTGGGTTTTAAGCGCGGACTTGGTTGTAGCAGCCGGAGCTATCTCCGCGTCGCAGACGCCGAATCCCTGCCCCAAGGGCCGTCGTCGGACAGAGGCGCCGTGTGACAGCGGGCTTCGGTGCGGACCCCGTCTGCTGCATACGAGCATGTCACCGGGGGATGAGCGTGTATCGGTGCCGGGCCGCGGGGCTACTGCGAGCCCGCCCTGGGATCGGAGCCCCGGGCCGCGCCGGCCTTAGTGAGGGGCATGGGGGGGTACATGTTATTTTAGGGCTTTCTCGAGGCTTGCGATTAAAATAAGCGGGGGATTCGCCCTTTGCCATTTTCCTCCTGCTGCGCCCGTTTAATAGATTGCATTAGTGCCCCCCCTCACACACACTCCCCCCGCCCCCCTTTATATGCCTCCCTGGAAGCAGCTGCCTTCCTCCAGGCGTAGCTACGGCCCGTTCCCTTTCCTGCCCCCCGCCGCAGGGTCACGCCTACCGTGCCGCCGCTGCCGAGAGCGGCCGCTAGGCGGCGCTACGGACGCCCACGTCACACGTCGTTACACGTTTCTGTCACAGAAATAGGGGAAGTTTCCGATCGGGGCTCGGCACTGTCCCGCTGCGGAGTGGAGGAAGCGTGTGTCGAGGCCGGCCGGCGCCTTTATCCGCGGCAGCTCCGTCCCCTTCTCCCGGTGAGTGTCCCGCTCTTATCGGCAGCGCGTATCCCGCGGCCATCCCTCCGCCAGCCGGCCGGCCGGCAGGACGAGGCGCCTGATAGGCCGCCGCCCTTTGTTACCACCGTAAGCGTGTCTCTGAGGTCCCCACGTTTATGTACGGTGCCGGCAGCGAGGCTGCGCGGCCGCCCCGGCGCACGGAGCGACTGGGAGACGCCGGCACCCGGCACGTGTTACGGGCGGCCATGCGCCCACGCCGCCATCCGCTCCCGGAGCCGCCGCGTGTAAGGCAGAGAATCCGGGGGGGATCGGCGTGCGGTGCTGCCGTCCCTCCGGGAACCTCCATTCCGCGTGCTCCCCGTACCAGACGCGTGTACCGATTAGCGCGTCGGCGGCGGTGCTCTGCATTTATTCGTTATTATTCCGGGCTCTTTGTGAACAAATATGGCCTCCTTCCTTCCGTAAGGCTGCTGGGTTTGCGCCGGCAGTTCCCGTAAGCGGTCCCCGTGGGTCCGCCCCATCCGACACGCCGGACGCGCGCTTGCTAACTGGCTGCAGAAACGTCGCCGAGCGGGTTCCGCTGGTTTGTTCGCCGGCGGTTGGAGCGGGGATGCAAACATTTCTTCGTGTTCTGTCGAACCACGCAACCCATCGAAACACGCGCCAAAGCTGCCCATCGATCTGCGCTACCTTAGAAGAAATCTAGTGTGCGTGTACTGGGAGCATGTTTTGATAAGGCGTACTTATCAATCGAATTATGCTTCCTTTAGGTGTGTGCTAAATAATGTAATTCATGATTTAAATTTTTGGGCATTTGTTTAAAGATTTGAAGTTGACTATTCAGTTTTTATTGGAATGTAAATATGCATGACTTAATAATGAATAACTGAATAAGAGCATCGCCAGAGTGGAGCATATTAGGTGACATCTCAGCTGGATTTCCCAGCAATGCTGCTCCCGTACAAGAACACAGTGAATTTTTTTTTGTATAATATATTAATATATTTTAGCTTGTCAGCAATGTGCTTTATACATAATAATCGGCACATAAAAACACACTTTTAAGAAAACACTTTACACAATTTTATTGATGTGGACTCTTACTGAGGCAGTAAGAGTGAAGTTGAAACTTCTGGGGGTGCCTTGAAACTGCATCTTCAACAACTGAGCAATATGTCACGGTGCCTAAAAGTGCGAATCTGGATTCGGGCTGGCACTTCCGCTCAGCTGCATGACGGACAGTGTAAAGAAATCTCTGTAATGCTGAGATGGTATGAAGCTGAAACGGGGGGGGGGTCTTGTTGTGGTCTTGACATACTGTCAGCAGTGTTTACAAGGAGCTCTGCTTTGGTGGTTTTTGGGGGTTAGACTCCAAGACTAGTCTTCACTTTAATTGTGATTTGTGATTGAATCATATGCATCATCCTGGATTTTTTATTACTATTATTTTAAATTGCAAAAATGATACTTGTTAAAGCTGATCTGGGTGTTTTTATATATATATTTTTTCTTTTGTCTCTTCTGCATGTGCTTTAAGACCTTGTCTGCTTAGCTGTGTATAAATATGTAGATTGTTGGCAGATAAACTGTTATATTATTTTTAGGGATGCACCAAAATGAAAATTCTTGGCCGAAACAGAAAACCAAAAAAGAGGAGACCAAGGCCGAAGGCTGAAAACCAAAACACCGAAAGAAATTATGCCAATAATTAGTACCATTGCATTTATGGCTATGACTGTGTACTAACCTTACTAAAATCAAGGCATTGCAATTGCGTAAATTAATATTAAAGTTTCAAAGAATAAATCAGTTACAAATTATGAAAATATTTATTTAGCACAATGCACAGTATAAAATAAAATAAAAATCAAACTTAAATGCTTAACGTAACCGCACTCGATCCATCGTCGAGCCATTGTGCGGTTAGACTGAGCATACTGGTAAGGCTGACGTCTGAACTCCATATGTCTGTCGTGAAACTGATGGCTATATGCTATATATATCTGCAGCTATATGCTCATGGACGTGAGTTGCAACAACATTAAACAGCTCAGGTAAAAACGTCTGAGAAATGTCGTCTGCTCGGCATGGCATAACGGGTCTCAATGTGCTCGATCAGCCTACGAAATCCCACATCTTCTATGACAGAGTCTGGTTGATCATCTAAGGCAATGAATTCCATAATCTTTTGTGTAATGCCCTTTGCAGACGCACCCCCTCTTGAAATTTCGGCATTACATGTTTTCTGGTTTCTGTTTGCGTCATCACAACATACTGTTTCGGTGTTTTTTGGTGATAAAAAATCGAAAACCGAAAATGCACTTTTGGGCCATTTTCGGCCGAAAATTTTCGGTGGCCGAATATTCGGTGCATCCCTAATTATTTTTTAATTATTTAATTATAACTAGTTAGAATTGCAGACTTGTCATGATCTGGTGTGTACATTATCTCAAAGGCATTTCCATTCGCTTGTACTTGTGTTGTCTTTTGAGATGGGATTTGATGTGTGTATTATGTTTTTAATATAAAAAATGCATTCTTCTCCTTTTCAGGATGCTCTTCCAACTGTTGACTGCTTCCCTTGCACAATGGAAGTCTGTCCCAACTGCTTAACCTCTGAGAGCCAAACAAACTGTAATATTTTGGGCATTCCCAGAGGATAGCAATAGCCCCCCCTCGGACCCCCTCTCCCCGCCCCAGGCGTCTGTTTACATTTAACCTCCTCTCATAGCAAAAGAGAAGGTTTAAACATATTTTATTTATTAAAGTCCACACTGTAATACCTCATTTTTTTGTACATTGTTCCTTAAATACTATTTTTGTACAGATATTTATTGCTGGAACTATCCCACCGTAGGATTGTGAAGTACTATTAAATTAAGCACTAAGCTGTAAGCAATGGCGTCCGTCACCCCAGTTATGGCTACTGTGGCCGCCACTGTATCGGCGGGGTCCCTGCCTTCGAACTACCTCTGGCTGCTCATCCTGGGCTTCATCATTGCCTTCATCCTGGCCTTCTCTGTGGGTGCCAACGACGTGGCCAACTCCTTCGGCACGGCTGTGGGCTCTGGCGTGGTCACCCTCCGGCAAGCCTGCATCCTTGCCACCATTTTCGAGACTCTGGGCTCTGTGCTGCTGGGCGCCAGCGTCAGCGAGACCATACGGAAGGGAATCATCGACGTGGGTGTCTACAACGGTTCGGAGAACGTGATGATGGCGGGCTCAGTCAGCGCCATGTTCGGTGAGACTCTTGCTGGGAAATGGGAAATGGACATTGCTTTGCCACAGCCTCTGTGCATATTTATTGGCGCTCTGGTAGGAGGGCTAAGTGTGCGAGGTGACGGCCAATCAGAGCGGTGCTGCTTCTGCCTCAGGTTCTGCTGTGTGGCAGCTGTTGGCTTCATTTTTGAAGCTCCCCATCTCTGGAACGCACTGCATCGTGGGAGCCACCATCGGGTTTTCCCTGGTGGCCAGGGGCAGTCAAGGCGTCCGCTGGGACAAGCTGATGAAGATTGGTGAGTGAGCGGCCTGAAGAAGCCTCTAGCCGGTCGTCATGGCGTTAATGATCAGTGACGCTTGTTAGTTCTGTGGATCGATTCGTAATTCCATTATTATTTATCGGTTAGCCCATTATGGCTGGCAATCCACAGCTTATCCTGGGATTGCAAGGCAAAGTACATTGTATGTGGGGCACTCATCCATTGTAGTTGATCTGAACAGATTAGAATGAATTTGTTCTCCTTTACTGGACTGAAGCTGATTAATTTAAGAGGGAAAAAACAAGGTTTGACTCAAGTCTTAACAGTGATGTATTAAGAGCTTAAGTTGTGAAATCCCAAGTAGTTCTTGGTTTTGTGCTTCAGTAATGTGTATGTGATCTATGCAACATGGGAAATGTAGTTTCTTTCATTGATATGACAAGCATTTTCTGTTTGAAATGAGGTAGAGTGGAGTGGTTCTGTCCTTGGGCTGAACCCAAACTGACATCTCCTCTCCCCTTGCAGTGGGCTCCTGGTTTCTCTCTCCGGTCTTGTCTGGCATCATGTCTGCTTTGCTCTTCGTCCTCGTTCGTATGTTCATCCTGCGTAAGGTAAGAACAGGGATGACATTGCAGATTTCACTTATGAATGTGTATGTATATAAACACACACAGCCTTTCTTGAAAAGAGCTCAGGGCGTGTTTTAGTGCGGTGTTTCTCCGCCCAGTCCCTGGGGACCCCCAGAAGGTCCACGTTTTCCTTCCCTCCCCGTTCCCTGCCGGTCAAGGACCCCAAGGACCGGCTTGAGAAACACTGTTTTAGTGGATGGGTGTCTCTGTGCCTTCACATTCACAATGGCCTTGTGGAGGTCCTGTGGCGACACTGTGGAGATTCCCCTGCCCTTGGGAATCGAAAGCCTGCCGTGCCTCCTGGTTTCCACTGGCATTTACAGAGCCTCCCAGGGGCTCCAGGAAGAAAGCTGATGGCGTTTATTGTCATGCACAGTGTAGCTTTTAGGCCTGACAGGAAGTGCTTGTGGCGGCTGAGTCACACTGAGAGATGCCCACGTCTCAGGAAGGTGGCTGACTGGGGAGGCCTGTGTGGGTGGGGGACTTGGGTGTGGCGAGCGTGGCTGGAGTTCAGCTGTCCCCAGAAAGCCCCCGATTGGTCATCCTAGGTTCTTGGTGCGGTGGGATGGTAACAAGTTGGCATTTTGGTTTTTATGTGTGTCCCACAGAAAGACCCTGTCCCCAACGGCCTGAGAGCCTTGCCCATCTTCTATGCTGTAACCATGGGAATCAACCTCTTCTCCATCTTATTCTCGTCAAGTAGGTATAGCCTGCCTGGGGGAGCCTGGCGAGGCTTGGGGTGCATCATGTGTCAGTGTTTAGTCTCAGAGCGTCTGTGAATTGTCATTATTATTTATATATGCTTTTCTGTCATGTCAGTTGGTAGATTTTCTCACTCTTAGCATAACCCGTCCCTCGTGTCTGTGTGCCCCCCCCCCACTTCGTGTCCTCCCCTCCAGAAGCAGACTCCAGTAAGCTAGCTTGGTGGGCTGCGTTGCTCGTCTCTCTGGCCACCGCTGTCCTCACCGCCATTGTCGTCTGGTTCGTCATCTGCCCGCGCCTCAAGAAGAAGATTGAACGTGAGGCGCAGTCCTGCCCCCCCCTCGTAATTTTTTCCCTGAATAAACACAGTTATTCATTCTGGGCCACCATCACACGCCCTCAGGGGAAGTCCAGTCCAGCCCGTCTGAGAGCCCGCTGATGGAGAAGAAGGGCCTTCACTGTCCTATCCTGAAGACGGTCCAGGAGCCGATCCAGGCCCACACGCATGCCCCCCCAGCTGTCTCCACGGCGACGCCGGGAGAGGAGTGCAGGGTGGCCTTCAACATTGGTGAAGAGGACGGTGAGGACCGGGAAGGAGGCTCTGCCCCCCCCACCGACGGTGAGCCTTAGCCCTTGGGCCTGCGATTCCTGTCACGCACAATTTAGGTCCAACTACGGTGACTGTAGGCCCCTTTTGTGGGAAATGCGCCAACAGCCTGGACAGAATTTGCTTGTGACTTAAATGAGGGCCGGTTGCCTGGTAGAAAGGGGCTGTCTGTTCCGCTGGTTGTGGCGGCTATTCTGTTCATGGCATGGTGTTTCTGTGAATAAAAGTGTCATTTAAGTGCATCAAATAGACTCTTTAGGTAGTTAAACACCTTGGAAGATTTTCTGTAGTTTGTGTTCAGTTAGGTAATCTGATTAGATTTTATTAGTCACACATGACAGTTTCTGGGGCTTGAGAGTTTGCTTCTGAAGTGGCCAATAGGATTTTAGCGCCATTACATTCTGATTGGCTAGATTTTAATGGTGTCATCCCCCAGGCCTGAACCGGGCCCACGTCCAGTTCAGCAACGGCCCAGCTCACATCCCCAGCAACGGCTACAGCCAATACCACACGGTGCACAAGGACTCGGGCCTCTACAAGGACCTGCTGCACAAGCTGCACCTGGCCAAGGTGGGCGACTGCCTGGGCGAAGGCGGCGAGCGGCCCATGCGGCGCAACAACAGCTACACGGCCTACACCATGGCTATCTGCGGCCTGCACGCTGACTTCCGGCCAGCAGAGGGCGACAGCACTGCCAGCCATGACAGGAAGCGAGTGCGGATGGATAGCTACACCAGCTACTGCAACGCGGTGGCAGACAGCGGCTCCCCCGAGAGTGCCGCCGCGTGCGAGGTGACCGTGGAGGTGGGTGACGGCGGCACCGACGGCGACAGCGGTGGCAGCCAGGGCTCCCTGGAGCACAGTACCACGGAGGCGGACAAGCCGGAGGTGTCGCTGCTCTTCCAGTTCCTGCAGATCCTCACCGCCTGCTTTGGCTCCTTCGCCCACGGTGGCAACGACGTCAGGTAGGGCTCGGCGGGGAGGCGGGGCGAACCGCGCCCGGGGTTTCTGGGTAACAACGTGTGACTTTCTCCTGCAGTAATGCCATCGGCCCACTGGTGGCGCTGTGGCTAGTGTACCAGGACAACTCAGTGGAATCTAACAGCGCCACTCCCATCTGGCTGCTGCTGTACGGGGGCGTCGGTATCTGCATAGGCCTCTGGGTGTGGGGCCGACGGGTCATCCAGACCATGGGCAAAGACCTCACCCCCATCACCCCCTCCAGGTAACCAAATCCCGGAATGTACCATGACGAGGTGTTAACGTAGCAACGGGGAAGCCACCTTCCAGGCCCGGCTTGATTTAAAAAAGGAAAGGGGGGAAAAAACGGAGCGGGCAGCTTGAAGAAAGTGGGCAGAGTCATTCACCCATCTACCCCAGTAGCCATGGTAACCCTCTGGCTTTGTGCTCACCTCCACAGCGGGTTCAGCATCGAGCTGGCCTCCGCCCTCACCGTTGTGGTCGCTTCCAACATCGGCCTGCCCATCAGCACCACCCACTGCAAGGTAACGGGCTTCACTTGCCTTGTCCCTCTCACATTCCCCTATGGGTCGTGTCTCTAACCGTGCACCCCCCCCAGGTGGGCTCGGTGGTGGCAGTCGGCTGGCTGCGATCCCGCAAGGCCGTGGACTGGCGCCTCTTCCGTAACATCTTCATGGCTTGGTTTGTCACCGTGCCCATCTCGGGCCTCATCAGTGCTGCTATCATGGCCCTCTTCTTTTATGTCATTCTGTGAGCGAGCAGCTCGAAAACACGGCCCTGCGTTCCCGGCTGGGCCCACACGATCTCTCCCTCGGTTCTCCAGTGGGAGGTCCTTCTCTGGCCTGGTCAGTAACTAGCCTGCCGAGGTCGCTGTGTCATGAACCTGCACATGGGGCTAGAGGAGCTGGTCTTCATAGGCTTCTGGCTCTGTCTCATGTAATTACAAAAACCAATGTTATATTTTTTTTCTGTTTTGTTTTAAACGTGTGTATGTGTATATAATATATATAAATAATTTGTACACGTTTTAATGCAGTATTATCTTACGTACCTTTTGCACCTGCTAACAGTTAAGGCGTGTGGTGTTTTCAGGTGCTGATGAGTTTTGTAACTATGTAAATGGTGTTCAGATGTGTGTGTGTGTGTGTGTGTGTGTGTGTGTGCGCAGCTGTAGTGTTACACGAGGGTTCAATCGTGCCCCATTATGATGTGCCCTTACACGTCCGTCTGCATGAAAGTAGTTTCAAACATGCTGTAGGCTGTCTACCCGCCATTTAGTCTGGAAAATCAAGCTGTAAGATGGGTTTTGGTTCATTTTAGAACCTGCATTTATGACTTTGCATTTATGACATTTAAAATGTGTTCATACTATGAAAATATGAGCCTGATTTCTCAGTCTTATTACACATCAAACACGCATGTTTGTTACTGGTAATTGGCGTGTAACCGCAAACCAGAAATCTGGTCGCTCCAGGTTTAGCCCAGTTGAATAAACACTAGCAGTTTTGGTCAAAGCTAGCTGTCGGTTTGCAATTTGAACCAGATGTTATCAATGTCGCAAATTGTTACCGCATGCAGATATGAACTATGGTGCTCTGAAATAAGTAGGATTTATCGTTTGGGTTATTTACCCATTTTTTCAATTCTGGACTGATAATTGGTTTACTGTGAAATTCAATACAAGGGCAAATTGTGACGGATTCTACAATAGTGCCTAGTTTCTAACTAATGTCTTGTAATGCAGCAGTAGCAAGGTTCAGGTAAACTGTTAGAGGAGTGCTGGGTTTGGGTAAAGCCAACAAGTTGGTTTACGCTTGTGTTGTCAGGATTGCTGCCTAGTGACGTAAGCAGGTGTGCGCATGGAGCGCAGATAGAAGTGCTTTCAATCTGCAGTGCTAGAACTGTGTGGGGCTCCATCTCTGGGAGCGTAACCTGCTCCACGGGGACAGATCACAGTATGCCAGTGTTTAGTTATCAGTTTAATATAACAGTGGGCTAGGTTAGAAAGTAGGTGAACCACACCAGAGACGTTTCGAGGGTAACAGGATCCAGGAAGGTAAACAAACAAGGAAAGAAGCGGATTATCCCGAAGCGCGACAGTCCCTCTGGCAAATGTGCTATCAGCCTACAGAGCTTAGATCGATGAAGTTGGCTTTTTCATAAACTTGTTCTCTGTTTAAAGATCTGCCCAAAAACAAAACGAGATTTTAAATTCTTTTCGGTGTCTGTCCAGAACTTTTCTGTGGGTGGCTGATTCGGTTAGGTCAAGCTTATCTGTGTGGCTCTCCCTGCCCCCACTCTCCCAGGGCTCACGGGCCGCCTGCAGCTGCCTGGTGCCCAGAACTAGGCCGTGATACCGGAGTCAGGCTGCAGGGGGCAGCTGGGTTCTGTGCGATGGGAGGGGGCCTGGGGGGGGCAGCTGGCAAACCTGCAGCCGCTGGAGTGTCCCATTTACTGTGCTGCTAAAGAGCTTTTGTCATGTCCTTTTTCTGTTACCCCCCCCATTCTACTATGTATAAACTTAACCTTTTGTAATTAGTTTGGGGGGGGGGGGGGGTCTGAGGATGGAATGAAAAGATGAATAAACATTTCACAATTCCACTCACTTGTGGTGTTAGTCATTAGTTCAGTGCTGCACAGAAGTGTGTTTTTTTAAGGTTTTATAAGTATTTAACATTGATTAGCATTAATCATGACCGTATGGAGCGTTTCTCACATGTTAGTGTGGATATATATGTATGTATGTTTTGGATTTGTACCCGTGCCCCCTTTTCAGCAGGTAGCATTTTGGCTCATTTTGAAGGCGCTCTTCCCCCTTCTCCAACACTTCTGTGTTGCCACGCCCCACCTGCTGGCTGCATCACTCCATGGCACCTGATACAGATGGAGAGAATGTTATTGGTGATCTGTATGGCAAGGGGAGGGACTTCTCCTAGCAGTAACCAATAAGAGGCCAGAGACCAGTAGAGTCTGTCAGATGCTGAGTAGAAAGGTGACTCGTGATGAATGCCTGGCATGCCACAAACCTTATAGACATACCGATTCTTGGAATCACTGCTATCACCAAATAGAAGATCAGGCCTTAGCCTTTCAGAGTCCAGTATGACATAACTAAGTTACAAGCAGAATGCAGAGATGGAAGTGTAGACTCTCTGTGCCACATTAGTGCCAGTCTTACCTTCATCCCCGAGTAAGTATTCAATGGTGTGGTCTGCAGGGAGAGGTTAAGGATTACAGTGAATGATGGGAGCAGCTGTGATGGGTGATTAGAGCCATTAGTCTTCTAAATCAAGCTGTAAAATGACAGGCAGCTGGACAGTCTAAGAAGTGACCATCTCCTGAACGTATACTCCACTTTAAACATCTATTTATATACATCATTCTCCGTCACACTGCTAGTGTGACCGACTGCATTGTGCTCCATGTTATTCTGCACTTGTACATCTTTTGAGCATATGCAGATTTTTGATAGAATTTAATGTTGACGGTACTCTTCAAAAATTTGTGAGAAATGCCTGTTAGGTATAGATGTTCCAGAAAGAAAAGCAGCCCGACCTAATAGTCCGTTGTCATCCTCGTCGTCGTCCTCCGCAGTGTGCTCTGGGGGACGAGAAGGAGGGCACTGAATATACTGTACAATGGCAGGGAGTCAAAATAACATTACCTCTTACAAGCACCGTCCTGCAGAAAGTTACATGACTCCTTTGACGTTTGACGCCTGGCACCCCAGATGAGAGGCGGACAAGTTACTCAAGTGGCTGCAGATAAGCGGTAATGTCTGGCACCACAAGCCTACATATTACACCAGGGAATGAACCAATAAGACAGCAAAAGCTTAATTCTAAAATGTGTCCAATATTTTTGCGCACAAATTACTGTTAAAAGATATTAACATATAAGACCCCCGTCTCCCCCCCAATCTTTTAAAAAAGTGTGATAAATGAAACTGCTCATTGTTACTCTGAGCCCCCTTGCGTGGTAGTTAGTGTCTGATGTCACTGTCTTGCATATTTAGGCAACTAACCACACCTACGTTTTTAACCCATTTCCCATTTATTGTATTCGGTTCCACTGCAGCTGTGGTTTGTGAGTAGGATGGTGAGCATGTAGTTCCCTTTACAAGAGCCCCCCCCCGGACAGTTCTGGAACGTTCCTTACTGTACTGACTGATGCCCACTGTACTTCGAGTAATTAAACATGGGAGTCACCGGAAATCAACCGCAGGCCCCTTCTGAGGTTGTAGAAATGTGGTGACACGTACCTCTCTTTTGTCTCACGGCTGCGGGGGGCGGGGGATAAAAAGGAAAAGGGGGGAAAAAAGAAATGAGAACTGAAAATGACACCATTGTCACGAGGTCTCACAGCTTCATGCAACTTGATTCTGAAGTGCCAAGCTAGCAGCAGACAGCGGACTGTATGTGAAAGTAAGCAGCTATAGAAACCATGTTTATTCACCACAACAAGCCGTCACTAAGGAGTAAGATGTCAGGGGTGTGAGCTCACTGCACACGGCCTCTCCTGGCTGAGGCTAGAGAGTTCCTGCTACAGGAAGCTGGAGCGGTGAAGGTCACCTACTCGTCTCACAAGAAGGGGAGGCGCTCTAGCTGGGTCACGCCCCCCCCCCCCCCCCCCCCCCCCCTTGTTGGGCCACCACCCCCCCCCACCCCGGAGGTGCGGGGGTGGTGGGGGCGAGAGGGGCGGCCGGGCCCCCGCGCCCGGGGGGGGGG
>JAODKM010000108.1:7840425-7853574 GCA_026780845.1 Petrocephalus sullivani | reverse complement strand
GGAGGGGCAGGAAGAGGGGGGGCGGGGCGGGCGCCGGGGGGAGGGGGGCGGGGGCGGGCGCGGGGGGGGGGGGGGGGCGGGGCGGGGGGGGGAGTGAGGATAGTAAAAGGAGCACTCAGTGGACAAGATAACAGAGGTTAAGGCTGGATATGCAAACAGTTTTACATGGACTGGGGAGTGGGGGGTAGCCCAAACATACCTCGTTTCTGCAGCTCAGAATGATCTGCCGCTGGAAATACAGGTAAAAAAGAGAATGGTCAAGTACAGACATGCCGGGCTCGCGGTGCAGTTCACGATGACTCACACCGTTTGTCCTCACAGGTTAGTGCCATTAACTCACACAATGGGAACACGGTAAATGAAGGGTTTTAAACTGTCGTAAAACAATGGCGCCACCAGGGGGCGTATCGCGTGGTTCAGAAAACCGATAAACGATCTCTAAATATGGATATTCTTTCATCCATAAGCCTGTACACTCGTCCCTCGCCACTTCGCGCTTCGACTTTCGCGGCTTCACTCTATCGCGGTTTTTTCACATACAGTACTGTTCTCATTAAAGTACAGTACTTTATATTCATTAGTATATTCATTAAAAACCTGATCGAGACAGTGAAAATGATACAGCGTGCACTCGGCTGTCTGAGTCAGTTATATCCTCTGCCTATCCTGGCCACTGCCTGGCTCAGCCTCACGCAAGTGCGTGTCTCTCATACACGCTTCTACATCGCTATGCATCGGAAGCATCTTTGTTTGCGATTTCTGAGAACTTTTATCTAAGTCCCACGGCGGCTCCTAAACGTGCTGCTTCTTCTAAGGCTTCTGCTTCTTCTTATTTTCATAGCTTGGTGGTTCTGTGTAATAACTGTGTGTGTAATTAAATGTACATTAATAATAATAATAATAATAATACATTTGTAACGTCTAATATGTCTTATTTTCTCTTATTTTGTCTAAGATATCGGGTAATACGAGTGTAATGGTAACTAAAGGGTGTTGTTTTATGTCTAGAGAGTCTAATAATAATAAAGAATGTCGTAAATAGGTTTTCTATGTTTTAATTACGAAAATATCAGATTTATAAATAAGGAATCCTACTTCGCGGAAATTCACTTTTCGCGGTAGTCTGGAACGGATTGAACGCATAATAATATCTTATTATGTAGAACATACCTTTACAGGGGTACCGCTGAACCATGGAAGATAGTGAGTTTTTCATCAAGTACAGTACATGAATCCCGAGAATATCATTATTTATAATAACCACTTGAAAATGTTATCCATCGTAATTCGCCAATTTGTACATTTTGTTCGGAGAATATGACATCGCAAATTTCCGTAATAGCAATGGTGACAATGCTTTGACTAGGTTCTCCCTCCATAATCGTTTACACTAATGTTCTCATTAAAAATAATAACAATGAAGCGATACCTACTCGTAACTGTGGTACGTTCTTCCTCTGACGACGAGTCTGACGTTTCTGAAAATGAAAGAGTTCAATTAAAACTCCCTGCTCGTCTGAGTGTTACCATACACCAGGCTGTGTTTCCATATTTTATTCCTCATCGCGTGTTTTAATGTCACAATAATACTGAGTTGGTTTTAGGAAGATTAAAAGATGCAGCCATGTATGTGATAATAATCAATAATTTAATTAATTAATTATTAAATTAATTATTAAACTATTAATTTAATAGTGTTCAACTCTAAATGTTAACAAATTAATTATTGGTGACAGAATCACTAACTGAGGCGTTTTGTAATAAATGTAGGCTATGACAGGTGCATAATTAGATCTTTTTGTTTGCTTTGTAAGTAATCTATTACACCCTGAGACATAGGAACAATCTGACTTGACAGCCTTTTGTAAAAATATTGCGCATCTCGAAAACAGAGGTGCAGTCCGGTGAACCGACACGCCCTTTGGGGTAACGCCTCTCTAACCTTAGGGTAAATGACTACTTAGTCGGAAAAAAAGACCACTTATCACATTTATTTTAGGTTGAGTTTTTCATGACAGATTAGAACTGAGATTAACTGAATTCAATTCAGTTGTATTGTCATTAACTCAATGCGCAGGCAGATATGTAAATGGCAGTACTTTTATTTATAAATTTGAAAAACTTAAAAAAAATACTTTATGAAGCGTTACTGTTTTAAACACAATTTCACATTTAAAAACTCGTATGATTTCAGCTTATAAGATATGTATCAAATGAATTATTATTTTTTTATTCCTTACCGGTATCCGAATTCAAGGACGCCGCGTGAGCTGTAAGAAATGGAAGTGATATTAAAGCATCAAGTCATGTAAGGCGCACACGCACGTGCTGCAGACGCAGCCCACGAGCATCTCTGCCATCACCAACACCGCAAACTGCGCTTTGGGAAGGTGACAGCCAGCATTCAGTGTCGGCAAACTTAGCGGCCAAGGCACTACATTGTTGCAGCGTTATTTATGGTTCGGACCCGAAATGCTTTAAACTTTAAACTTGATCCGTCCTTGATTCTTAATCCACTTTCGAAGATCGTCCTGAGTACAGGGGCAGCTTTTACTATACGTTATCTATCCTGTAAATACTGTAAATATATCTCATCCACAAAATGGCAAGCAAATATAAATCTGCACATGACCGTTAGAGGTATTTTACCAAAAGAGCGCTATTTTACCAACATAATTATTTTTTTATTTTAATTACAATCTACTTCATTTTAACAATAGGCACTAACTACTTATCTTACACCGTTTCTACACACATCATCACACGTATCCCGAGGAAGTCTTATCCTATACTAGGCTATTTTTATTGCACAGAGTCTAAAACGTCAAGTTTAATATATTTTATTCCGATAAAACGACAACCTGTCGACAGAATAAATAATGGGAAAATCCGAAAAAAAAACTTGCGCGTGAGGGAAACATGCTCCAAATGCAAGTGTATATGAGAAACATCTCACCATAATACAATCCCACAGCGGCGAAGAACAGGAGAGCGCAGGTGAGTTTCATCTTGGCTGGTGCGACGGTCGTGCAGAGACAAGGTGTAAGTGCGGGTCAAAATACAGACCTGCTGGCCCGTGCCTTCTTATATGGCCACTTGCATCACGTGACTGACGCGGATGCACATTCGTGCTCCTATTGCCCCCCCTTACCTGACAGCAGCTGGGTCCCATGTCACTACGACAGGACAGTCGTTTCATTATTCGGACCGTGAATGGGATTCTTTGTCGGACCGGTTATCAGTGCCCGCGGCTCCTTTGTCAAATCCCCGTTTCATTTATTTATTTTTTTATTATTGGGCGGGCCTACTGGGATGCTCATGCTGTCAGAGCCTGAAGTGGAACTGTTTCCATTCTAGAAAGAAGCAGCTGATTAAACTGAATCATTAACATGATGTTCCGACGTTTTGGTTGCAAAGCGCTGTTGAAAAAAATCGGCTGTCAGCACTGACAATGAACAAATTGTACTAGCAGACTTGGTGTAGCCTGATTAAACTTTAGTGTTTGTCTTCATACGTAATTAACAGGGCGGATTAATGCTCAGGCTATGGTAGGCTATAACCTAGGGCCCCGTCAAACATCACGGTGACACCCCGTTTCTGGAAGAATGGAACAGTTACTTACATCGGCAACACCAGTCCATGCTGACGTCAGCCTCGGGCCCCCGTAATCCGCCCCCGGTAATTATCTGTGTGTTTTTTGTTCTCTTTTGTTGTTAAGTTGCACGTGGCTCCCGGCAAATTTTTCTGCTGAGGTTTTATTGTTTAAATATCAAACTGTTGTCTTTAGTACTTGGGTTGTCATTGTGTTTTAGAGTTTGATTTGAGGCACACATGAACTTGGTAATATCCAGTTCAGTCAAATTCTCCTTAAAGTGCGGAAGACCCTGAAAGGGAGCAGGGAAAATTCAGGAAGATCATATATGACTAAGCACAAAGCCGTAAGGTCACGACTTCTTCAGTGATGACGGTCAATGCATTTGATGGAATAAACCACTAAACAGCTCCTGTTTTGTGGTGCCACCTGCCCACTATCTGTGCTGTTGTACTTCACTAAACATCCATTTTCATCAACCAGCAGCCATTAATAATAGCTGTTATGCGACTAAACAAAATAGCTGCAACTCATGACAATAGTACTGGAGCGTATCACTGGGTGTCTCCTCAAAGCCTTACCATGAACACTCCTGTAGGTTTCCATTTCTCTTAGCCTGACTTGTCCAGATAATTATTGTATTAAAGCAAACAAACTGAGGTGAAGGGAACGCCATCTTTCCCTAAGGCTCTCCCAGACCAAAGGAAGCCACACCCAAAAATTATGAAACACGAGGAACACTTCAAACGCCTTTCTACGGCTCAAAATCATAATATATAAAAACAATAACTATTGTCTGGTTTAGAATCTGTTCACAGATAGATGGTCAGCTAAGTGCTGTTTCAATCCAATTAATCGACCCCTTCATCCAAGGCCAGTAATGCTGTTTTCACTGGATGGAATTACAGCAAGATTAAGCTACTTCAAGTTCTTATGCCATCCAATACAGCAAAGGAAGAGCTCAGCAGCATGTCGCACACTAAGGGCCCATTGAGGACCTGTGCCTGGAGATAAGAAAAACAGCCCAGAAGCAGGTGAGCTGTCTCCACCAAGGCTGCACAGATCAGATCAGTTATTTGCATGCTAACAAACTCTGCGCTAATCATCCTGAAACCACCGGAGTGTTTTATCGCATAAACACACTTGGAAGGATATCGCCAATATAGTGTGAATTTCCATGCAGCTTCAATCCTACAGCTTTTCCAAAAAAAAATAACAATAGTTTCTTTCTTTCTCTACATCCCTCTTGTGTCATAATGTCCTTCGGTACGTCAGATCCCTTCATATTCATTTAAAGCTGCGTCATACAGAATTTACAACACGTACTATCCATTGGTGTTAACCACAAATGCATACATTCAGCCGCTGTACTTGCTCAGCTAAGGCAGTTTTGCAGAAAATAACTCAGAAATAATGAGTGATTTACGCACAAACCTCAATTAACCCATGTCTATGGACTGCAATAGAGAACCATAATGTACAGAGGAAATGCGGGAAGAATAGAAAACTGCAGAGAAAAAAAGGGACCCGAATTAAACCCACAACACTGACCAATCCATAACCTTGAAGGGTTTGCCCAATGCGCAGTCACATCAACCACAGCTCATACACATATATACAATAATTAAGAGTCCAGTTAAACAATAGACCTACACTCACCGGCCACTTTATTAGGCACACCTGTCCAACTGCTCGTTGACGCAAATTACTGATCAGCCAATCATATGGTGGCAACTCAATGCATTTAGGCATGTTGACATGGTCAAGACGAATCGCTGCAGTTCAAACCAAGCTTGCGTGCATTTTATTATTGTATCTTATTAATCTCTCTAGAAAATATAGAATTCAATGATTAAAACCACAAAAGTATTTAAACCAGGGGCCTCCAACCTTTATTTCATTTTTTACAAGAGCTACGACCAACATGTACAAAGAAATTGTGTGGGGCTCCACAATTCGGCGGGTGGTGAGGGTAGGCAGTGACGACAATATAAGTTGTTGTAAATTAATCACCATTCTGCAGCCATTGCTACAAATGTTTTTTTCTCCTTTTGGTGGATTCAAAATACTTTTTTGATAAACGGATATCCCCATGGAGTGTTAAATATGAAATGATTCACTTCTCATATTACCTCACGCTTTAAAGCCAGGTGTGAAACCCAGAACGCGATAGAGAGCTATCACCAGTACCAATGCAGGAATTTGATTGGCCAATGCCCGTCTACGACCTACTGCTTTGTTTTCACACAATAGCTCGCATATGTTTGTAAAGTTGGCTTCTGCAATGGTTTGCATACATCTCCAATCTCTGTGCCTTTCTGAAGACAAAAATTGGGAGGAAAAAAAGTTTCGTCCAATAGCTTAAGCGACTGTGGCAAGTAGATTCGCTTACGGAAGGAAACGGGTGGCAAGAGGCGCAAGATGCTAGTGATTTGGGCAGATGGAGCCTCACGAAGCACGTAAGATGCGTCAGTCACTCTCAGTGTATCGGGAAACGTGTTGTGCTTTCGATACAGTAAACAGCGACATCTGGTGGACTGCATGCGTTATAGCAGGCAGCCTGGATAAAGAGCACCACCTACATGCAATTACGTGCAAAAAGATGGACACCATTACGAATGTAGCCTACTAGTTCAACCCGGTCTCACGACTTTTTATGCAGCCACACGACATAAAAATCTATTCAAATGTGGTGTGATCATGCTTTAGGCCTTTTTTACGTGCAAGGACAATGCTTCACTACCCTATGTATTTTAATGCACAGTGCGTTACACTGCCACTATGATCGCTAACTGGTAACTGAGGGACGCGATCTGATAACGCTGTCGACAATGTGCGATGCGACAGTGCAAAACGGCGCCTGGTTTTTACTTCTGTTGCATGAATGACTGAATCTATGCAATCGTATGAGAATATGCTGCACATTTCCTACTAAAAGTGAAATAATAATGTGTTGATTCCTTATCGTTTTTGTTTGTAAAGTGGTTGAAAGCAGCTGAAAGGTAGTGAGACGGGGGAAAAGCATACAACCCCCAGAATGCTATGGTGTTTTTCGTGATCTGATAACGCTGTCAACAATGTGCGATGCCAGACATGAGGGGGCGTCACGGCTGAGCCGTAGGAGCTAGAGATCTGGAATTTGAGCGCAGCCCTCACCTAGAGCCTGCAGTGGCCTTCTGAACTTGCCCAGGTCGGCAATGTTAGGTGAATGGAGCCACCCTACCTGTCATTTGACAGTTCACAACTCCAAGTAGGAGTGACATAGGAAGACGGTCCAAAGGTTCGTGAAACTAGACAGTCTGCTCTTTAATCACATCCATACATGTCCATTAAAATTATGCCTCCTTCATATCAGACCAGCACCTTTTTCAAGATGACTAGTAGTTGAATAGCTAGTGTGAATTTCATTCTTAACTAAAAGTAAGCTAACCAATATCTACACATTATACATGAATGTATAAACATATATATAGTTTCATTTATGTGGCACAATATGATTTGTTAGCTCATTTATCTGATGTTTTTATCCAAAGCTACTTACAGTAGAGGGAAGGGTTACAATTTATGTCAGTGAATCCCCAGGATTTGAACTCTTTATGTTGATAGCCAGAACATAGCTGCAATAATTTCCTGTTTTGATATATACGGGCAAGGAAGAAACACTGGCTGCAATGCTTTCCATGGCCCTTTACAAACTTCCAAAATTATGAAGCATATTGTAATTGAGCCTGCTCTATACCTAACTAGCCAATTAGCTTCAACCCAAAGCAAGGACTCCTAGGGTAGCTGGGGAATGTCGACAGGCGTAGCTCCAAGTGCTTTATATAACCTGTGAATCTGGGCAAGTTTCACAGGTGTAGGTATAGTATAGCCAGATTTAACAGGGGATGCCTTTTCCAGCAGCTGGGTGAAGAAAATGGCATCCCCTATAATCTTGCATTTTCTGTAGCTCCTATTATCAAGTGACTTTTATAAGTTAATTTTGAAAATGTTTTAACAAACCTGAGCAAATTTCACAGGTGTATTTACAGTATAGCCAGATTTAACAGGGGATGCCTTTTCCGGCAGCTGGGTGCCGAAAATGGCATCCCCTTTAATTTTGCATTTTCTGTAGCTCCTATCATCAAGTGTTTTGTATAATTTTATTCTGAGAATGTTTTAACTAACTTGAGGAAATTTCGCAGGTGTAGGTACAACAAACTGGAAGCTTTAGAGACTTCCAGTTTGTTGTCAAGAAATATGGTCGTATCATCTGTGGAGATCGTTTTAATTGCTTTTGCAAAAAACTTGAAGAAGTGTAATGTCTTATGGATAAAGTCATGACTGATGGTATTGAAAGCTTTATGAAATAAAAAAAAAAAGATTTGTTCTCCTTCCAACCATCTCGCCCGAAAGCCTATAAATGCACCTCTCACTTTTTCTTTGTAGATGTCATTTAGTTCAGCTTGTAATCTATCAGGTCCTATCAGCTAAAGTAAATTCCAGTGTATCCGAATTTCACAGGACTCATCAAAAAGTTGCGGTGACCATGGTCTCTTTTGAGTCGGAGGTTGTAAACAAGGAAGTGAAAACGATTCTTCCACTTTGCCGGTGTGCTACAAACTTACACTGCCACCTAGCGTTTGGGAGTGCATGGTTACGGCGCGCTATTACACTGCCACCTAGCGTTCGCGAGTGCATGGTTACGGCGTGGGGTCGGCGCAAAAATAATCTGCCCCAAGAAGCTAAGTGGTTAATCGGCTGTCTAAACCGGCCCTAACATGACGAAATTGCATGAAAGTGACGCCCCTTTCCTTCCCCAAACTGGACTGTTTATATGTGCGATTACCCACAGTCGGTATTAAAAGAGAAAAGCATTTAGGCCGAAAGACCGAGCGGAGGCGCGGTGTCAGTGTCGCCGAAGGAGAAGTGGCGGCTGCTGGCGGATGTGCGCGGCTTCCTGCGATCTGATGCTTCGGAGCCCCGGCCGGGATAGCTAGCTACCAGGCGAAGTGCTCTGTCTGCTTCGGAGGGTAAGAGGAATAACATCATGGAAACCACGGCGAAATGGTCACGGCAAATGCACAACGGAGCGGAATGTATCCTGTTCCCGAAGCCTGGTGCCCGTTTCAGTCCGTATGGCTGAGTTTTTCTGTTCATCAAGACTTATTCTGAACATTCACGTTTTTGCACATTGCGAACATCCATGCTGTCAAGCAGTACACAATACTCATAGCATACGGTGCATATTATTATTTTTTCTTTGTGGCTTGATCGTAGTTTTAAGGGTTCATCGTTTTGCGCCTGGCTCTCCTGGCATTTGCTTTTGAAAAATAAAAATAACTATGCACTTCTTTTAGAAAAAAAATAACTGCATAAAATGGATCGTTCTCTGGGGGGTTAAATTATGTTTGATACGTTCACTGTATTGTATTGTATTGTATTGCATTGCATTGCATTGTTCTACATTGGTTTGTGTTGCCTTGTGGTAATATGGAATATGCGTTCTCCATATCTGCCTGCTTTATACTTTTTTAAAGAGGAGGAACCGGGAATTGCTGGTATACTTTCATTACATTGGTTAATGTCGGCTGAAATTTACTGCATATTCCTATAAGACATTGCAATGACTTTATGTTGAGCAGCTGGAGGGATGGGCTCCCTAGGCAGTCGGCTGCAGGCTTCCCCCCGGGGCCCACAGGGGGCAGTGGAAGGTTCATGTGGAGCCTCCAGACATGGGTGCGAGTGTCGGAAAAGGAAGCGTAACCCTGAGTGCCAGTGTGAAAGCGAGACGGAGGAGGAGGACGGCTTGCTAAACACACCAAGAAGGTAACTCCAGCACTCTCTGTACTATAAACCCATATATTGACTTCAGTGCAAAACCTACCAACTGCTCATGGACTGGCATTGCTGCTGGACCACTGAAGAGGGTAGAGAAGTGTATATAAGTGAGAAATGTAGGCCATTTGTCTTTCAACAAAACTAATAACTTCAACAGGAAAAAGTTGAAAAGCACCTCCAAGTACATCTACCAGACCCTGTTTCTCAATGGTGAGAACAGCGACATCCGGATCTGTGCCCTGGGCCAAGACTGGAACCTGCACAAGGTCTACCTGTGCCAGGTAAGGGGGGGTCAGTATTTATGGCTCAAAGAAATACTGTAAAATATATAATAAATATGGCAATATTAGGAAACAGGTATACGTTTATACGGGTATTAGGAACAGGTATAAGACTAGATAGAACAGTGTTTCTCAATGTGGTCCTTGGAGACCCCCAGATGGATCATGTTTTTGCTCCCCCTCAGTACCCTGCTAGACAGTCCACATTTTTGCTCCCTCCCAGAGGATTGGATAGAGATACACTGACATAGAAACCTACAATAGATGATTGAACAGGGCAGAGAGTTGACCTGGAATGTTCCAAAGTTGGAGGTTCAGTTGCTTGGTGTCTTTTTGCTCTCCTGACCTGCTAACAGGTCTTTAGCTTGGCACTGACTCCTCCGTCTCCACTGATAAACGGCATCATTCTCACTCTCTTCCCTCTCCAGTCGGGGTATTTCTCCAGCATGTTCAGCGGGTCATGGAAGGAGTCCACGATGACGGTCATCGAGCTGGAGATTCCAGACCAGAACATCGACACAGAAGGTCAGATCCAGTGTTGGAGTTCTGGCTTGCAGGCAAACATAGAGGCTAGTTCCCTGTTAGCAGCTTTTTTTTTAATTTCTGATTCTCCTCTGTGTAGCCCTCCAGGTGGCTTTTGGGTCTCTGTATCGGGATGATGTTCTCATCAAGCCCAGCCGGGTCGTCAGTATCTTGGCCGCGGCCTGCATGCTTCAGCTGGTCAGTTGAGTTTGGTAGCACACTTGGTCAACAGGTCCCCCCCCCCAGCTGATCCAGTTATGCTGTGGGCGGGTCTTCTCATGTTGTGGGCAGGCCTTCTCACGCTGTGGCTGTTTATTTCCTCTTTGACAGGACGGTCTGATCCAGCAGTGTGGAGAGACCATGAAGGAGACCATCAGCGCAAAGACCGTGTGTCATTACCACTCCTCTGCCCGCCTGTATGGGCTGGACTCCGTCACGAAGAAGTCAGTACCGGCTCTTAGAGGGCCTCAGCATGCATAGAGACGGCGGTGTGGGCTTAGGTGTCTTCATTTAAACAGCCAGCGATGTCTGTCTTTGATCGTTATGTGTAAAGAGGGTGTTAAGAACAGCAGAGTTTGGAAGGACTGAGATGGGGGGCAAATTTCGAGGTCCTCTGATGCCATGTGTGCCTTGCCCCAGGTGTCAGGAATGGCTTCTCAACAACCTCATGACCCAGCAGAACGTGGACCTCATGAAGGAACTGAGGTGAGTGTGGCCACAAACCGGCTGAGGAGTGACTGGCTTCTGCTGGTTAATTGTTTTGGGGCCAAATTTAGCACGTTGGTAATAGAATGTAGAACTGCACTGTTAAATTATGAGGCAGGCCGGAAATGTAAGAGAATGGGTTTTGTCATAAGGTTACATTGAGTTGTTCGTGTGTGTGTGTGTCTGTGAACATATCTATATTACGTTGTGGGGACCCAATGTCCCCAAAATGTGATTAAAAAAGTTATTTTCTACCTTGCGTGGACATTTTGTTTTGGTTCCCATAAGGATAACCTCAATTTTATAAAAATCTGTGTCTGCAATCTAAAAATGCCAAAAGTCTTGTATTTTGTTTGGTTACTTAAGGTTAAGGTTAGGGCTGGGTTGGGGTTAAGGGTGTCATAGTTGGGATCAGGGTTATGCCCATAGGAATGAATGCAGTGTCCCCATAAAGATAGGAATACATGGTGTGTGTGTGTGTGTGTGTGTGTGTGTGTGTGTTGTATGGTCGTGCACCGCCTGACTGACATTCACTCTGCCAGCGTGACGCTGATGGAACAGCTGGTCCAGTCCTCCGATCTCTTTGTCATGCAAGTAGAGATGGACGTCTACACAGCACTTAAGAAGGTAGATGGCCGCTCGATCCCTGCCCACATTTGCACACTGCCTTGGTGCATTCTTCACTTGTTCAAATGGAGCTAGTATATCTGGAGAAATATACATCGCACCTAGTTTTATATGGTGGCTAACAGCCCCCCTCTGAGGGCCCCGGCAGTAACAAAGAGCTGTATATTTGTCGCCCCCCCGCAGTGGATGTACCTCCAGCTCAGCCCGTCTTGGAGCGGGCCTGTCAAGCAGCTGCTGGCTGATGCTGACGCCTGGCTCTGTAAACGCCGTGCCGGTGGGTCTGGCCACACTCTGCATAACTGCATTTTATATATTCTTATGGTCCCCATTTAAAATGGCTTTGCATCAGCCTTACGGTTTTACCTGCATTGTGCTCTCTCTCTACCCTCTGGCCCCTCTTGCCCCCTTAACCCTCCTGATGCCTTTTTTTCCCACCCCTATTTCCTCCTTGTTACAGACCTGGGGGAGGAGGAAGCTTTCCTGAGCACCGAGGAGGGGGCATCCTTTGTCCCCGTGTTCAGACGCGTCCGGTTGCAGTACATCATCAATGACCTGGCCTCAGCCCGCATACTGGAGCGGGACAACATCCTGCCGCCAGGTATGATGCTCCTTTGCCGCCCTGTGCTGTTAATCTAAAGACGACAGCATGCGAGACCCAGCAGACCGCAGATCCAGGCCTGGTCATCAGATCCATGCATTTAAAAACAAAGATCGAGTTTCGGGTTTTGATTGTCACCTGTTGCAAGCAAGGCGGTGATATTCTCGTGCCACAATTGCTGGGGGAGGGGACAGGTACATGTGGGGACAACAGGACGAAAAAAACAGCAGTGCATTATGGGATGTGAAACCATAGATGAGTGCATTGGCGAAGGCAAGATGAAAACAAAATTTAAGACACCTTGAGGAATCACACAGGGCAAAGGTCCCTGTTTCAGACTGCAGAAGTTTAATTGTGTTTGAATTTGTCAAGCATCTGTTCTGCAGCTGTGCATTTAGGCTTTTTAGACTTTATAAATGGACAGTTTGCTCTGAGTTCCATTGGCACCCGTGTTTTAATCTTTCTGTTACCATCCCCCTAGAGTGGCTCTCCTCTGTGTACAAACGGCAGTGGTTTGCCATGCTGCGCACCGAGCATGACAGCGACTTGGGGTGAGAGCAGTCGGGCGCCTGCCTGCGTCACACTGTAACTGCATCCGTCACACACTTATGGGTATCCCCTTAGGTAACGTCCGAGTCACACATGCCACACATTTCTATGGGAAAGTTCAAAGCAGAAGACTTGGGAATTGGGGTCACAGAATTACAATCAAGAGTCACTGAGCAGAACTTGAAGCAGCTGTGGAGATGGCAGTGATGAAGGGTGTATAGGGTTAAATTATTAAATGATGATAAGGGGTTCTATTAAATGATTTCAGTCACGTTTGTGATAATTTGTAAGTCAAATACTCATATCATGAAGGGTACCTGAGAATGCGTCCTTATTTATTTTCCCATAACGCACTTCTCTCTCCTGTAGTAATCCTGAGTGTGTGTGTGTGTGTGTGTGTGTGTGTGTGCGCTTCCCCCAGGCCACAGGAGGCCAACAAAGAAGAGTTTGAGCTG
>JAODKM010000108.1:7816211-7827232 GCA_026780845.1 Petrocephalus sullivani | reverse complement strand
GTGTGTTGGGGGGGGGCATGATCTTAGAAACAAACAGTGCCTTGCAGTTACTCAGGGATGATCCACCATCCACCCTGAGGAGGGCTTCCTCAGAGCAGCTTCTCGACAAGCTGTGGTCTGTTTCAGGGTTCGAAAGGGTAGCTTAATTGTACCCATTTAAGCAATAACAGGTGTTTTTTAGGCTTAGGGAATAGTGTGCTTATACAGCAGAGGTTTGGGACGCCCCTGGAGGACTATGGCCCGTGCCCTTGTCTTGTTTTTCCTCAGAATGATTTCAGCATTGGATTTGCAAGTGCACGAAGGAGACATTACTTCTGAAAGTTGAGAGCGGTGTGGTTGTTTACATTAAAAATCTCATTCAGATTTCATGAACGTTTCATCTTTCATTTGCCTGAAGTATAATGGGTGGGAATGGGAGGAGTCAGCAGCTCCAGGCCTCTCAGAAGGCCGCCCTTCTCACGTGGGACTTCAGAGGCAGGGAGGGTCCCGTTCCATCAGTACAGAGTGTCTCTGATTAGTGTAATTGCAGAAAAAAATTACAAAGCGAAAGTGAGGTGTAATACTAATTATGTACTAATTATTAGATGATAAATTGTATTGATCCCAGGGGTAAATTCGTGATATAATATGCAATAGAATCCTGGCTTTAAACTTAATAGTAAATGTTCCAGGTTGAAGAAGTAACCTTCTGCTCCCTGTCTTTACTAACGGCCGGAGCCTTCTGAGCGGAGGGCAGGCGAGTGAGATGCAGGGCTGTTGGCGTTAAAGGGGCTTTACGTCTCGGCCCGGACCCTGCCTGCTGCTTGTGTCAGACAGCTTTTCTGTAGAAAGGGGAGGGAAGGCTCTCCCGGGGCGGTTTCTGTCACTGCGCGTTAATGAAACCCATGCTGTCATACTGCATCCCAGGGTACCACACTCGCTGTCACAAACTGGTCTCCGTGTGTGTCAATAAAACAGGTCTATTCACATGGAGCGTGACGTGTCGCTCTTTTCATCAGCGATCCTGTACCTGTGCTGCGGGGGAGGGCTGATGGCAAAGGTTTGGTGTGGATGTTGAGACTTTGCTGTTTGAGGTAGGATGGCGCACAGAAAACTGCCTGCATTTTAATTTGGTGCTATCATTCAAGGACAGGGAAGATTAAGTAACTAGAGTAAGTAGCTTATGCATTCATTTTCAATGACCACTTATCCAGCGCACCACAGGACTCGCACATTATGGGTAATTTGGACACACCAGTTCACTTAAGTGCATATTTTTGTACGATCTCTATACACACAATGTTCTGGTTGGGAGCCACAACCTCAAATCCTCAAGGGTATGGCCCCGGATATTAAGATTTAGATGGACTTTATTGATCCCAGGAGGATGTTCTATGGTGCGTGGACACTTATTCACTCACACGAAAACATACATAATATCAAACATAAACATACACCAATGCCACCCCAGAGAGTCAGTATAATTTATTAAATATCTTCCAAATGGTAAGGGGGCGTACGATTCCTCGGATGCGATAACGACCCATCACACGTTCTCACGTGGGGTTCTCTGGTAGTGATATTCTTGCCTCTCTTCTGGTTTTTAATTCACTCCTTCTGACAAAGCCACCTCCCAAAAAGGAACATGCGACCAAGTACTTAACATGTTCAGTACATACATCATCAGCACTCCGTGGAAGCCTTAACAAGCAGCCGGGGAACAGCTTCTTCTGACAAGTGGGCCATGACCATTACAGTGTTCCAAAAAGAGGGACACAGGCCCTGGTGACACTGTGCCTACCTGAGCTCTAACCGTCACTGTGCACTCTACAGCACAAGCGGCTGATGCCTCAAGATGAACCAAACAAATTGCCTTCAGTTTTGTTCACAAACTATATTGCTCAGCTGCGGCTTCAGCTTCTCCTACATGAGCAAAGCTGTGTGGAGATGTAAACAATTCTCTGCCCAAAGGTCACAGGGTCCTAAGACTGTCCTACTCTTTTTTTAATAAGACGATACATAAAAATTTCCTTACGGTAAGCAAACTTCTGTGTATTTCTGTATCTTACAGAGGCAAAACTTAAAATGAGGGGCTCTGCCTTTTCCCCAGAGAGGCGTCAGCAAGACTGCGGATTTCCCTGCTAGGCAGATAAGTTCTGCTTCAATGCCCACTCGGCAAAGCCGGGGGGGGTGAGGTCCGAAAAGCTCACACTCCCGCACACAGACCCATGCTGCATAACAAGGCGGAGAGTTTGGTCCGGCAGCTGTATGGTCTGGGGTGTGCTGGAACGCGGAGGCTGGAGTCACGCGGGCCTCTAGCCCACGCCCATCCTCTAGATGTTCTGGTTGGAGATGAGCTGCTCCATCCTCTTGATCTTGCGCCTGTTCTTGGGCATCGGCTTCTCGTATCTGCCTGTCCTCAGCAGCTGCTCTTTGCTGTGGTGCACCTGGGCGCCGTGCTGCAGCTGGAAGGCGCACAGAGCCCGTAGAGGTCGCAGTAGTTGCTATGGGGAAGGGGAGGGGGCAGGGTTAAAGGTCTAAGGTCACTTTCCACACATTGTATCTCAAGCAAGTCACTGGCAAGGACATGGTAAAAACACCCCTGATCTGCCCCCTTCCCAAAATGATACCACTCCGCTGAGATATCCCTGATTGGTGCATACATATTTTAAGGGTTTAATCTCTAAATTCTTTCAATATTTTGTCTATGAATTTGTGGAAGGCTTACTGGTGAAATTATTGGCCAGTTTTTTTTGTCATTTTTCAGTTGCATAATACTTCAGTATTATGAGTTAAGACCATAACCAGAAGCTCAAGCCTTTAGCAGACAGAAAAGACACGAGTCAAAGGCTGTGAGGAATCGGGGCCAGTGTGCTGCACACCTCCTGTATGGCTGGGCTCCTCTCCATGATGGCCAGCGCTGCCGCCGCGCACTCCAGAGTGGACAGGCACATGTTGGTGGGCTGCGTGCGGATCACGTACTGGCTGGACAGGGAGCTCTTCAGCTGCACCTGTGGGCAAAGCCGGGGACTGTGCTCACATCATGTTTCTCACGAGCTCATCCCATGAAAAACCACCAAATTGCAGCAATCATTAACTTTAAGCCTGAGAAGCACAAAGCTTGGTCTGAACTAACAGTCTTTAGCAGATGACAGGAGTTTTTAATAGCCTGACCTCATGTAATCATAGAAACGCAGCAAATCCCTAGAGGGTTAGGTTTACCTGCACTTACATTGTGTATCTATACTTTACGCGTCTATGCAGTGAGACCTGGAGTACCTGTTTCGGCAGGCGGAAGAGGGCGTTTCGGAGAAACATGTCTCTGGCCTGGCTCCACGTCCCGTCGATAATGATGATGCTGTGCGCCGAGGTCGGTGGCTCCCTCTCCACGTCCTCCAGGTCCTCAGCATCCAGCCCGGGGTACAGGACCAGCGTCCGAGGGTTACGACACACCGCTGCCAGCTCGGGGTTCCTGTTACGCAGCACGGGTACGAAACCAGATGGAAAGCTCGCTTTTGGGTAAAACAGAATTAACCTCTCCCAAGAAGTACAAGGCTTCTGGCATTTCAGTAAATTTATCAACTACTTATATAAAATGAAATATAACCATTGCTCCCACAGAGAGAGTTATCAACCAGTGAGGGCCACTGGAGCAAACTGCAGGCAATGCACTGGAAGTGTGTGGCAGCAAAGCTTCCCACAGATCCTGTGACAACTGGATTCAAACTCTTAATCCAACCCAGCTTCTCAAAGACTCGCAAAGGTAGCACTGTAGCACAATGTCCTTGTGAGTGAGTAGATGGAAGAACAGTAGATCTCTCCATCTTCCGCCTACCTTTCTTCACTAAACCTCCGTCCAACTAAAACTTTGCACTTCCCGGCAGGGAGAGAAGCAGCTAAAAGTGGGACTGTGCGAAGCGCCCGGCTCTCCTGGGGGAAAATGCGGAAGCAGAGGTGTTTGCCCGTCAGTCACCGGATGGATCGTGGCAAACACAATAAATAGGTGACGCTAGTGAGCTGTGTGTCATGACCCCTTATATGACGGTGGTCTGCTCACCTCTGCCGGATGCTGCACAATATACAGGCATGTGGACACCTCGAGGGGACACGCCGGCAGAAAGGGACACAGGCACACTTTCTGAGGCCGCCTAAAGTAAAGGCAGGAGTAAAAATTACTTGTAATTATACTAGAAGTAACATATTCCAGAATCACTTTTGTGCAGTTACAGGGCGGATCCTTTATGTAATGGTATGGTATAAGCTATAACCAGTCGACAAATGGGGATCTTTACATACTATTCGTATTATCATCATCATCATCATCATTATTGCGCTTATTATTACTACGACCACTTACTGATATTTTTATTCTCATTATCATTACTGCTATGTGCCCAGGCTTGACAGCTTTAGTCAGCTGGCTGGCGAGAGATTTTCAATTCAATTCAATTCAATTCTGCACACATTTATTTGTATGTTTTATTATCTTGTGAATAGTCAGTAGGGTTTGCAAACTACCCCAACGATTTTGATGTAGCTAATTTTAGGTTTATAACTGTACTAATATAAATTTGCCGTAAGATTTCTTGCGTGAGAGTCTGACGGCGTGAGTGTCACGCCAGATACGTGACAGCTGGTAACCCTGTGCGCCATGTCTCCTCACACTGAGCCACCTAACCTCATGGCCTGTGTTTACATATTCTAGCACTCCTCACTTTATTTAGTACAATCCCAGGTCTGAAACTTTAACAGCTATTTAATTGTCCGTAGAGTGTACATTGTACATAACTATGTCCCTTCAAACTGTGCTCATATCTGATCCTATTTATAACTGCTGCTGGAACGCCCTTCGTGGGATTAACGACGGTAATCTTATCTTAAACTCGAGTATTAAAACACCCATTTTGTCTGAGCTGTTATGTGTTTTTCTTCTTAGGTAGAAAAAAAAAACAAGTCGCAGTTTCGACTGTCGCTGACTGATGACGTCATTGTTTAATTGTTCAAAATCGGTTTATTTCACTGTGATTCTCGAAGCATAAAGTATACTGCGGGTAACTTCATGCGGTGATACGAAGAAAATATATCGATTTACGGCCTCATTGTCTGGATATTAATATCACATTACTGGTTGTTGCTTGAAAGTGCTATTATTATAAGATAGGAGGGGTGTTACTATAGGATACGGAAACGCACCCAAACTTACCCACATCTCGAACATGTGGGGCGTCTCTCAGTTATTTCAACCGGCAGTTCCAGTAGATCCCCAAATACATCGGCTGTTTCCTCTTGCCCCTTTTCAGCCGAGCCAGGGGGTCGCCTGGACTCCACTGCGCTGTTATCGGAGCACTTTTCGGGGACATTTAATTCCGGAACGTCCCCGCATTGTGTGTCCATCTCACTAGGAGCAGAAGAAACCCACAGCCCTACGCATGCGCAGTGTAGCGACCGCGCACTTCGTAGCCGATAGGTGGCGCTAGGCCACACATATGATTAATAGCAGTTTAACTCTTAATGGTCAGTAGTTTGCTTCATACAAGAATTTACCGATGATAGTTGCAGTATGCACGGTATTCTATTAACACAGTATTACTGTCTGTATTTAGAGTCACGAACGTCACTGGAGAATGAATAGTTTTAGAGTTCAGTAATAGTTGGAAATATCTTAATCATGGACAGATGTCCAGCCAAAGGGCTGGCTACCTCAATTGATTAGCGATCCTTGTTGTCATGCCAAAGGATGCAAATTCAAGCTTGTATCCATGCTGTGGTTTTGGGGGTGGCATGTGGCTCAGCAGACTAGAATGCTATGTTCAATATAAAAAGAATGCTGGCTCACATCTGCTGGTTGCAGGGTTACTTGAGTGATTTCAGCCTTTACCAATTACTCCAGGGACCGGCCGACAGTATCCTTTCTTTTTAAGGGTACATTGCTTTGGATAAAAACATCTGTTAGATAAAAATAGGCAGATTATATACAGCAGGTTGTTTATTTAACAGACACTTAAACGTATCTCACTTAAACGTATCGTAGAATTCAGACATTTTAAATGAAAAATAAAGGAGATACAAAGGGACATTTGTTTTAAATTTTATTGCTCTTCCATTTATTCACTTTGACATAGTTCTGCACATGGTTAAAGTGCTAAAAGTTAAATGTTAATCTTACGTGCATAAGTGTCACATCACATGAGTGTCCCGTAGATAACGGATAGTGCCTATCCCTTTCAAAACGTTAAAAAAATGTTAACATTACCAGATGGGGGCAAAGGTGTTGGAGAGTAAGATGTTTCAGTAAGCTAGTGTTCTGAAATGTAACATTTGAACATTTAGGACAACCGACATGTCACTGGATCAATGCTCCACGTCTCCATGTGCGGATAACTACATATATACGACGCCCGTTTCAAATTTTTCTAATACTATACATCAAGCGGTGATATTACATCAGCTGTGGGCTCCGCAGTGCAGTCGCTAGGAAAACCAGCAGTGTCTGTCCATCTCCCGGATTTGCTCAGGTGACATACACCTTCCAGGGTGAAAGTGTGCAGTCAGTACTAATTAACTGGTTCCTGCTCTTAAAAATCACATTTTTAGCAGATTGAGTGTATTACAGTCCCAACGCGTCACTGGGTGAAATTCAGTGTGGAATTTTGACTGGTGTTTGGATTCAGATTCTCACACATTTACAAAACAAGTCAGTAACAGTAATGAATCCCTTAAAATATCAGGGTAACTGCCTCTTCCACCCGAGACCGGAGATCCCCACCCATAGTAGCGTCAACCAACATGTTCTCAACGACAATAACAATTAAATTACACAAAAAGTTCCCTTGTAAATTCCATTATTTTCATTCGTGTTAAAAACAATAGTCAGTTTTTTTCCCCCTCGAGAGTTTAAAAAAAAAAACCACTCCCGCCTACTGGTTAGCATGACATTTAGCACAGTGCACGTCAGTTCATAGAAAAATGAAGTGTGAATTGCTGATTTTGTTTCATCTGAAGCAAAGCCATCATCACATCGATGGGTCAGTTTCATCTGATTATTCACATTATTCATAGCATCTGCTGGAAATACACACGTTCTGCAGACCCCTTTGTGGATAAGGAGAACATGGTGAAATACACACATGTACTTCTACATGTATGCCCTAACGTGCTGTAACATCGTTCAATCCCTTTTGCTCGATAATCCGTCATGGTCCTGAAGGTCATTTTCTCATCTACCTTGGCTGCAGGTCCGGGAAAAATATCCCATGAATCACACCCTCTATGATCACATTCGAAAACGTATCTGGAGAAAAACAGCCAATATTTGTATGTAGAAATTATAACAATAAGAAAAGTACTCAATAAAATCAAGAAAAATATTTAATAAAAGAGTTCAGATTCAGTTAAAGAATTATACTGTATTCCCATGCAATAATTGGTAATCAAATAATCACTGGTGGTGGGGGGTGGGTCTTACCATTGGTAGCTGGCAGCACGTATGGATCCCTCAGGAAGAGCAGGACTGGCTGATGGGAAAGCTTACTGGGGGGGGGAGAATACAGTCATGTACTTGCCTGTAGCACCTTCCACATCACATGTTTGTACACACATTTTTAATTCTCAATTTCCAGTTGAGATGGTAAAAATAACATCTGTAGCTGGACTCGGACTGAGCTACACTATCAAAGTGGCAGAAATTCGAACCCTCGGTGCTGTCAGTTTCTGGTAATCGGCTGCATAAACTGCATACCTGGATTCTTCAGATTCCGTTTCAAGGGATCTTTAAAAGAGGAAAACTTATCAATTAACTGCATCAGGGATAGATTTAAATGCAAAGTAACCCAACATGCCAACTAGAAAAAATTTATTGGAAGATGTACATATAAACATGCATAAACACGTTACATCTTACCCACAACTCTCCGTCTTTGGCAAGGAAGGGAAGTGGCGAATATTGAGAAAGTCGAGAAATATCTTTGGAAGGACCTCATTCTCCATGATTATTGTCTGAAGATGAGAGCAAAACAGACTGTGTCAGAGGAGGAAGGACTTTAAAAACTGCAGAGATTAAGGTCAGCAAAATAGACGTCATGCATGATACTTCCTCATTTATTAGAAAAGTGTGAACTGATAATATCAGTCTAGAGGCTATCACAGTCTATCACTTATACCTTTTATCAATCTTACAACAATGATATTCAATGTGGTAACCAAAAACATTTTTTTACAGCTAAATAACCAAACTATAGAAAGAAAATCGACCTAAAATGCTATGACAGAGTGCTTTAACACAAAAGTGCATGGTTTCATTAAACAAATTTACACGCAGAAAGACGAAAACGGAACCACTTAATTGAAGGGTACATCTGACAGCAAAGTGCAGTTTTACCTGCAGGTACTGTTCCAGACCAAGCCGCCTCTGCTCCAGAACCTTGGGAACCCAGTTGCGGACGTGTTTGGATGGTATTTCGGGCGGCTTCATAATCTTCTTCAGCTGAATCGGCACAACCCGCGGTAACATTAGTGGGGGTATGTGGGTGTAGGGGGCGCAGAGCCGTTACACACAGCAGGCGGGCCATGAGGGGGCGACACACTCACGTTCTTGTGCAGAGCATGGAACTCGCTGTAGCGCTTCTCCACCGTGTGCTGCCGGCCGCTCATCAGCACCTCGATCTTGAACACCTATAGGGAGGCCGAGAGCCGGCCGGAGACCACCGGCCAGGCGAAGGATTTTTCAGATCACAAAAACACGCAGAATGATAATGATAAACACTCCATTGGCCATTTGCACAAGTAGGAGTACGGGTTCATTATAATGCTTCTCTTCGCCTGCCCCATTTCGCTCCCCACGGCCTGGGGGGGGGGTGTCACAGCACAGGATCGGCCAACGTGCGGCACCCCTGGAGCTGGGGGATCAAGGGCTCACGGACACGTGACTGTTCTACCCGGGTCGGGGTTCGAACCGATGGCTAATGCGTGGGTGCACGCTGGCTGCGGGTGCCGGTGCCCCCCCAGCTTTACCATAGAGGGGTAATTATACTTAGTTATTTCGGTATTTAATTCATACTTCTAAAAAGTTTGCTTGTCGCTTCACCTGTTGCCAAACCCCCCTTTAGCCACGTCCGAGGGCCTGGAAACGCAGGGATAATGGGGCCGATAGATGCGGCTTTTGCGTGCGGGCTGCGTCCCCAGCGCCACCCGCACATGCCGCTCCGGAAGCTCCCGGAGAGCCCGGTAGGCAAATGCGGAGCGGCGGCGGGCTGTCAGCCTTTACAGCTGCGCGCTACATAATAAAATGTTCCAGGTCCCTCAATGTTTTGATTGCACTGAACTCTTTATATTATCCGCAACCCTTTTCTGTCAAACATCAAAAAGCCAAATAATAATACAAAGGTCTTTCAAACACATGTGAACATTACCAAGAAAAACGGAATGCTCAATCTTTAACATACAAATGTAAAATAAAAATAAAACCAAACATACTGCTACACGGTACCGAAGGTGTTTAGATAGTAACCATTAAAATGCAATTACATGTACGACGAAATATCAATGATCTAGGCTCAAGTGCTCTTTCACGTCGGAATCGGAGAGCCATTTATGAGCTCAGCCACGATATAACCATCTACCCAAATATGATCTGCTTATACACCAGAACTGCTGTAATTATTTTATGTCACCCAGCTTTTATTAGAGAAATGCCCCGAATATCCCGCAGTTAGATGCCGTTTACTGCTGCGTGCATGTCGCTCTTACCGTGTAGCCTTTCTCCATCGCGCTGTCCTCCGATCGGAAGGAAGGGATACACACCATTACGGGATGCATTCTGAAATTAACGCGGTCGCCGATATGGTGCGAAAAGCTCGCGGTTCACGCCTCCGCGCAGGTTCCCTCAACGAAAAGGTTCAAACCGAGCCATCGCGGACCCCCGTGGGTCACGTGATCTCAGAACCACATGACCGCGGTGCGCCCGACGCCACCGTGACGTCGTCGTGCGGATTTCCTCGGGTATAGCGGCGTAGGGAGAGGTCGGGCATTCCGGGAAGTCGTGTTAACTGCTGAGGCGTCTCTTTCTTAGGTAGTACGGGGCCGGGATTGCAGTCACGCTGTTTTCTGGTATCTTGCGTTCATCACAGAGTGGTTCACTGTGTTACATGGTTGTTTTATTGTGCTAGGGCGGTGGGTTCGAATCCCACCTGTCCTCTCTGTGTAAGATATTTAGCCAAGCGTGGCTGTGTGTGGATTGGCATCCCTTTTACTCTGTGCTGTTTGTGGTAGGCTCTAGGGCAGGGGTGGGCAGTCTTATCCAGACTGGCTGGAGTCCTCACACCTGGGTTTGAACAGCTGACCTAAAGGTTATCCCAAAAACCTGAATACACACTGGCCCTTTGCAGATAAGACTGCCCACCCCTGGTCTAGGACTGCCTGTGATCCTGACCACAATAAACGGATGTGGTTAGACTCAAAGGTTGATAGTTCAGGTCCAGAAAGTAAAACTCCAGACTATGATTTTGTTTCAACCAATCAGCTGAGTATAAAGCAGGGGTAGGCAGTCTGATCCACATGCAGTGGTTATTGTTGATGTGTAATGTTTTGCAAAGTTTTGCAACACAGGAACCTGGTAATGTCAAATCGCTGATGCTGTGATCAGTGAGATTTACAGTTAAACAGTAACATATGGTGTGACTTTTACTTAGGAAGCAAGGCATGAGCATCCTTGTTGTCTTTTGGTGTTCAGGTCCAAATATCTATTTTTTAACGGTGGTAACACAATGTTTTTTTGTGCAAGTCTTTATGGTTTGAATTTTCTGTATCACTTCAGTAAGTTGTCAGGGTTTTAGTTTTATGAATTTATAAAGGAACTGGTGTTCAAAGGTAGAAAAGCCTTACCTATGCTACTTGCTGCCGTCAATTTAATGGTTTACTTTTATAAATCCAGAGGTATCAATTTCAAGTCCAGAAAGTAAAAATCCAAACCAGGATTTTGTTTCAACCAACCAGTTGAGCATAAAGAGTCACAGTCACAGGGTGCTCAACTAGTTGGTTGAAACAAA
>JAODKM010000108.1:7789495-7810153 GCA_026780845.1 Petrocephalus sullivani | reverse complement strand
TGCTATCCTATCAATATGGGCCAACATTTCTAAAGAATGCTTTCAGCACCTTGTTGAATCAATGCCACATAGAATTACGGCAGTTCTGAAGGCGAAAGGGGGTCAAACACTGTATTAGTATGGTGTTCCTAATAATCCTTTAGGTGAGTGTATGACTCTATTATCCTCTATAATTATATCACGCTCTCTAAACTTGAATGAAACGGACCTCGCATGTGATGAGCAAAGTTTTCTTTATTCAGCAATCCAGCATAGCGCTACGGCCTGACTTGGGTACAATGCACACTGTACCCTGCACCCACAAATCAGCAGGTTAATATACTATAACATGAATTCCCCTATATGGACTTCTACGTTCTGATTGGTTACCAAATATCTGCAAATCAGACTTTGAACATACAACAAATATAATTCACCTCTATTTGCCTACTTCAAGGATGTTCAGCTTCCGATCCCCGTTAGGTCTAGGCCTCCTAGGTCCCACACATAGGCCTGTCCATCCAGCCTAGGAAGGAGGGCAAAAATCCTAAGCATTATGGAAATTCCACTCCCAACTCACCAAAAAAGGTGCAGCCCCCGTCCGCGGTCCATGGCTGGCATGGCTCACAACACTATCAGTAAAGGAAACCATAACTCTACATTACTTAAATAAAGACTTCAGTGTAAGCATTTACAACCCTTATGGGTGCATAACTTGCTTATATTTTCAAACACTACCATATAACAAACTGTGTATAGCATAGTATAGCAGCTACATCCCAGGCCTTTCTCCCCCTGGCCATGTTCCCTTCAGTCCAGCCCTCCAAGGTCTGTGGCCTGCAAAGTTGCTTCCGTGCAGGTGGCTGTGAGGCAAGGACACACAGCACCCTTCCCAAAACAACAGAACCTGAGATATAACATCAATCCCACAATGCCATTACTTAAAAATTTCCTTCCGCATGGTGAATTGTAGGGCTGAAGATCTAAAACTTATCTGGAACTGATCAAATTTTGAGTTGAATTGCACTACAACTGAAGCTGCCCTGCATAGTGATAGCAAAGAGAAGACAATCCTCAGCCACTTATCCTGTTAGCGTGAAACAAAACATTTGAGGGATCTATATCAAATTTTGCAGATGGAATGTACAGTACAAGATCTGAAACTGGTCAACTGAAAGAAATCACATAAAATCTGAAGCAAAGCAACTCAATGGCAGCAAAGGGACAGGTGCCCACAGGAGGCACGTGACCTTGTGAATGTGATAACTCAAAAAGTATTTGAATCAGCTTAGTACCATTAAAAATATTGAATGAAGATCTACACGTGAATTTATTTTAAAACAAATCCAACCAGAGTCGCAGCAGCAGTGCTAGTTGACGGTAAAGATCCGAAAATATGCAATATGCAGAAGACCCTTAATCTTGTGAACACAGTGACTATAAAAATGTTTATCAAACTTCCTAAGAACATTGTATAGGTCAGGGCTGCCCAACTCTAGTCTTGGAGGGCCAAAATCCAACACAGTTTGCAGGTTTGCCTGCTCAAACAGACCTATTAAACTTGATAATTAGCTGATTAATATCTGTTTGAGCAGGGAAATCTGCAAACTGTGTTGGATTCCGGCCCGCCAGGACTGGAGTTGGGCAGCCCTGGGCTAGGTGATGATCTGGGGCCTATTTCATGTTGAGACAAATCACATTAAAATTAAATGTAGTGAAGCAATTGAAGATCTGGTGAACCTGATTACATTAAGACAGGTCACACAAAGTTTAGTAAAGATTTTTGGAGTGGTGAGGAGAGTGTGTAGGGAGCTAGAGATTGTAAAGGCCGAGGAGTGTGGGAGGAGTACGGATTAGGTGGGCATTCACTGCTGTCCTTCAAATGGCAGCTCATTAAATCTAAGCATTACGACCTTAAATTTCAACTTCAGACTGTGGTTAAATCTGATACATAACATTTATTTTCTTCGAGTCTGTTCCCACAAATTGCCTTTAATGAAAGAGGTTTTTTTCATTGGTTTTATTGATAGATATTGATTTTGGGTGGTGTACTTGTTTTTACTGGATCAGCTATATTATTCTTGCAGGAATAGACCTTTGACAACATCTGGGGTGTGAATTGGTTTCGCCGCATGTGAAGTAGCGGAGCGGAACCAGATATTAAAACCCAAACATCTGACTCACTTCTTTCCGTATAACTGGACACTGGGAGTGATACATCGCACATGTGGCAAGGGTGGAGAACACCTTCAAGAACAACACCCTGCATGAAGACAGGTGATCTTTGAAATATATTTAAAAAATGTACATCTGGACTGTGTTTGAACAGTCTCCAAAAAGAATAAGCTGGAGGGCAGCATGTAAAGCTCTTTTCCTCTGATGTAAGTCAGTCAGACTTCAAAGTCACAGCGAAATTCAATAAACAAACCCTGGCTGTCAATTCAATGTTTTAATAGTTTATTCAAGTAATACTTTGTATATTAGATTAGAATGTGCTGTAGCAATGTAAGCCAAGCTGTATGAATGCTACCCAGTTACAATTAACGTACGGACATGTACAGATACAATATGCTGCTTGCACTTGTATCATCACGCAAATAAAGAGAATGTAGAAGAAATGTGTTTATAGTTCATAGCCTTAACGTCAATGGCATTTAAATAACCTTCAAGTCTTAAGGGAGCACCACAATTCTACACATAAGCATTAATAAGACAAAATGGCCGTTTACATTTCAAATTACAGTCCCTTGTTTCTCGTGGCTTCTTGATTGTCGTGGGATTCACACAGAAGCACTGTGCCATTTACAAGCTGTCTAGAGACAAGATGATAAAACCCGAATATTCCTGCTTGTCATAATTATCCTTTGCGAAAATGCGGATACTCACACGCAGCTCAACACACCAAGGATTTGAGAGGAGCTGAAAAACATTTTATAATAGGCAGAAAAATCTCAGGTGGCAATTTTTTGAAAAGTCACTTTGTCTCGAAGTAAGCTGTTGATATTGAAGAGCAGGAACTCTGTGGCATGAAGATTAATTTCATTCCATTATAAGATGTATTCTTGATATTGCAACAAAAAAAATCCTTTTCTATATACAACTAGGTTTTCTATAATATTTGGAGTAATAGAAGATTAGAAGTGTAATGTTCGGTTATAAAATGTAATAAAAGTATTCAATTATGTTCATAACCCCTGCTTTGTAAAAGCTCAGCTAAAACAGTTCCTATTCTTTAATGTTAGTCCAGTATGCAGGTATGTAGCACTAACTGGCACAATCACAGCAGTCTCCAGGTCAGTATAAAGTGGTGTTTTGGCGTCCACAGCTGTGTTTTCAGTCATTTGTTCTCCTCATCCTTGGCTGGGAGCCCCCTCCTGCCCTTTTTAATACCTGAAACGACAGACTCATGCCATTCAGCTCATGCTCAGCAGATATAATGGCTTTTAGCACCAAAGCTCATCTGCGGAAGCATAGCCGTTAGGCACATTGATGGTTTGACACCAAAGTGGATTCACATTTCGAGATCCAGCAACCAGAGGCACGGCAGGCTACCGAACACGGGAATTCTGGGACACCGACTGTTTTACCCTGTTTCAGGTTAAAGAACCTTTGGGATACTTCATTTACATTTTGCCTACTGAAAACTTAACGGGACACAGGCATGCCGTGTTAAATAAATTACACACTTGGGGAGCTCTCTCTTCGCAGAAGATTTTGTAAAGCAAGCTATCAAATGTGAATTTCCCTGGCAGACATAGGACCATAAATGAAAAAATGAGGCGGTCGAGATACGGTAACGGCGCAGAACTCACATGGACAGATGGCACCCTGATGTATACGCATAGTTGCCGGTGTAGCGAATGTCACAGCGCACCACGTTGTTGCTGTAGTCAGATTCCGGGACCTGGTAGCTGGGATTCACACTGACCTGCAGAACAAACCGGAAACTCATGTGTCTTGCTCAGAAGTAAACAGTAAGTCATCTGGAGGTCAGTATCTGGTATCTTAAATCAAGTGATGATTGATCTATTAGGACAATTAATTAAGTTTATGTTGCAAGATTATTTTAATTGTGAAGACAATGATGTAAAATCAGATTTATGTGCAAGAAATGGGGCAAAATCGGGGACACACCTCAGATGGGATGTCAGTCCGCCACTGCAGGCATATATACTGCATGCATAAACACTGCAAGGATATATATACACTGCATGCATACACACTGCAGGCATATATACTGCATGCATACACACAGCAAGGATTTATGTACTGCATGCATACACACAGCAAGGTTATATATACTGCATGCATGCACACTGCATGCATACACACTGCAGGCATATATACTGCATGCATACACACAGGAAGGATATATATATACTGCATGCATACACAGTGCAGGCATATATACTACATGCATACACACAGCAAGGATATATGTACTGCATGCATACACATAGAAAGGATATATATACTGCATGTATACACACTGCAGGCAATTTAAAGATTCCAATTCATTTAACCACACACTGCCAGAACACACCGCCAGAATTATTAGCTGGACCCCTGAAAACCAGAAACCTGGAGTTACACACTGACAGTCGTCAGACGATTTTTTAAGGGACAGACCTTAAGGACGTAGTTTCCTGGTTTGACGTCAGTGATGTCAATCCACTGGCAGTCTATGTCTGCGTTGTAGGTGTCGTAGCAGCCAGGACTAAGCCCCTGGAAGTCAGCACCAGTCAGCAGGATTTCCAGCATCGTATCACTCAGCCAGAGCACCTGTCTGTCCCGACTGCGATGCAATGCAGCTACGCTAACTGTGCCTACTGCAAGCTGGTCAAGGCTCCCTGTGTTACAGCAAACACTGTCCACTACAAATGAAACTGGCTGCCATTGAGGAACTGCATTTGGAAAAAGTCTGCAAATTTGGTACAGAGATAACCAGCAACAGGGTGGAGATTCCACATCTGCAAAACATCAGTTATATACAGGTCTGTACCAGTGTCCCCTTCTCTGTCAATTGGTGTCCAATGATCAGCATAAAGTGGATAAATATTTGTGTCATCTTAAATCACAAATATTAATGTTTTAAATTTAATGGTACTCCCCAATAAATAATGAAAAAGCAAACTTTGATGAAATATGTTATACATTCCTTATGATGGGCACACATTCCTTATGATGAAACATAAGTCTGTAACCACTGCATAACCAAAGGCATCATTTATAAGGACAGTCATTACCTCATAGTTACAGTACTTTTCCATCTATCCCTTACCACAGTGGGTTAGAGTTTTAACAGGTATCTGTAATCAGGTAATGACTGTGTTGCATATGCGAGAGCGGCCTACCTGAGTGTGTGATGTGCAGGCGAAGCGGCGGTAATAGCCGTAATCACAAGAGGAGTCTTCCAGACAGAAGCTGGCTTTGTGCCCTTCTGCTACGCGTCTCTGCGAGTTGGCTTCCAGGAGGTCGTAGTGACTGAATTCGTCCATACTGTGGTAGTGCCTTCAGAAAGATTGAGGGACAAATGTCGATTCACACATAGGAAGATGGTGTAAAGGGAGGTACCAGCTTCACAATTTTATGAAAAGAACTCCTTGCACCTTCCTGGTGATGGCGTCAGTGAGCTTAAAAGTCACTTGAGATGGTTTGTGGATTGACAAAAATACGCAGTGCTGATATTGAAGCCCAACGTGGATGTCCACAGTATAGAGATCTGAGATGCAGCTAGCTACATTTTTCCTGATATACAGCTAGGGAAAAAACATTTCCAGAATAATTGTCAGTTTAAACCAAACTGCTGCTGGATGCAAATGATACCTGACCATCTAACAAACCACAGATTTTGGCCCCATCGAGCAGCAAGAACTGATTTCAAGCCTAACGTGTCATCAAGCTCAGCTAAAAAATTCAATGCAGTAAAAAAAAATGGTACTTTCACTGTGGTGGTGTGAGACTGCTCACAGATCCCTCTAATAAACCTCCAACAACCGGAGCAGTCTGGTTTTATGCCTAAGAAGACTACCATTGACCACATCCTAGCACTGAGGGCTCTCATCGAGCGCATTTGCGAATATCAGAGTTTCTTTGCAGCCTTCGTAGAGCTTTCAACTCAGTTGATCGAGTTGCCCTGTGGGACATCCTGAGACTTCGTGGGATCCCACCAAAGTTGCTGATGTCACAGCTGGTCTGTGCACAGAACTCACGGTACCAGTGTAGAGTGGAGGCAGAACCACTGCGTTCTTCCCAGTTAATTCTGGGGTTCATCAGGGGTGTGTTCTTGGTCATACTCTCTTCAGTGCTTTCATAAACTGGGTGTTGAGCAGGGTCATAGGGTGCAGCGGCTATAGGACATGGTGAAGAAGGATTCACTGATCTTGACTATGCAGACAATGCTGTGATCCTCGCAGAGTCGATGGAGGCTCTGATGGAGGCTCTCAAGAGACTGAGAGAAGTCCGAGTGTCTGGGCTTGTGAGTGTCCTGGATAAACCCAAGATCCAGGCCTTTAATGACCTCTTGATCACAGCCATCAGCAGTGTGTCTGTCTGTGGACAGCGTCAAGAGGCTCACTTACCTCGGCAGCAACATTCGTGTCTCTGGTAACTCTTCCTATGAAGTCAGTAGACACATTGGGAGAGAATGCCGGGTCATGAGGTCCCTGAAAAGGGGTGTGTGGTGCTCCCCATATCTTTGCAAGCAGACAAAGGTTCAAGTCTTTAGAGTTCTGGTGCTTCCTGTTTTGCGGTATGGCAGTGACCTGAGGTGAAGACTGGACTCCTTTGGTACTGTGTCTCTTCAGAGAATCATTGGGTACCGCTGGTTTGATTCGGTGTCGATTGAGCGGTTGCTCAGGGGTCCCGGATGACGAACACGGGCTGCATTGTGAGGGAGCATCACTTACAGCACTACGGCCATGTGGCGTGACTCCCTGAGGGTGATCCGGCTCGCAGGACCTACATTATTGTGGTTTCGAGTGGCTGAACCAGGCCAAGGGGATGCCCACATAATCCCTGGCTGCGGCAGATAGACAGCCATTTCCGGAGGGTGAGATTGCACCGCATGTCGGCCTGGGGGGCTGCCAAATGGGATTGCGGGGTGTTTCATCCTGTGTTAGGTGTGGCAACATGCTGTACCAGTGCATGCTCCCCCAGCTGACCTGACCTGACCTGGTGTGTGATTCAATCAATATCAATTCAGGGCAGTTAATCTCTACAGCATATAACTCATATCGTTTTTAGCTACATACTATATTTAAACAGCCTATAGTGGGACTCAAAGTCATGTCTCTGACACCAGAGACAGTGAGACTAACCCTAAGGTTCTCAAATTAAGGCTACTAGCAGCTCTACAGCACATTTACCATAAATCTCGAAATGAAGGCCACTTGGAAATCATAATTGCTGAGAGACAGCGAGAAGAAGCAGAGGAGAGAGGCAGACTGACTGGTGACAGCTGTGCCACTCCCAGGAGTAGCGTGGCCGGCTGGGCAGAAAGTCCGACGTGCCCTGGTTCTTCACGCGCTGGGGAAACCTCAGCAGCATGCGGGTATCGTAATCCCTGACGTCAGACCTGTAGGCAGAGCTGTCGGCAGGCGTGGCGATCAGAGCCCCAGTGACTGCACACTCCACTTTTGGAGCGGTCGTCGTTAATGAAAACAAGAAACATTCCTGAAATCGGTTCAACCCCTCGTCTGCTAACCGGTATTAAGTTTCTCCTAGGTCGCAGTGGATATTTCTCAAGTAAAACACAACTGCAGAAAAAGCTTTTACTTCAAGTTTCTGTGGGTGTCTTTATATACAAATGCCTTAAGACTGAATTGAATTGTTTGGTCATTAAGTATTGGGCTATCTGTACGAAAAGGCAGCACCACTGGCCTTGTACCTATTAAACTGTCTGTAGGTTCTTCACTATCTCCTCAGCAACAACAGAGTCCCATTTACACAGCTATAAAAGGCTCAAATTCAATGTCATTACCCCTTCTGGAATATCATTGTTAATTCCATGGAAAGTTTATCTCAAGCATTCGAGGATGTATCACCAAAAAATGGCTATATCCTGCAATAGTGATCCCAGCTGTAGGTACCTTGCCAGACAGTTTTCCTCAGCGGCACATCTGAGATTGTACATTGGCACCCTCTGGACGTAGGTGGAAGCTTGTATATAATACGGGTCTGGCACGAGATCAGGTAGACCTGGGGAGGAGAGCCACGGCACTTACTGGAAACTAGGTAAATTGAAACGAAAGTCAAACCCATTCACCAAATATTTTATGCTCAGATGAACCTAGGCAATGAGTCTGTGTCCCAAAGACCAGTTCATAGAATAACCAAACTATTAATATACTTTAGAAGTCTTACCGTTCTGGAAATACCTTGTGCCATACCCGTTTCTCTGTCTGCCTCGTGGCCTTTCGTAGCTGTCATAATAGTTATAATACGGATTGTTCTCATCTATGGACTTGTACGGGTTGTACGGATCGTCCCCGACCATCACGTCGCCGGGTCGCAGATTGCTCAGCGGCGGAGGAGCCGGACCGGCAGTGCCGTTGCGCTCCTGTTCGGATGCTGGCATCGCGATCGGTGCCACTCGCTCATTGCGCTCGGAACCCAGATCTTCTCGCTGCTGGGATCTATTCGCCTGCCGACTGAGTCCACTCCGAAAGCGTTGGAAGGCCCCTGCGAGAGCCCCTAAAGACGAGTGTCTCCGGGAAGCCCTTGGAGGTTGGTGTGGATTTTGCGCCGATGGAGGGTTGACGTTTGGTTCTCCAGATGTCCCATTACTTATGATGATAATTGGTCTCGTTTGCGCCTGGCTTCTGCCATCGGTCCTTTGCCTTGGTGGCTGGTATTCGGATCCATGGCTTAATAAACTAAACACTTTGCCGTTGTACTCCCATTGGATCTTCTGTCTGAAGTTGCCTCCTGGCTGGGTATTGGCTGCTTGTGCAGTATTCCCCGAATTCGTCTCCAGCTGCTGCTGAGTGTCAGCGGGTTGCAAAGTGCAACTCCAGAAACATAGGTGCGTGCATAAATAAATTACAACGTAAAAATCACATGCGCTCATCTTTTATTCTCAGCTGTATACAATTAACCTCGGAACGAATAAAGCCTAATATACCAGCCTAATTAATTTAAACTGGTGTTAAATCAAACGCGAACGATGTAGTTCATCATCTGCAAATATTGGAGAACGCGTGATCAAATAGATCTTGCAGCTTATGTATCGAGTAACGGCTTTGACCAAAAAATTCGGAGATCTTACATTCAGGACGGTTGTGCCGAACAGGCGGCCCGCATCGCTCCTCACTGTAGTCTGGCTGTTGTGCGCAGCGCGAGCGAGAGGAGGGGTCGAATTTTTAAAGTTTCAGGAATCTAGCTCCTCTGGCAGACTGGTGGTGTGGCTCGCATAATAGTCTGCTTATGAAAGGTCTGACTCAAAGGTCTGATCTCCTTCATGTAGAAAGGCTGGGCGCTTCTAAGGAGTCCAAACACTGTATCAGGTTTTCCAGCGGCCCATCACTGGAAGTTACTTGGAGTGGAATTAGATTTCCGAGACAGCCCTGTTCGGATAATTCCCGTCCCTCTGTCATATATTTTTATATAGCTTTGTCTAGCCGCAGGAAGTTTTTTTTTCCTTTAACACGAAGTGGGGTGATTCATATTTTACAATGCGATAAAACAACTATCTTTTGCAGCCATTTCGTAAAAAAAACATTCGAATTGTCACTGATACAATTAAGATATAGTATGCAATGCATAACAAGTAAATACCAATGTTAAGACTGGACTGTAACGATCATAGCTCCAGATTTAGTGAAACACAACCAGTTTAGAGTGCATGTTGGCTTCGGTCCTCGCTGCATGAAAGCATTTCTATTAAATATTAGTGTCACGGCCCGCACGTTTTTGGCTGACACCAACCTGTACCCACGATTACACAGCAGCGCGGCGGGGTCCGCGCATGCGCAGCCGGGACACCTGCTGCGCCTAACTTCACCCATCATTGCAACGGCCAACAACAACTTTGGAGAGGGCAAAGATAGACTTCCACCATTTCTGAATCACGCACATTCTCAGTACCAGGGGGGAAATGTATATGGACAGAGAACCAGCAGGACGAAACAAGTAAAGCCAAAAATGTCCTATGGTTTATTTAAGCCAATAATATTCATGAACAAAGATGTTCTTGCACGAGACACGTGCAAAATTGAGAAACCTGAAGTGAAATGTTTTAAAAATAGAAAACAGATTTAGTTTTCATTCATTTCTGAATGAAAATCTCTACAGAAGTAACTGGTTATTAACAACAAATTATGCCTTCTTGCCCTTCACTGGCATGCCAAACACAGCATTGTTCCTAGAGAAATGAGGCATTGAAAATGCTTTCGGTCTCAATCCAGACACACATCTTTCTAAAATTATTTCTTAAAAAATAGTCTTTGATGGTTTTATGCTTACATTCCATAACCAGAAAATGTGCAGTTGTTGGCATAAATTTCACTGTGGTCAGCCTAGCATATAAGAAAGGCATTGAAACACCAGCAGGTTTACCTGCAGCATATTGCCGGCCACGCCAGTACCCTGAACACACTCCTGTGAATCCAGCATCGCTGGTGGCTGGATTATCCCATGTCGGTGTCCCCTCAATGCATCCTGCAAAGCTTTACTCTGTCAAGACAATTGATGATAAATTCACTTCCTCTGAAAAGCAGGTGATTCAGGGGTCCTAGGTAACAGCAAGAGCCAGCCACATTTTTGCTGACACGTACATTTAAATTTGATGCATCTTTGTTTAATTATTCTTATTTATATATACATATACACACATATATATCTTTCTTTCATGACTTTGTCTGGGCCCCTTGGTGCTGATTGGGTCCAAGGCAGCTGCATAGCTTGCCTATACCTGTATCTGCCCCTGCTCTAAGCTGCAGCATCCTACCTCAGAGCCACAGTGTATCTTCTGGAAGTACCTAACTCTCCTTAATTGATGACTGTGCAATTCTGCGCCGTAAAATTGTAATGTCCGTGAATCGTGTCGAATAAAACTATAGCCGAAATGCTAAAGAAGGCCATAATTAAGCCATGGACAGACATATACTTTTGGGCTGAATTTTTCCATCCAGGGAACATATTTTTAGCTGAAACCCTGGGGGTGAGTCAAAATTCAGAAACATAGGCTAAAACCATTCAGTAAAGCAGATGTACCTCAAAGTACACAGCACCCAATATTTATGGACCAATCATGTGATTTTAAAAAACAAAGAATGCCTATAGTCAATGACAGGATGAGCGAGCCACAAGGCAGGGGACACCCCATATGGGAAGCCAGTCCATCGCAGGGCACATACTAACACACTTGAATGGAACATGGTAAGCTCTCTGTTCCATCCGCATTCTGTGCCACCAGGCTGCCTCACGAATCACCGCACCCACTAATGGTCTTTGAATTACCCTGGATAAGTGTGTTTTGTCAAAACAGCAATTAAGCCAGTTCCCAGTTTTGGTATTCGTGCAAAACATTTCTACTTTTAAATTCCAGAAAGGAGCCTGACAGAGGAAGTCCCACACAAAAAACTTAAGTCACACATTTCTCCAAACATTCAGCTACCTTCCAGACAGAAGACCTTTGCTTCATTTGCAGTGAATTGTGAGAGTTTATACTTTTTCAGGAAATTTCTGCGGCTGTTTTCCATGCCTTTTTTAACTTTCAATGGACCCAAATAGTTTAAGAGTTTTAAAAACCAAAAGAGACCTCTGTTCCTCTCCTTTCAAAGCCATAGTTTTCAGCATCAAAATTCCTGGAGTAACATCAAGTCCCCAGTGATTAAAACCAACAGCTGAAAACACAATATGGCTGAAAGGCAAATTAGCTTAATGCGAAAGGTAACTGCTGAATGAATGCATGTTTAATGGAAACATAAAAACCAGACCCACTGGACAAAAAAAGTCTCCCCTTTGAATTTTGTAAAGGTGAGATATTTATACAAAAATGTATACATACATAAGTACTTTGCATCTTTAAGGGCGAAATTTGATCCGACTTACCACAATCAAACAAATTGTGAAGCCAATATGAACTAAACAGTGTTGACTCTATAGCACTCTCTGCTGGGACCAACGGCTAATATGGCCACATGTGTCGCAAGGCATTATGGGAAGCATGTTCTATCTTTGAGTTGCCACCCATCCATAATTACACAGGGTCATCTCATATCATACAATGAAATGCGGTGTCATTTGGAGCTAATACAGGACATGATTTGTCCTATATTTTTAATTAACAAATTTGTATCGCAAGGCACCCCCTTCCCGCCACCCCTGCTTGGCACACTTGGGGAAATGGGGAATTTGAGGAAATAGCGCCCCTTATTTCTTCAGATTGGAAACAACAACTCTCTTTATCTCTCCAAGAGCTTTGTTGTCTTTTCATGGTTGGGTATCACATCAAGTACATTCCAGTTGTGGAGGACATCTGTTCTGCTGAGCAATGTCCACCTCATGGGGACAGCTCACCGGCTGCTATTTCACTGCTCCCACTCTCCATTTCACTACAATGTCCCAGTGTGATGTTGCTTCCCGGCGTGAAGGTTAGCCTGCGGAAAGGCCAGCAGTATCTTCTTTATGACGCCATGTGGAGCTGTCACCGAAGGAGGAGTTCTCCGGAAGGGGAGAATAAGAGCACCACAAGGGCTGTTAACACTATGATTCCTCTTTATTTAGTTAAAGCATTTACATACTCTATTCCTCCACATTGCAGAGATCTTTTCTGGGCAAGTGGCAAATGCAGCATGAGGAGAGGAAGTGCCAGACCTGGAGAGAGAAGTTCCTGTCTGGAGGTTGCGAACTCGGAGAGCCACATTCCTTTGGCCCACACGAGACTCGGCCCGCTTCCCTCTCAGAATGCACGGACTGGGTGGCCCGGGGTTTGACAGACTGGAGGTCCCTGCTTTACATCAAAGGGTTTTTCCACAACTTGAGAGGAGCTTCACTTTCCACTTCAGTCGCTGGCGATACATGCAGCCCTAAAATTTTATCTTGTCTTGGCGTGAAGGACAGTTGGATGGCAGGAGGTGGACGGGGCGCGCTGCTAACAGGAAATAATTGCAGTAAAGTGAACGACCACTAAGGAGCTCATTGTGGGCTACTGAGGGACCAAAGGATGGGGCACACACTCCCTCTTCTATACCATCTAACTCCGAGGCACCTCTCTGGAGAATTCCTGCCACTATGACATTGAGAGCATCCTCACAAATTGCATCCCAGCGTGGCACAGCAGCTGTACAGTCGCAGAACGGAAAGACCCTCCAACGGGTGGCGAAATCCACCCAGCACTCCACTGGCACCCAGCTACCCATCATCAGAGTCATCCATCATCAGCTCTGCCTGAGATGGACGAAAGGTACCATCAAGATCCCTCACATCCCAACCATGGGGCTTTCATCCTTCTCCCATCCAGGAAGCGCTCCAGGAGCCTCCGCTGATGCACCCGCAGGCTAAGCACCAGCTGTCAGTGTGCGCTGTAGTACCTTATGATGCTAATTTTTCCTCCAGCCCCCTTCACACACAGCTTGGCACCTCCACTGATCACTGTTTTGTTTGCACTGACTGATCTTGTATTAAATCTTCTAGCACAATCATTCACTATGTACTTCCTGTCTGCACATTTTATTACGGACATGCATATTCTTTTTCTATTTATTGTATTTTATGTATTTTATTTGGTTAGATGCTACCTGCATTTCATTGGCTTTGTACTTGCACTCAGCATAATAACAATAAAGTTCAATGTAATCTAATATTTACAAGTCCCACTTCTGAAAACCTTCTCATAATCAGCAGATGATTGCCGGTTGACATTGGACTGTGGGTTGAATATTAGGCTACTTAGCTTTGCCATGTGTCTCTCATTATTGCTGCGTAGATTTTGACAGCTATGCTCTGACCGCAACACACTTACATGGTTACACAGTCGCACCCACAGGAGTCATCCTAACACACACACACACACTAAAGGAGATAAACAACCATATTTTCCCTGATTCACACAGCACTTGCCTTCTCTCAGTCATATTTCCACCTGATGGTGAAAAACACATTTTTTGTCTGAAAACCGAGAACAGAAAAAGCAGGCAGGCGCTTGCGAGTGACTCGAAATATCTTCTCAGGGAAAGTTTTGTCCTCAGGCTGAACTTTAAGAGCTTCTTCTCCTGACAGACGGGAGAGGCTTTCAGAGGAAACCAGGATAACACATCATTACTAAGGGAGTGACTTCCAAGCATTAATTAGACATAACTGAGATGGTAGCCGACCCGCATGCAGACCTCTGAGTAGCTGTCGATGGTAATATTTCAACACAGATTCTGCGCTCAATATGCATTTACTGCAGATATTAAGATACGAAAAACCATTTCTTCAGTCTTCCTAGACAAATGTTCTCTTAACATAGTTAGGGATGGCCCTTCTACCACTGCAAGGCTGGTCTATCTCAGGGGGTTAGGGAGTTGTATCTGTGACCAGAAGGCCATGGGTTTGAATCCTCAGGATGACAATCACATCACCCTTGAGCAGGAACTTCCAGTGGTCCTGGATGCTATTTTATTCTGCTCTCTGACCCCAAAGTTTCCTTGCTTTTATGTTGCTTTGGACAATACTTTTAGCAAATATTCTAACATTAGTTATCAGATTGCTGCAAATACTCAGTTCTGCCAGAGAACCTGGCAAAATAAATCTCCCGTGGGATCAACAGGGATCTGGCTACATCCTCTGCTGTTCGTATGCATTTTGCATGCACGCTAGCCCTGCCTCTTCACAACCAGCTGTGTTTCTCTAGGACACTGCCATCAGCTCCACCATGGTATACGTGACGGCGCGCCTGGTGTTTCCTCCCCCCGCCTCGCAGCATCTCTCTTTGGACTCGTTTCTGTCCCGCTGGTTCAATGAATCACTTCTAAAGGGAGAACAGCAGACGAGAAGAGAGCTGGTGTGTCGGGGAAAGACCAAGTTCAGCGGAGAGTTGGGTGTAAGCCGAGGCAGGGCGGCTAGAAATTCCAGCCCAATTTGTATGGATGACTCTGCATTCAGCAATGCCACTGCCAGTCTGTGCCACACGGCCAATGCCACTGCCAGTCTGTGCCACGCGGCCAATGCCCCTGCCAGTCTGTGCCACACGGCCAATGCCACTGCCAGTCTGTGCCACGCGGCCAATGCCACTGCCAGTCTGTGCCACGCGGCCAATGCCACTGCCAGTCTGTGCCACGCGGCCAATGCCCCTGCCAGTCTGTGCCACGCGGCCAATGCCACTGCCAGTCTGTGCCACGCGGCCAATGCCCCTGCCAGTCTGTGCCACGCGGCCAATGCCCCTGCCAGTCTGTGCCACGTGGCCAATGCCCCTGCCAGTCTGACCCACACAGCTAATGGCGCCGGCAGTCTGAACCACGCGGCCAATGCCACTGTTAGTCTGAGCCACACGGCCAATACCACCGCCAATCTAACCCACGCGGCTAATGGTGCTGCCAGGCTGACCCACGTGGCCAATGCCCCTGCCAGTCTGACCCACGTGGCCAATGCCCCTGCCAGGCTGACCCACGTGGCCAATGCCCCTGCCAGTCTGACCCACGTGGCCAATGCCCCTGCCAGTCTGACCCACACGGCTAATGGTGCTGCCAGGCTGACCCACGCGGCTAATGGTGCTGCCAGGCTGACCCACGTGGCCAATGCCCTTGCCAGTATGACCCATGTGGCTAATGGCGCCGGCAGTCTGAGCCACGCGGCCAATGCCACTGCCAGTCTGACCCATGCGGCCAACGCCGCTAACAGTCTGACCCACACGGCCAATACCACCGCCAATCTGAGCCACGCGGCTAATGGTGCTGCCAGGCTGACCCACGCGGCCAATGCCACTGCCAATCTGAGCCACGCGGCTAATGGTGCTGCCAGGCTGACCCACATGGCCAATGCCCCTGCCAGGCTGACCCACATGGCCAATGCCCCTGCCAGCCTGACCCACGTGGCCAATGCCCCTGCCAATCTGAGCCACGCGGCTAATGGTGCTGCCAGGCTGACCCACGTGGCCAATGCCCCTGCCAGTATGACCCACGCGGCCAATGCCACTGCCAGGCTGACCCACGCGGCTAATGGTGCTGCCAGGCTAACCCACATGGCCAATGCCCCATCCTGGGTTCTTCCCTGCCTTGCACCTATAGCCCCTGTGACCCTGAATAGCAAGTGGATGGATGGACTATTCCTAACATGCCACTCTCGGGGGTCCCTTCAGATCACATGTTATGGGGGGTTATCTTATGGGACCCCTTTCTTTAGCCACACCTAGGATGGCCCTTTGCCACCTGTGAAAGTGTGTTTAGCCAAAGTAGACGTTGTCATTGGTGAGTGTTCCAGTTGTAAGCCAACACATTTCAAAGAGAAGACATTCGATGGACTATAAAAGCAGGACAGAAGGTGGGAGGATTCGGTATTTCGGTCCACTGCTTCAGAGCTGTTAGAGACCAGATGGAAAGCATCGATTGTGTCTGCACTTAGCTATACTACATGTGGTCTGGTCCAGCCAGAACCTGACACCGTGTTGCATTTACAGCATGTTATGTACAATTACCCCTGGATCACGGCCAACGACCGTAACAGTAAGGACCTCTTGGTACCATCATACCCCCTTGATACTATCATACAGCTGTCAGCCCTTAATGCAATGCTACGGACTTGCAGATAGTCTTTGCACCTTTTTTGATGTTAATAGCAGTTTATTAGATGTGTCCATATTTATTTACTCAGCAGATTGCGCAAAATGGTGGTTTCAGAGATTGGTAAACAATTAAATAATTTGTAGATTTTAAGCATACCCTGTGACCCAAACCAGGATAAGTGTCCACAGGATGGATGGATGGATGGATTAATGGACTTGGCAATAATCCAAAGACGCCCTTTTCGACAACGCTGTGAACTGCACTTTTACAGTTTACTCCTTGGTGTAGAAGGATCTTCAGAAAATACCAACGAAGTAAAATGACTTAATCTTCCCAGAAACCTTATCTCATTGAAGGGGGGGGGGGCTTATGGTAAAAGGTCTTTTTTCCTAATATTATACAAAAATTATTCCACAGAAGAATTTAGAGAGAGTCACGGACCTGTTCTTAGTTTGAGTTTGCGTCCTTGCTAATGGTCATTTGAACCTTTTTCTGAAGCAATATTTCCGTTATAAACAGAGCATGAATTACTTCTATTGACACGTATGCTAATCATGCTAAACGTGAGCCATATTTGACGGATACCTGAGGAAAGGTAACCGGCAACTCAGACCTCAGGTGTCGGCTAGTGACTAAGCGCAGGGGGAGTATCGACGTGAGCCACGTGTTCCCCATATAAAAGCCCCCCCCATCCCCCCACTCGCAGAGTGAAACTCATTTGACATCCAAATGCACCACAAAGCCGACTGTAGGCCAGCGATGCATTCTTGTGTGGTTGTGCAAGATTTCTGCATTGGGCACAGCACCAGAAACATTGTTCAGTAACTGAAAAATGCTCTCTCCCTCCCAAGTTGCTGGAACACTATCAGTCTCCGAAATAAATCCTCTGCGCTTTGCGTCTCCTTGAAATATATTCGGCTTTCCAGACGCACTGGTTTTTTTTTTTCGTTGCATGAAGCATAGCTAAAATAAGCAACAAACATGAGTCTTGAAGCAGTGACCTCCTTTATGGAGCAGATCTTTTTATCAGACGCAGGCTCAAAGCCAGGCTTCCCAAATCAAATAGCAATGACATGTCAGTCACTTTGTCTTCTGTCACTTTCACAAAGCAGACTCACAGACTCAAAACATATCAAAATTTTCCCTCCTAGTTTGAGCACTTAGACACCGTTTCCTCAATTTTATTTACCCTCTCTTCTGGTTGAGCCGGTCTCATCTCCACTATACTAAATCTAGCAATGATATTCATATTTATTAAGTGGTGACATCTGAACGCAGACAGTGACATTGGCTTTGGTTACTTTCGGGCAATCACTGGGACTGTTTACCTGGACACTAGAAGAGGCTTTGAAGATCTGATCTATTTCTCATAAGTTCCATTTCCTCTCACTAGTCTCTTGCCTAGCACATTCAGAATTTATGTCCGGGACAGTGGGAACCATTTGTCCCAGACTGTCCTTGTTTTCCTTCATATTTTCTATTGTAGTATGTCCGTGAGTCCCGCTCATTCAGAGTGAAGCTATGGGGCTGCATTCCTGCAGTCAACAGCCCCACATCTGCAAACAATTAACCCAGTTCCTCCATCCACGTCGCGGAAACACTCAACCCGCTGCTCCGCGGGCCGGCTGAGGAACTGGAAAGTAACGCTGCCCTACCAATTTGAGTGGCTTCCCCTGGGGCAGAATAACACCGCAGAGAATAAACATTGTTTAAAAGGGGAAAAGCAACAACAGCAGAGGGTGCCTTCGCTGTGCGCATGGTCGCTCCCGTGGGCCCTCGCCGATGGCCGCGCCGTCCCGCCCGCCGGATCCGTATTCCAGCCCACTTGACGTTTCCTCTACGCTCCTCTCCAAGCATCTGTTCCCTTGGCTCCCATCGCATGTGAACAAGTGGATGTCAGAGATAAGTAGAGAAAAATCACGTGCCAAGGGCTCCGACTGGCTCCATGCGCCACCCTAAATCTTTCGGGATTTCGGATATTCTGTCTGGCCCTCTGACACACGCCTGTGAGCTTAGGTCTAGGTCACAGACAGGAGGAAGGTGCACTGTGCGTTACACTGTGCGTTACACTGGGCGTTACACTGTGCGTTACACTGGGCCATTCTCTTCCTTATGTGTGCGGCCTTACTCTCACAAAAAGAGAATGTAATTAATGTTCAGGGATGTGAAAGTATATATATTTAAACATAAGTTAGCCGTGCAGTTGGTGGCTGAAAGCCCATCTGGTACAGAGGTACGTGACTGACTGTTTTTTTTTTACATCAAGTCATGGTAGGACATATAGTAATGAAAAGAATCCCTGCAATGCCTCAGGGGTCCTCTGGGGGGCGTCTCACTTTGCACGTGTTTCACACTGCGGGCTGCTTATCTGTAGCTGTCAGGCCTTATGGCGGCAGGCATTCCTAATCATAATTGTGTTGGGGTTGGGGTCTGAAACCTGTTATGGGAGTGAGGAATACAATACAGGACACACATTCCTGCACACACACACACACACACACACATTGCACAATACGCACAATTTAGAGTCACCAATTCACATAAACCTCATATTTTCCATTTTAATTAGGAAAACCGAGTTGATCCCCCTGTCATGTGACTGTGGAACTCTGATGTTTCAAATGGCACAGCTTGGTTAGCTGATTGTTTGGTTAGCTGATTGTTTGGTTAGCTGATGGACAAATGTTGAGGTATGCCAGGATAAAGTGTAAAGAAGAACACAGCTTTTTCTTTAGCAGACACCAAAGGGTTAGCTGTATTGTAAGATATATTGCATGGTTCCCTGCCATCCTACTGTCTTTATTATTGACCTTCGCTTGCAAAGACAATTGAAAGTTAATTGTCACATACGTCGACCAAGCAGGCTGATCTGAACCCTGTAATTTCAGGCCACAAAACCAGCGCAATATGGCACTGAGGCTGTTTTTCAAGAACTGACCCACGGACAACAGTTTAAAAAAATGAATAAGAGAATGACCTTTTCTCAGCATAATTGTTCAGTGGACACAGTCTCTGGAAACTGCCACAAAAGGCATTTATATCTGACTTTTCCCACGTCTCCACGGTAATGTATTAAATGTAGATGCAGCAGGACATGGGAGTGAAAGGCTAAGGGCGTGACCCATGGCGTGGGGCGGCTTTCCAGCACTGCATCATGATCCATCCCGTCCGCTGCTGATTAATGACGAGCAGCTGGCACCGGTGGAACCATAGGTAGCCTTCATGTCCTTCAAGGTGGGATGCCTGGAGACTCCCTATTGTTCCGAGAGGAGCCCGGGCAAAGCGAATGGCAGGTGGTGCTGTGCTTTCTGGGCTAAGCCAGGGCTGGTCCTTAGGTCACTGGAGGCTGCCGTTGTTGTTTTTGGAGCGAATGAGCTACGAGTCCGGCTGGCTGTGTGGGGTGTCTCTAGCCCCAGCTTCCCGGGATAGGCTCCAGGCTGACCAAGACCCTGTGCTGGATAAGCAATTATGGAAGACAGGAGGCAGGATTGATGGATGATGTAAATAGACTCAAGTTGACTGATTATAACTATGTAGAAGGACAAAGACACACCCATTTATGAAAGGGCTGCATCTGTACACGGTCTCTGGCTTTGTGGACTCAGTCACCCGTATTCCTCAGTATCTGTGATTCCTTAGTCATCTTCAGCATTTATCCCCTTTAACCTGTTTTCGATCGAGTGACAAAAGATGTCTGTAAATACGGTGTGCTGGCCGAAAGGAATTTTGTTTTGTGAGGAGGATTCTGGGATAGCCGTCCCGTCCGCCTGATCGTAAATGTCATGTGCCAGTAGCGAAGAGACGAAAAAAATTGAGTTTTATAGATTTCCCACATCTTTTAGAACGGCCAATAAGTGTGCAGCCAGAATAAACGGGGGGTGGGGGGGGGGGGGACCGGGGTGTCCACAATGTCAACTAGTATTCCGAGCACTCTGGGCCACCTGGGACCTCTGCGGGAGCCGGAATTAAACCC
>JAODKM010000108.1:7770508-7780641 GCA_026780845.1 Petrocephalus sullivani | reverse complement strand
TGCTGGGGGACTTCAATGCTCACGTGGGCAATGACAGTGAGACCTGGAGTGGCGTGATTGGGAGGAACGGCCCCCCCCGCGTTAATTTTGACAGCCCTAATATATATATATATATATATATATATAGGAGTAACTTATGCATGTTTTGGGTTGCTGTTGGCTTGGCTTTTGGGCTGTTGATTGACAGTTGTTTCCTTTGCCCTTTTCAGGTCTATTGATGGGCTGTGGAGTCCCAGAAAGCGGAACGCCCATGTGCCGCTGTGGAACTACACCGTCATCAGGATGCAGGTACGCTGTTGCTCAGTGGTGGGGTCTTGGCCCTCAGAATATTCTTTAGTGCAGAGGTTCCCAGTGTGGTCCTTGGGGACCCACAGATGGTCCACGTTTTTGCCGGGAGCTGGGAGGGAGCAAAAATGGACTGGCTGTGGGTCCCCGAGGACTGGATTGGGAAACTGATTTAGCATCTATCTGGCCAGTTCACCTTCTCGGGGATTCCCAGATTTGGTACGGCAGACCCCCTGGTTTACAAAGGTTGTAATCATTTATTTTGAATATTACAAATATGCTTAAATTTTTTTCAGTATGATTTGAAGATTGAGCTGAATCATGTTGGGGAAAATCCAGATATACTGTAACTTTCTTGTGGAAGCAGACAAAACACACAGGCCAAAAAGTCATTGTCTTTTTCCTATCGCAGATATTTATTGTGTACTTCATCGCTGGTGTCAAGAAGCTGGATGCTGATTGGGTGGAGGGCTACTCCATGCAGTACCTCGCTCATCATTGGCTGTTTGACCCTTTCAAGTAAATTGTTTTGTGTCACTGATGTTAGCCTGTTCATGACTGTTTACCTACATATACTGTGGATGGTGTTAATAGTGTTATTACTGGTAGGGTGATTCTGCCTGTGGAAAAGGTGAACCTACTGGTGGTCCACGGAGGGGGGCTGGTGCTGGACTTATCTGCCGGCTACCTGCTTTTCTTTGATGTCACGCGGCCCCTGGCCATGGTCTTCGTCAGCTACTTCCACTGCATGAACTCCCAGCTGTTCAGCATCGGTGAGGAAGGGAACCGGTGTTCTGGGGCTCCTCTGGGAGCTGCCTGTTTGCCCTCTTCGAACAGATGGCTGATGTGAGATTCTCAGGAGCAGGCACATGCCAGGGGGGGTGGCTGTAGCTGGTCAAACCACTGCCCTTTTGCCCCTCCTTGGTTCTCCCTCTTGACCAAACAAATAATTCGGTGACCACATGGGATGGAACACGTTAGCAGTTAGACTGAGGATTGTTGAAATACGTCTCTTGTATGGGGGGGGGGTGCTTTATTTTTTCCATACGAGAACAGAGATCTTCTGTTGAAAACTGACGTCAGACTGACGTCTGACCATTTAGCTTTCAGCAGGTGGGTGGATGTCACCGAGATTCAGTAACAGAAATATTTGTGATTTGAACTACAGAGTTACGCAAAGTGCCATTTTCGCAGGCCTCTGAGCCGTCGTCGTCCCCCTCCCCCCCAGGCATGTTCTCCTACACCATGCTGGCCACCAGCCCCCTCTTCTGTTACCCCGACTGGCCCAGGCGCTTCTCCGCCCGTTTCCCGGAGTTCCTCAAAGCCGTGCTGCCGCCTGTGGCTCCGCCCCCCCAGCCCAGCGCGTCCTGCGTGTACCGCCAAAGCCAGCCGGCAGCCCCCACGCCCCCCAGGCCGGGCTGGAAGCACAAACTGGGGGCGCTATTCACCCTAATCTACGTGGCGGAGCAGTTCTTTATGCCGTATTCCCACTTCATCACGCAGGTGAGGCTCCGGATCCCCGCCATTCCTGCTGTAGCTGGCTGCCGCAGTAAATATCCTTGTCGAGGAACCGCATTCATTTCAGTGATGCTAACGTATCTGTGCTGCCTCGCCACTCTGCCTATTGCACAACCGGCATCGGCGGCAGTAACGTCACAGCATAGCAGTCAGCCATGCTAGCGGGAAGCCCTCCGTGTCAGAGACGCTTTGGAACCTGGGAACATGGGGGTGACTCAGAGGCCGGGGTGGAGGCTTCTGGTTTGGCTGCAGTGGACACTGGGTGGATCGGAGGTTACAGTTACACTTTCCTGTCAATGCTGATTCAGCAACTTTGTGGTTGGAAAGGCAGAAACTTTTTTCACAAGTTTGACCTTCTTAGGAGAGGTATAATGGTTTTACCCAAACTGTCTTTTTGTTACAAATGTAAGCAGTATTGGAGTAAGAGCTACTGAAGACCTTTCAAACAAAGCAAGAATGTAGTAATACAACTCTTACAAGCAGCAGAAAGTGCAACGTCAACAGCGTTCGGGGAACATGGAAGGATATCAGACTGGTTGAGGTGTTTCTGGAGCAAGTTGGTCTTCAGGTGATTCTTGAAGCTGGAGAGAGTATTTGATTGGTTGTGGTTTGGCAACTCATTCCACCATCAGGGAACTACATGTGAGAAACGTCTGGAGTGAGACTAAAGATGTTGGTTTGGTGCCCAAAGAGGAAGAAATGGGATGTAGATTTTTAGGACCCTTCTGATGGAGACTGTATTTGCTGCTATGTTATGGGATCTGCTCTACTCTCAGATGAGCATCACAGTTCATGACTTTGCCTGATTTTCTCTGTATGATCCAGGGCTACAACAACTGGACCAATGGCTTATATGGATACTCCTGGGACATGATGGTGCACTCCCGCTCCCACCAGCATGTGAAAATTACTTACCGGGATGGCAAGACTGGTGACATTGGGTACCTCAACCCAGGGGTGAGTCATGTTCATCAAGAAACACCGGTATTGGTGATACAGAAATTCTTGCAGTAAATGTCTGGCCATATAAAAGGGTACAATATTTTGTATAATACCATTGGGAGAATTGTGGGGGGGTCACAATGGGTGATTGGTCAGTTTTATGAGTGAACTCTGGCGCCCCCAGGTGTTCACACAGAGCAGGCGCTGGAAGGACCACGGAGACATGCTGAAGCAGTATGCAAACTGTCTGAGCCACTACCTGCCGCAGTACAACATCTCAGACCCGGAGATTTACTTTGATATCTGGGTTTCCATCAATGAACGCTTCCAGCAGAGGTAGAGAAGTCGGGCTCCTACATACATGCATCCTTGACCTCTAGCCCCCTTGAAATGACTAACATCTGGATCTCAATTTTTCCCGCCAGGATCTTTGATCCTCGCGTGGACATCGTGAAAGCCGAGTGGTCTCCCTTCCGACCCAACTCCTGGCTCATGCCCCTCATGGTGGACCTCTCCCCCTGGAGGGCCAAGTTCCTAGAGATTGAGAACACGCTTGATAACCAGACCGAGGTGGTGTTCATCGCTGATTTTCCAGGTTTGTTCCATCCAGTTGGTGGAATTTTCCCGTTGTCATGGCCAGGCTGATGCAGACCACGCTAATGTAATGTTATATGTTTAGATTCATCCAAAATCTAGTGTGGGTGGAGACCAACCTCAGTAAAGGCTGGATAAAGCCTGTGGTTCTGTTTGACAGTTGCACCATCGTGGTTCTGTAAGATTCCAAGGTGGGCCGTATTCCAGCTGCCACTGACTGCTAGATTTTACCCATAATTCCCAGAATCTCTACTTCCCACCCAGGCCTCCACCTGGAGAACTATGTGAGTGAAGACCTGGGCAACACCAGTGTGCAGCTGCTGCAGGGTGAGGTAGCTGTGGAGATCGTGGAGGAGAAGAGGAACTACACCCTGCATCCTGGGGATAAGATGAAGGTGCACAGCTACCTTCATCTTCTCCTGGCAGCAGTTCTACACTCATGTTTTCATCACTTAACAGAATTTTTAATATCAATAGATAGTTTAATAAACCAGTTTGTTCATTAATACATTTTTGATTAACTTCCATAACTGCTATGCCATCTGCTGTTTACTGGTTGACTGCCAGTCATTTAGCGGCTGATTCTTAGGACAGTCTGTTTCCTTAGTCTGGCTTCAGTGAAATGCTCATGTTTCCCTGCTCACACCAAAACAGCTTCCGGCCGGGGCGTACCACAAGGTATACACGATGGGGGGGGAACCATCCTGCTACATGTACATCTATGTCAACACTACAGAAGCAGCACTGCAGAGGAACTTCACCCAGCTGCTGGAGCTACAGGAGCGAGTCCGCAATGGCACAGGTCAGACAGTCTGCCGTCCCTGGAGCTTCCATTATTCTGCATGTGGCATAGAGTAGCCTACTATAATGGCCAGCCTACTGCCCTGTAAAACTGCATATCCCATCTTGCCTGCCGGCAACCTGCAGAGACAGAGCCGCTCCCCCCCGAACTCGCGCCCCTAATTGGGGAATATGAGGCCGAGGGGTCAGAGGTCAACGTGACCAACCCAGTGCTGCGGGTGTTCCTGCGGAGGCAGCGGCGCATGAGAGAAGTGAAGAAGCGCAAGGAGGCGTCCTTCCTGCAGAAACTGCAGCGCTTTGCCGTAAAGAAGTACTACATGCTGCGACGGGGGTGAGTCGTACCCCCACAGCCACAGACCATTAAGTGTCCGGACGGATAACTGGAAGAAGTCACAGATCTGCGCACTCGTCTCGTTCGTTTATAATTTGAGTTTGTAATGTACTATTCACATCACTGTGAATTTGGACGAAAGCGTCCACAAAATTAGTGTAAAAAGTAAATGATGCAGTATAGATAAACTTAACCTAGTTTATATGTTGGTTAGTGACCTAGAACAGAAACACTAAGCGGTGATACACTGCTTATGTATCGCCGCACCTCTCGATTCCCCATTTCTGTAGCTTCCTGATGACGGCCATCGCCCTACGTAACCTGGCTGTGGGGCCCCCACCGCTGGAGCAGCTGACCCTGGAGGTAGCCTACGCCACCATGAAGGAGCCGAGCTCTCCGGCCAGCCTGGACGACGACCTGAAGCAGGACGTCGGCCACGGCGAGCTTTGAGATGGAGGGTGGGCTGCAGATCTGTCTGTTACGGAGTTAACTGATCATGGAATTCATCAGTTACGGACCTGGGGGCGGGGGGTGTAGATCATTCCAGATTAAATAATGGCCAACATAATTGGCACCCTTATTTTGCTGTGTCATCACATCACAATTATTCGTCAAACGAGTCGAGAGCGAAAGGGAAGGACGCGCCAGTGCAATATGAATGCTTATGTTAAGCGAGGGGCGTCACTTAATGAAAACTCACTGCTCACAGTTATTATGGTGACCTTTAATAAAGAAATGTATTAATTGGCCTCTGCCTTTCATTCAAATGGAGAGACATTATTAAACAAAAAATAAAGTGTTTGATTAGAAGAGTGTTTGAGCAGCACACAGCTTGCGTATGGCATTCTCACAGGATCCCTCATGCTTCTAACACAGTGCAGCCAGTCCAGGACAGAGGGAAAGGAAACAGCCACCAGAATGTTACTGAGCTTTTTTGACAATAGTGAGAATTATGAGCTGGCCTGACATCCAGATGGGATTGTCGCCGTTATTCCGCACCAGCCACGGAGGCCCGGCTGGGAACGTCTGTCCGTAGCGGGGGAGGTGGGGTTACAGCAGGGCGTAGCGCGTCAGGCCGCCCCCCCGCAGCTCCCGCAGCCGCTGGCAGTGACGCAACATGTTCAGCATGCCCTGGAAGCGCTTGTCCACCTTCAGCTGAGTAAACTCCTTGATGTCTGCCTCCACCACAAAGAATTGGCCTGCAGAAACAGGGCTTGGGGGTCAGGTGCATTACTCTGCAAAAGTCATGGGAAGCCGACACTGAAGGGTTCCTTAGTTGGGCGATCAGGCAGGCAGTCAATAGAATACTACAGATACCTTTGGTATCCTTGGTCTCCTCATCCTTGAAGCGCTGGTGCAGTTTGCGTGACGCACTATTCAGCGCCTTGGCTGACCGGTGCAAGATGCTGTACTTCTCCTTCACGGCCGTGTTCATGCCCTGAACCACCGCGTTGAGCTGGCACTGCGTCACACGGCCTTTCATATATCTGCAGGCAAAAACAAGAAAACAGCGAGAGATTTGAGCAAGAACTTTAAGAAGTACAGCGTCCCGGGAGGTAAGCCACAAACGGACGCTGCCAGGAGTCACTGGTAAGGCTGTGACCGGCGTGTTGCTGAAGGCATGGTGCCCACACGGGACTCACAGAGGAATGCTGTCAAACTCCTGCGCAGTGATGTACTCCATTTCCCGAATGTAATCACGGGTACGTTTCTGAGGAGGGTCTTTCTCAGGGGCTACCTGTACCTCTGAAGTCATGTGCTGAGCTGGAGTTAGATCACTGGTGCAGGATAGGGAAGCCCGGAGCAGGGAGAAAATCACAACACAAAAATGTTAATAATTAATAGTATTTTGGTTACTAACATGCACAAACCCTCTTGTATCCTAAACTCCTCACCTGGTCACTAGCTGGCCTTTCCTGGGCATGTAGGCTGGGGTATTCTCCTTCAGGTGTCTTCCATCTCGCACATCCTCCAGGAAGAACTCTTCAAGCTCCTACAGTGAGCACAGAAGAAGCCTGTTCAGTTACTAAGGGAGCGGCTGATTCTACTGTCCTAAGCCGCTTCAGTCCCATCCAGTCTCACGCCCTCACCGAAACAGTGGAAGCTGGAATTCAGGACCATCAGAGCAGATATTACCTTACCTTGTGTTAATCACACCGTCTCAGTTAATTAAGGAAACACCAGCCTTGATACCTTCAAGCAGGCCAGCATGTGCCTCTGCTGCCCCATGTGTTTCTCCAGCTGGTCCAACAGGCCGTTGGTTTCAAGGACATCCTGCGCTACCTTGAGGAGAATCTTCCGCTTGTCAGCATCTTTCGCTGAAGGAACCACAAAAGTAGACAAGGACAAACGTGTCATTTTTAAAAGACGATTTACACTGAACAGCCTGGATTCAAAAGGCAGTGTTTAAACAGCAGTCGGCAGCAATTTAACGGGAACACGCATGCAACGTTTTGCCCAAGTATACTCATCTAAGGCTCATTAAATGATACATTATTTTCAGGCCCGTACCGATGCTGCGCAGCTCCAAGGACCTCCTGATGGACGATATCTTGTCGTTTATGTGCCGAGTAAGATCCTCCAATTCCCCCGACATCATTCTTACGGAGCAGACATAAAAATAAGGATTTAATCGCTGGCAATTCTGACATTATATCACTGCAAACAAACAACACTGAACATTAACAGTAATAATAACCCGTGCAGAAACGCCCGTTTCATAACTGCAAAAATGTAAATACATGTTTTGCCGTGACGTTACTTTGCCTTTAAAAGCGAGTAAAGACATTTGACTATTATGCGAAGTAATCAAATACTGCATTTTGCACTTTTTAAAACTAAAATACGGCTAAATTATAACAGCTGAGAAGCAATTGCAGTCACTAGCAGGCCTACGTTGGCTAGCAAATAAAGTATTAATCTTCAGCAACAAGCCTGCTAATCTCATATATATATATATATATATATATATATTTCGTGATTTATGAAGTTTCGGCTTCTAGGTAATATACATCAGCACTGCAACTTACACAAGACGATGGTCAAAATACGCGCTCTCATTTCAAACTTCCCTCGTTAGACGTCGTGGGTTACGTCATCCGCGGCATGTTTTCGGCGTCGTGCTGCGCAAGGTTTGGTTGAGTGCCTGCGCGAGTTCTCATTATCAAGGCGCTTGGGTGAGGCCGGGTGCAACCACCACAGTCATTTGTTAACCTTATGGATTTTGCACATTTTGAACATTTTCATTCACATTATCCACAAAGATTTTATTCAAACGTATATAGGGTGACCAGATGATCCATGTCATTCCAGACATTTTGAGCTACTTCAGGTTTTACAAGCTACTTTAAACCTGAAAGGCTCCTTTGCTTGGCTAAATAGTTAATTTATTCTTGCTTTGACTGGTTTGTTTCGATGATTGAAAGACTCATACAGCTGTGTCACATTAACAGTGGGTGCGTTCGATTTTTTTTTAATAAATTAAAAGGTGAAATGGAAAGGTATCAAACCAAAGTATTTATTTCAATTCAGGACACATGCTTAATATGTTAGGACTTCCTCAAAATGTATTCAAAAGACCACATCATTCAAATTTTTACCGTTATTTATCATGTTCTCTCTCTTGTGTCAGATGTAGATGTATATTTTAGATTTCCTGGGACAGGAACCCAGTTTAATATCTGCTCAACTACCAATATGACCATACTCCACTGCAAGCAATTACATCCGAGCTATGCTTGCCTAGAAGCCGGGGTTAAACTCTCTCCTTCTAAAATGCGTGTGTCCCTATACGCATCCTTACTACAGCAATTTCATTGTATAGGCTGCTAGAGGTAAAGCTGCTATTTTTCAAAGATTACTACAGGGTTTCCCAAGTTCATCATATGTCAGTTTATGAGGTGGCTGTCCTTCTTTGCCCTGATCTCCAATATTCGATAGGCTCACTTGGCTCGGAAAACTCCGGCCATCTCTTGTCTTATGCTGTGTATCAATTACTATATCAACTATCACATGACCTGGGGTTCTATGTATGGTCACCTGAGGACGGTGCTCATCGTCAATTTGGTGGGACTCTTCCTGTCTCAATGGTCACTTTTTGGTATAATATGTCCTCACTACTTTGTGCTGACTCTGTTGAACTATTTAAGCTCTTTGAAATTAATACATTTGCATAAGATGCTTGACCTATAGCGCCTCGAATGATATTCTGGGAGTCTCCAGAAGCTAGCATCATCTCATTACTTTCTTTAAAATGAATCCCTGAAGGAATGCCTGGAATTTGACTCAGATAGTAGGTCATCACTTGATGCCTCCGATTCTGAGTCACTTACCTCTAGCTGTTGCCTTTAGCTATTCTGCGTTCTCACCTTTCTCCTGTGAGCCTGCCTGTGTGGATGTGGCTTAATAGCTCCAACAGGAAGGAACCCACAAGGCAACAGAAGATCTTTGTGACGCATACGGTGGGGTCCCTCACCCCTCAGGCTTTACCACAAACACAGCACCATCCACTATCCTTCTTACAACTCGGTGTATGGTACATTCAGACCTGTCAGCCAGCTTGTGTTTTCCTCTTAGGGTTCACATTCTGCACAATAACTCTGTTTCCTTTGGCCGGTTCAGCTGCTCTGACTTTTCATTGAATCTGATCTTGTGTCTCTCACATCTTCAATGGAGGTTCTTCACATATTCACAATGGGATGTATGGCACTCATTATTAGGACTAATTGCTGGAGACTAGATTGATTCACCAAACATCACTTCATAAGGTGAGTATGCTGTTGTGTCTTTCCTTGTGCATTTATATGCATGTTCTAAGGGCTTAACAAACTCACTCCAGTGATATTTGTCCTTCTCATCCAGTATTCCAAGCATTGCTAATAATGGTCAATTGAAACACTCTACAGTCTACTTTTTTGATATTGCGGATGCGCCGATCCTGGTGAACACTGTGACTTGGTCTGGAGATTGCAACGTTGGCCCAAGGTGCTGCTGCTGTCCACCATGGATATTCGAATGCTGGCGCGACTTTCTGCGGCTGTTTAATAATAATAATAATAATAATAATAATAATAATAATAATACGTTTTATTTATATAGCGCTTTTACATGAACTCAAAGACGCTTACAGAGAAAGTACATACAACACACAAAAAAAAATTGATAACTAAATAATAATAATGAATAAACTAAGCTAATAAACAGAAAACAGATAAGCAAAACACACCACATTATGCATTATGTGGGTTGAATGCCTTGGTGAAAAGAAAGGTTTTTAGCTTGGTTTTAAAATCTGCGACAGAGGTCGATAAGCGAATGGCATTGGGGAGCTAAACTGGAGAATGCACGGTCACCATAGTTATGTAATTTGGATGGGGGGATGAGGAGAGAACCAGTAGAGGAATATCTAAGACTGCGGGGAGGCTGGTAGGGGAGAAGTAGTTCAGCAAGGTATGATGGGCCTTGGTTATTGAGAGCTTTGTAAGTCAGGAGCAGTATTGTGGATGCGTTCTTTTATAGGAAGCCAGTGCAGGCTGTGCAGAATGGGTGTGACGTGTTGGTAGGAGCGAGTGTCAGTGAGGAGGCGGGCAGTGGAATTCTGAACTATCTGGAGTTTATTGAGAGATTTAGCAGCGATACCAGCGAGTAGTGAGTTGCAATAGTC
>JAODKM010000108.1:7756317-7770408 GCA_026780845.1 Petrocephalus sullivani | reverse complement strand
TTTCAACCAACTAGTTGAGCACTCTGTGACTGTGACTCTTTATGCTCAACTGATTGGTTGAAACAAAATCCTGGTCTTGATTTTTACTTTCTGGACCTGAAATTAACACCTCTGCAGTCTGGTCATTGACGTTGGTCCTCCTGTCTGCCCGTGTCCTTCCCCATACTAGCCTTCTTGTTTTGACCCCTCTCGTTTGTTTCCCTGCTCCTGTTCAATTAACATAATAAAAAAGGACTCCTAAAGAACCCCTGCAGCCTGCACCTCTGCTCAGACTTCCATGCCTCCCTGCATCCGGCAGACCAAATACCCTCGGATCCAAGGACCAAAGGGGTGAGCCAGTGCTGCGGCAGCCACCCCATCTTCAAGCGGAGAACTTCTCCCTCCTGGATACCCACATGGAGCGGAGGATTAATCCTGCAGTCTGGAGGATCCCCAAGGCTGAAGCTCTCTTCCAGGGTGTGGGGAAGGTGCTTGTGATACTCATCCTGGATGCAGATCCCCAGGAGGCGGTGAAGGTTTGGAGCTTACTGTCCGACATGCGGAGTCGAACGTGAGACTGCTCAGCCCACCGCTTGTCCCGATCCTCCAGAGTCCGGCCCACAGGGGTCCGGTCCGCCCAATCTTCCAGATTCCAGCCCACAGGAGCTCGCTCACCCTGTCCTCACCTCTGATGTACCTCCAGACCCTGTCCTCGCTTCTGCTGCACCTGGCCCAGAAAGGGCTGCTCTGCCCATGCTCCAGGCTTCTGGCCCATAGAGTGCCATTCCGCCTGTGGCTGTGCCCAGCTTGCCTCCAGGAGCTCACTACTCATGCCAGCTGCCTAGACTCCTGTTCACCCGACGTTGTCTGCCTAGGCAGCTCTCATGTCAAGGCCAAGCAGAGAGGCCCCCATGGCTCTGCCCCGCACTTCCTTAGGCACCCTCCTGCCCCAGCCTCACTGGCCCCTTGGTGCCCTCTGGTCCTACTGGCCCAGTGTGTGTCTTCTTGGGTGTACTCTCTGCTGTCCCTGGTATTGCTTTGACCTGTTTTGTGCCCCTAGTCGTGTTGTGCATCTTGTCCTGTGTCCTGGGTTTTGTCTCTCTGGTGTTCCCAGGTGTGGTGTGTTCAATTTGTCTCGGGATGTCTCTCCTGATCTCTGGTCACTGTTGCCGTTTGTCCTGCCCTGCCCAGTGGCTTGGCTCCTCTGGTCTTGTGTGGCGACTGTCCCATGTATCCTGCCGGTCTTGCTGTGCCTTGTCCTGTCCGGTGTCCTGTCTGTCCACAGCCCTGTGTATCTGCCCTTGTGCTTGGTTGACCTTCCTGTCTTCTCCCTGTCTCCTCTGCCCTGATGAGCCACACCTGTTGCTTGTTACCCCTCATTAGTCTTTGTATTTAAGTATCTGTTTCTTGTTAGCCACAGTTCTGTCATTGACATTGCCCCACCTGTCTACCAGTGTCCTTCCCCATATTAGCCTTCTTGTTCTCCGCACTCGTTCAGCTAGTAAAACCCTGTTTTGCCTAATGCCTGCCTTCGAGTCCTTTATCCTGCATACCGTGACAGGAAGAAATGGCAAAAACTAGGGGAAACCAGTGATGTAATTTGAGAAATGTTTTAGAGGGTCACCGATGTATGTTTCACTGCTTACAACGTTTTGCCAAATGTAATATCAAATGTTTGATCATTTTCAACTAAACCACTTATATGTAAAGATTATTAATCAATTAATATTGATAATCTTAACATATTAAGTTTTCATTTGATGCTTTCTGTCCTTGCACAGCCCCTTCTCAGTCCTTTTGTGGCTTTATCGGTACAAATGAATGGTGACTGACGGGATGTGAGACAAACATTTTGCTCTCGTACGTTTGAGACTCCTCCTCCTCTCAGTGTCCTCGTAAAAAATCTAAACCAAAAGCAGGAATGAGAAATTAGGGGTGAATTCGCCATTAATTTTAGCATTTTGCTGCAGAAGGTATGCAAGTGAGGACAGGCTCCCTGTTTCTGAGCGGCCAGAAAGGCCCTCGGCCTAAATGGATGTGGTGCTGCCGGGCAAAATGCAGAGCTTTATCATTTATGTGCTTTTAGCACTGACAGCCCCACGTTGCTTTGGCAGTGCTGTGGTATAACAGGTATTCGTAGTGGGAAGAACTGAATCACAAATGTGTTTCTGATTAACCAAAACTGCTCCAAGATATTATTGTGTGTGCAAATTATATATTTCTTTTCCTGAAATCAATTTCTCCAGATCAATGTCTCACGTGGCTATAAAGCACCTAAGTACTGGTGTTTTGCACAGAGACCATTTCCTCACTCTTAGTTACATGTAATTGGGTAAACAGAGGCTTTTGGCAACTTTCAGTGGCTGAGATAACAGACTGGGTTGAGGAACTGGTGTTGAGGAACTCATTGGCTCATGGCTTGAATTTGCCGGAAGGTACTAGGGGGAGCCTGAAGACAAGCTGAAGATTTTATAGTACAAAATATTAGGTATGTGCTCAGTATGAATGTGCAGGTCCCAGGGTGGTGAACAAATAGTTTAATGAAGACCGAGTATTGTTTTTAGTTGGAAATGTATGTTCTGTTGTAAGGTGTGATTTATGACATACCAAAACATGCACGTTAATCTTAATTCGTGTTTGTGCAAGGAGGTTCCTGACATTATCTGTAGGTAAAGTAAGCTCATGAGAACACTGAGTGGTTATCTCTCACGAGGAATGACTGAGTGATGTATTGCTCGCCAACAGAAATTAAGCAAAACATCTAAGGACAATTTGGAGAAGTACTCTACCTGGAGGAGAGAGGAAGTCTTTTGTTGTACTTGTATGTAAGAGAGGGTGTGCCCTTCTTTGGAAAGCTCTCCCCATTGTTACAGTATCTTAATAAGGATGCAGAACCTCATGTATTTAACTTCCGCAGAAGGTGTCTAGAAATCCTGAAGGAGAACCTGGAGACCCAAGACTTGGGAGAACAGATGGGCAATGATCATTCTATCTATTTATTACAGAAGTTCTGTTGTGGGTGGGGTATATAAACAAAAGATTAAAAGAATGGTAAAAATCCAAGTGGAGATGTGAAAATGCTGCTCGTTAACCATTCCCCTCAAATCTGGACAGAACTGGTGAAATTTCTTAGTGAAGAATCTGGGGAAAATTCCAATGTCCAAATGTGCCGACCTGGCCAGCACTCAGTCATAAATCCAGCCAGAGGCACTTCCCCTAAGCAGTTAATCCAGATGGGCGAATGCTTTTTAGGTCGATTTTTCTTATTTATGTTTCATCTGGGAAAAAGTGATTACTGATTTTTTTTTTATTGATGAGATGAAGAAATAACCTTTGTGATGAATCGATTATTCATATGTCAATTCAGCTGCGTTAATCTGTAATGTCAGAATCGGTTATTATTGATTTTTGGGGGATCAAAGTCCTCCTTAAATATAGCCCTATGTTTGAGTTGCTCTTACCGCGGTTTTGTGGTGCAGAATGCTCATTCTAATGATTAAGATTATGTCAATTCCAGCATGCTTTTGGAAAATGCATGAAGTGATTCTTTCTGCTAGTTATGTTGGCATAGGCCAAGACTCTGAGAAAGCTAACTAGCTTGCTCTGTAAAAAGCAATGTGAGAGATGCATGAAATAATGCTAACCAATTGGTATCAGCAAATGTGTCAGTCTTGGCCGATATTGCAGGCTGATAGTTAAACTTTATCAGTATTCAAAGTTGTCAGTACCAGAGTTAAAGACACAACTACTGAAATAATGGAGATGATTTTGGGCGATCAGCCATTTTTTATAGTGGAGGATAAGAGAAATATGATTTTTTTTTTCTTCAGTGAAGTTAAAGAAGAATTCTTTTAAAAAAAGAATTTTTAGGTAATCAATTAATTGGATGTGGTAGAGATTAAATTTCCGATACATCTAAATAATTGTGATTGAATCAAGCTCCCTTGATACCAACAATTTAGACCCCTGTAAGAAATAGGCCTACTAACGAATTCTGTTTTATGGATTTGGGGGTCTAGTGGGGCTGAAATACTACCGTAGGTGGCCTGTTGGGAATGCAGTTACAGCACTCCCCCCTCATCTGCGGCTTTCCGCCTTCCGCTGTTTCACTTACAAACGGTCAGCCGCTGTGCAATCATATTAATTGTAAAATTGCTGAAATAATTCATAAGTTTGCCATTCGGAGTGGCATGATGAAATCTTGTGTCATCCCACCTGGGACGCGAATCCTCTAGCGTCCTGCGCTGTTTACGCTGCCTACCTATTAGTCACTTAGTAGCCGTCTCGGTTATCAGATCGATCACAGTGTCACAGTGCTTGTGTTCATGTAACGTTTTTTATATAAATAAACTAAATTTAAAATATATTTTTTTTATTTCAACCAGAAGTGTCGCTTTTAAGAACCATAATGTATAAATTACATTTTATCATAGGTATTTATGGAAAACAGTATATATTGGGGTCAGTATTTGTATGGGCTGTAAAGCAAATGAACATAAGCAAATACAGTGTTTTATTTATTAACCGGTAATCAAATCCAACAGCAAATGAAGTCATCACAGCTATAAGGCTACAATATATTACATACAGATAAATTACAGTGATGCTTAATTTAACTATTTGATTGAGTTAAACATTGAGCAAATTGCCCTTCAGTTACACAATCTGTTTTGGTAACAGTAACTTATTTAGTATTTTAACATAGGCAGTGATACCCTGTGTAAACCCAGGGACATGCAATGTTTTCCACTAGAAATTAAAGTGATTAATGTTTCATATCTCCCGTTGGTTTTTGTCTCCAGGTTTCTGCGGTGACAGTCATCATCCTGATTCTCGTGAAGTGTGGTTGCAAGTTCCAGTCCTTAGTCCAAAATTGTACTCCATTTCTCATTTGCTTTTGTGTTTGAGGTTGATGTTTCAGGGCCACATGAAGGTAAAAGTGTCCTGGGTTTCCTTCCCCCACAGAGCACCTGCATGTAGGCGGCAGTGGGGGAATTTCCTCTTGCACTGTATCCTGTATGATGCAGAGTAGGTGGGTGTCAGGTGGCGTCTCCTGGCTGGCGACCCGGCTGCTTTCGCCCGGGTAACCTGGAGTTTTTCAAGGCTGTAGATATTTAATATCTAGACTCAATAGTTGCAGAGGTCCTAGACGATTTACCTCCATCCATTTCCCAGAGTGGGTGTATGCAGTGGCGGCCCAATGTTTAACTCGGTGAATATAATGGATGCAGTGCAGTGAACTGTCCAGTGACGTTTCTTTCAATTTTGAGGACAAAAGCTATGTAACAGATAACATGGGATTTACTCTACATGGCAGTCTCTTAGTCGACAGCTTGGATATCATAAATAAACCATTGCATTAATTTCTAATTGAGCCTAGCTTCTCAACCTCATTTGCTAATGAGATTGAACGATTTCTTGCACAGTGACAAGATATATGTTCCCAATGCCACATTACACAGATTAAATATTGAGTTGAGGTCCATTAAATATATTGAGGTTGCTTGTTTCAGCAACCAATACCAGTCGGAAGAGGAACACAGGCTAAAGGCAATGTAAATAACCTTAGGAAATTTATCGCGGTAGGAAAACAACGCAAAATGCTTCCTCGGGTTTTTGCAGGGCTCAGCACCGGACATATTGACGACGATAGAAAGCAAGAAATATTGTCTTGGTCCACTTCTGAGTGGCAACTTGTACTGGCGTCACCTGACAGTCCGTTCACGTCTGGCCTTTCTAATCGAATTTTACGTAGCGCGCGGCTTCGATATGATGAGTGTGCGGCTTGTGCCACGTGGTGTTCGCCGCATTCGCAGTAAGCCAGGCCACCCGGTATAGTGTTGCGTTCTGTCCATTACGATAATTGCTTTTTGCTGCCCAGTGGGTTTTTCCCCAAGTCTGTCTTCTAAATGTTTCATTATGTGGAAATGGCAAAACAGCAGCCTGTTCGTTGTGAATCTGAACCTCTGGTAGCTAAGCCCCAGATTCAGCTTCCGGCCCTCTCCTCTCGCAGTTTGCCTCCCTGCCATGGGGAGGCGATGTTCAACACAAAGCGCGATTTGCTTGTCTGCCACTTGTTCAGAGTCGCAGCTAGCAGTTGTAATAAAAGTGGAAATGGGCAGTGGTTCATGAGGACTGCTCCCTGGCGCCTCTCAGAAGGCTCACCCATTTTGGCGGTGGGGCTCTGAGCTCCGGCACGGACTACTGGCACTCTTACGCAGAGAAGCCAGGCCTGCAGAGATGGAGCCCCAGAAGCCGGCCACACCTGAGCCAGAAGTGTTGCTCTTAAGAACCATGATGTTCCCCCTTTCGGACTCTTCGCTGTCCTCAATTATTCCATAGCTGTAATTCCAAAGCTTCTGATGTGCTTATTATCACCTCGCCTTTCTGTTTATGCTTTGATAGAGATGTACTACCTGGTGCTATGGTCAGATGGAGGTGGATTTTTAATAGATGATAAAGTTTCAGGCTAACTTTAGAATACAATACTACAATACTAAATCCAGCCAGTTCAGGCACCTGCACGCACAAAGAGTTAACTGGGGGCATTACCAGCTGATAGAATACAGGAAAGACAGTATATTATATTCTTTGCTGGGGGAAAAGGAGACATTTTATTTTGTTTTATGAAGTTTATATGTGGGACTCACTGACTACAGCAGGATGGATAAAGTAACCAAACAATCCTTGGTTTGATACCGGGATGGCTGTGCCGCCGTTTGGCAGAATTACAAATGACTTTGACGTGGGGGATGAGACGAGGGAGGGGCCTGCCGGAAATCCTCAGGGAGGGTGACTAGTTCTGCAGTGCTAGTGATTCCGCTTAATGCCAAGTGCTGCTGATGGTCTAGCGATATTCTTCTGTGCCCATGCGATTAATCCCGAAATGAGTCGGTGTGATTTGTGCTTCCCTTGTAAACCAGCCAGTGGCAAGTTGAGTGGGATGCATAAAAAAAGTCCTGTCATCGCGATGTAGATAAACGGAACGTCTGGTCCGCACGGCCCGGAGCTGAGATGGAGGGCTTCTAGTGCTCTCTCTTTAGCGCAAGGACAACGACAGCCCTGGAGGGCCGGAATCAAGCACAGTTTGCAGATTTCCCTGCTCAAACATACCTATTCGACCTGGTAATTAGCTGATTAAGATGTTTGAGCAGGGAAGTGTGCAAACGGTGCTGGATTCTGGCCCACCGGCACTGTAGCTGGGCAGCCCTGCTTTAGCCCACATGTTGGTGCTGGTGACGGGACACAGTGCAGGCGACTTCGTTCATTGGGTGGCTTTCTCCCTTCAGCGGGGACAACAAAGACCCTCGGTTTCCCATTTCCCTTACAGCCCCCCCCACCCCCACCCCTCTAACCCCACGAGTCCTTAAGGGAGATCTCCAGTCAGAATACATTATTCAATGGACCCTTCTCGGGTGTCAGGCTTCTTGAACCCTCCGTCTTTTAGCATCTGAAGGTTGTCGGCTTGGTTATTTTCGTCGGGTCACGACATTAAAAAGCAGTCTTCCCTTTCGCTGTTCTTTTTTCAGATAGTCCCTGGCATCTGACATCCTGTGCTTAAGAATACTCTGCGTATGTGACTGATAGCATTGCTATGCTAAAAGAGCCAGACCCTAATAAGCATGCATTTCTTTGTATTTGCAGTTGTTTTTTGTGCCATAATTATCGGAATGTAAAAATAGCCATTGTGCCAACGTTTGACCTCCTTCGGGTTGGTCTATGCCTGACAGACACTTTAATGATCTTCAAGGCCCCACAGTGATGATTCAGTGATGCCCTTGATGGACTCGGGCACGGAAAACATCGCGGATGTGTTTTCTCACAGTGACGATGATGGCTGTGACTTCATCGGACGGGAGCAATTAGGTAGGGTGCGGAAGTGCAAGGCAGCTTATGTCGCAGGGACAGAGCCAAGGCAGACTGCCAGCTTCCACGGCAATCCAAATGGTACCAATGCTAGAAAGATCTGCAGCCTCTGAACTTTGAACTTTCTATACCTCAAGGAAAAAGGAAACTCTGTTTGGGGGTGGGGATGAGGGGCGATGTTTCTACTACAAAACTGCAAGTCATTTGATGTTCTTGCCTAAGTGCACACACAGGTTTGTTGATAAAATCTGAAGTCTATGGTAAACGGAGAGTAGACGGGCAAATTTAACCAGCGGGCTTATCTTTGGGAGAGTTTCACCTAATTTCTAGGGTCATCCGTTTTGTAAACGGTGATAGTAGGCCTGCTCTATGTGGGGGAGATGCAGGCTGTAGGGGTGCATTTACACTCCTGCCGTCTGTGTTTCCAGTGGGCCAGTGCCTGGCTTTAATCTGACAGAGCTGCCCTTGCCAAACAGGCCTTTAAAGTATATTGTTTGGGCCACATATGACGCGAATTCTAGCTGCACATAGAATATGCACATTTTCTGGAGGAGTAAGTGAGAAGACTGGGAGGGTGCTGGACATGTGTGAAGGACTGCAAGGTCATGACGTAACATGTGGCAGCTTCTTCGCAGTCAGTGAATCTGGAGCTGGGCAGGAGAAGGTGGAAGCTAAATGGTGACTCCTACAAATGTGGGACAGGGCATTCAGTCCCTCATCCAGTCTCAAAGCACCGTTGCTGTGTCCTGCTTCTCCAAGAAGGGTGACGACGTCCTTGTCATGAGCGCCTTATGCAAAGATGTATCTCTGACAACAAGTTGCAAATCATCCTCAGCGCCAGTCCTACTAGCAAAGGGTGTCCATAACCTTCATGGGGGTAACGGGGACATACAGCTGCCAGAACACGACTCCTTGTCAGGCCCTGGTGATTTCTTGGAATGTCACACAGATGTCTGCATGTCACGCTTGCGTAACCTGGACTGATGCGCAGCTGCAGGGCAGTTAATAGATATGCCATCAACGTTGGGCATTTGTTGAGGATCCCGGCTAGACCTTTTGATCTTAGCTATCCATTAATTGCGTAAAGAGTCCAAGCTGAAACTCCCAGGCCCTTCCCCAAAATGAGCTTTAGAGGTAAGTGGTAATGGCATAAAACATGTGCCAATCCTACCCTCCCCGAGTACTGCTTCAGATTGTGTCTTCCAGCAGCAGTTATTTCCTGTTTGTTTAACCCTCGCTGCCTGGTGTTCTTCCCTCGCTTGAAGAGGAGCCCCCAGCATTAAGAGCTGCTCCATCACGATCTCCTCGTGTCACATGGTTCAGTTCCCTGACCCGCTCAGCCTTCGCCTCAGATCTGCTTACACTGCAGCTACCAAAACAGACTCTCAACATAATGAACATACTTTATTTTTTTTTTACCCATAACTTGTAGGTGAGGAGAAAAAGCCACCTTGCATTTTTGTCCCTGTGATGTATTTTAATTGAATTGAGGCTTAATGAATTTTCCTCTTCGGCAGTGCAGCTGAATAGGGTCATACCATTTTGGGGAACTTCAAAGGCGCTCGCCCATCTCTGCGCGGAAGTCCTGACATAAACGCATGTAGTGTTAACTCGGCTCATGAAGGCATACGACGGAGGACCTCTCTGGCTGCCTGTTTGTTTGTTTATTACTATTGTTCATCCATCCGTCATCTTCTAACCTCTTATCCTCATCGGGTCATGTGGGGACCTAGATCTCAGGCAGCACTGGGCACAGGGCTGGGGTGCATCCTGAACCGGATGGTGGTGATGATTATTATATTATTATACACACCGAGGTCCACTCTTTATCCCAGGTCCCATGTGGGTGCCGTCCAGGTCAGTTTTCTCGAAAGTTAAATAAATGTCCTTACAACTCTGAGAATTCAGATGGGTGCAGGACAGCTGTTTAAAAATGGGCAAGAGCCCATGACCTTGTATGAATCGCGTTTACTGGTCACCTTTTTATTAAAAAGTGTTCAGCTGCTTTGGGAGTGACTGAGATAGACATCAAACAGCCTCGGCTTCTCCGCTCAGCTTTGATGGCGTCTGTGTTCAGCTCGGTTGCTGTGTCCCCGATCGCCATGTGTCCCAAAAGCAAGCAGCCAGTGCAATGCCTGACATGAATTTAATATGTTGAAATTATGGGCAAATTCAGTTTATTGTAGAAAAACAAGTAGAAGTGGCCTTATTTGTATTGCTGTAACCATCAGGGCTGGGGGTTTGAAACTGGCTTAAATCTATGTATGAGGTTTCTCCTAAATTGCTCATGGTGTTTCCTGGTTAGTTAACCTCCTTAAAGATTGCTGAAGTTGTTGTCCGTGTTTTCCTGTGTCTCCAAGCTGTTTATGGTGGACAATGCCGCGGATGACTGGAGGATAGCCATGACCTACGAGCGGATCTTCTTCATCTGCCTGGAGATCCTGGTGTGTGCCATCCACCCCATCCCCGGGAACTACACTTTCACGTGGACAGCACGCCTGGCCTTCTCGTACACGCCGTCTAAGACCGACGCCGACGTGGACATCATCCTGTCCATCCCCATGTTCCTGCGGCTGTACCTCATCGCCCGAGTGATGCTTCTGCACAGCAAGCTGTTCACCGACGCCTCCTCCAGGAGCATAGGGGCACTCAACAAGATCAACTTCAACACCCGCTTCGTCATGAAGACGCTGATGACCATATGCCCCGGGACCGTCCTGTTGGTCTTCACCATCTCGCTGTGGATCATCGCCGCATGGACAGTTCGGGCATGTGAGAGGTGTGTGCCCCCCCCGCCTTCAGGGTCTCTACTGTGCTGTTGATGTTGAACTGATGTCCACTGCTGTTCTGGACCTTCCAGGTACCATGACAACATGGACGTTACCAGCAACTTCCTTGGGGCCATGTGGCTGATTTCAATAACCTTCCTCACCATCGGGTACGGGGACATGGTGCCTAACACCTACTGTGGGAAGGGAGTCTGTCTCCTGACGGGCATTATGGTAAGTAAGCGTCCCCGAATCACTGTGGAAGGCCCGGTCCGTGGCGGTATCGACTGGGCCACCGTTTCGATGCAGGAGAAGGTTCCCAGAGATTTACGGCTGCAGGCGCTTTCTGTGACTAAGTAAACGTCAAGGCAAAAAGCAATATACCCTGCAGCGTGAGAGATGGGAATATTACTGTATTGTGAGGGTTTTCATTTATTCCTGCGCTGAGAGCGGGGGGGGGGTGGATGGCAAAATATTGCTAGTAAGGGGGAAACAACATGAGGAAATAATTGGGCTCGGTTTTTGAGGAATAGCGACACAAAGTACAACACTTCAGACTAAGAGTACAGGAATCATTGAATTTTTAATTAAACGTGGAACATTGGTGGGACAAACGGCGGTTCCTCTCGGGCCTCGCGTTCCCGATCTGGTTTGCGTGGTCTCCTGAGTGCGCCTGTGCCAGGGTGTGTCAAAATGAATGTTTTGTTTAGTTTCTGTTTAGCCAGTATTAAGTTAACATGCGCAGCCATTTCCTGCAGATGGGGGGGGTTTGGGTTGGGGGTGGGCAAGGGGGTTGCAGTGACATAAATCCTCTGAGCTTCCCATAAGCAGATTAACATAATCGCCCCCCTGCTCCAGCTTTTATGGTGGCGTTCCCCTCCGCGCTCTCGTCGCGCCCGATGTGGGACGCGGCCTGACATTTCCATATCCGGCGATGCCTGTCCTTGGAGTTTACGATCGGGATCTACTCAAGGAGAACGCGGTCATTCCGGCGGAAAATGGGAAACCAGAACATTCCTTTTCACATTGGAGGAAGAAAAAAAAAAATGCTTAAAAAAATGAAAATTCAGCAAACGAGGTGGTGTTAAGCTCAGCAGCAGAAGACTGGTGTTTGTCTGGATTCAGAAGCTCCTCAGGAAACTAACTGAATCACACTATGTGAAATTACCTAGGAATCTCAGCTATGGAATCAGTGTCATTTAAATCAAGATATTTACCATAAACAATGATTGACGAATCTCAGCTTCACCAAGAATCGAGCCAGATATCCAATGCTTCCTGTGACGCCCAGATGTTTGTTTACAAAGTCGTCTTGCGTCTCTGGTCTCGTCGTTGTGAATGAAGCTGTATAAAAGTTTGTTGTTCTCGGTGAGCTGGGAAACCTTTGTCAGCCTGAGGGCTCTGCATGATTCATCCCGAGATGGTGTTTATTAAGAAAGGAGGTACAGAGAGAAATGCAGGTTATCTGCCTTTTCTGTTCCCTCGCCAACTAAATGTGTCAGGAGGCTATGCTTGAGTTTTTAAATTTCTGGTTAATTATGGTGTCTGTCATAAATTATTTCACTGAGCCTCAGATGTGCTTGTCACCAAACCAATCAAGTTTCATTGTGTAACAAACTAGCATGTTATTCAGGCAATTTGTTGTTCTGTGGGTATTGATCTGTACCAGATCAAGTCTTCCTCTTGCCAGGTTTATCAGTATGTGATAGGTCACCGTGAAACTTACCATAAAGCTATTAACTTGTAGTTAAATCTGTGGTTTTGCCATCATGTTAATTTTTTTAAACATTTTAATTTTGCTATGTATTAATGATAATGTATACAGAAATGTATACATTATCCTAGTCACACTGTGTTTGTTAATAGCCGTTATTAACTGTTGAAGCACTAACCATGGATTCAAATTGCTGCGATGGGTAAAGAGGAATTTGTTGGGTTCTTATATCTGCTGCATGTAGAAAAGGAGGGATGATATTTTGTAAGAAACTACAGGACTTCAGTGTACAGATGTAAAAGTTCAAGCTCTGGTTACTAGTTTATGGGGTGAGCAGTTACGCTATGGAGCCTTTACAGAACTTCATGTCGGAGTCCTTTTGGTGAAAGAAATACTACTATTAATAATAAAATATCAAAAACCACTTAGAATTTTCCATTTTTGAGATTAGGCTCTGTGAGCGTAGAAGATTGTGACACTGATTGAGTAGGTTCTCCGTTCCCTCATGCTCCCAGGCGACCCCCAGCACAGTTTAATCAATGCCGGCCTGTGAAACCTGCTTTGATTGCGACTTGCTGACATGCCAGACCTGCGCCACACTGAGAATCTGATGAACAACTAACCTAATAAACTGTTCATCCTAAATATTTGTACCTCCACACAGTTATGTGTAATTAAGGACCCACAGCTGGGATAAACACATTAGAGACCGAAGGCTGTCCATCCCTGAAGCTGTGGGTGTGCCGATTAGGGGGGCAGGGGGCGGGGTCTTTACGGGATAAGCGGACACACAGAGCTGCTGGTGCAGAGGGAGAAAGCAGCAAGATGGCAGAATGCGGCCTGCAAGGCTCCAGATTTAAATTCTGACATCTTGTAAATGTGTCTGTTCATCGAGGGCGAAGCGAAGACCTTTTGCCTGGTGCTGGCATCCCCTCCAAACCTGACAGAATGTTCCTGTTGATACCCTCAGGAGGGTTAAAATGAGCTGTGTCTACATGCATTTTTAAATAGGCCTCTAGTCTCCTGAGTAATTACTCAAAAATGTTGATAGTACATCATTTTTGTTTATTTTTTTAGCAACTTTATGTCAATAAATTTACAGACATTATTAGACATCTTTCATGGTAATAAATTTTGGTTATATTTTAGTATAAAATAGAAATGTTTTTTGTCTTTTCTGGTTTCTATTTCTGTTTTCAAAGCCTTCAGAGCATTCTGTAAAATGTGTGAATCATGCAGAACTGTGTGGGCAACTTAGCTTAAACGCATCAGCTATACTGTCAAATAACTGTAGGTGACTTAGCTTAAACACATCAGCCGTACTGCCGAATAGCTGTAGGTGACTCGGCTTAAACGCATCAGCCGTACTGCCGAATAGCTGTAGGTGACTCGGCTTAAATGCATCAGCCGTACTGCCGAATAGCTGTAAGTGACTCGGCTTAAATGCATCAGCCGTACTGCCGAATAGCTGTAGGTGACTCGGCTTAAATGCATCAGCCGTACTGCCGAATAGCTGTAGGTGACTCGGCTTAAAAGCATCAGCCGTACTGCCGAATAGCTGTAGGTGACTTGGCTTAAAGGCATCAGCCGTACTGCCGAATAGCTGTAGGTGACTCAGCATAAACGCATCAGCCGTACTGCCGAATAGCTGTAGGTGACTCAGCATAAAAGCAATAGCCGTACTGCTGAATAGCTGTAGGTGACTCGGCTTAAATGCATCAGCCGTACTGCCGAATAGCTGTAAGTGACTCGGCTTAAATGCAT
>JAODKM010000108.1:7702887-7719160 GCA_026780845.1 Petrocephalus sullivani | reverse complement strand
GGACGAAGTGGCCGGGGAGAGGGAAGTCTGGGCTTCCCTGCTTAGGCTGCTGCCCCCGCGACCCGACCCGGACAAGCGGTAGGAGATGGATGGATGGATGGATGGAATCTAATCAAGCTGATGGCTGCTTGTGGTACAGAAATTAGAAAGTAATGTAGTTCTCAGGGTTCTTTCATCCCATATACCTCTTAAGATTCTCAAAATGAAATAAATCATACTTTAAGAAAAGTAATTTATAATGCAGAATATTCTGCAAGAATGAATCACTGTTATGAGCACATATTCACACAGTGGATACAGTACGTCAGTGAGCCAGCACATGGTTATGAAAGGAATACAATATTAGGCAGACCCTGTAAGACTATTTCAGTATCCAGTAAAGCCTCGCTAAGCCCATTTCACGCCCAAAAGATTTGATTAAATTACTTATGCTTCCCATAGTTGTGTGGCTGTTGATAGAGGTTTGGCAGAGTTTGCTTAATACTTAGGGTGGCATGGTGGTTCGAGTGATGGCTACATGCGTGTAGAGTTTGCATATTCTCCCCGTGCTGTCATGGGATTCACACATGGGATTGTGTGGGTGTGTGCCCCATGATGAGTTGGTGCCCTACCCTGGGTTAATCCCTGTTATTCCTGGGATAGGCTCCAGGCCCCAAGATCCTGCATAGGACATGCAGGTACTGAAAATAAAATGTTGGAAGCAGGTGTTTCACATCTTCCAGGTTCCGGAATCTAACTTTTGTACCTTGAATTCTTGAATAACTTTGCAGATGCTTTGAAATGTTTAGATTTACCTTCTGCTAATGATATATCAAAACAGTTGGCTGTTTATTCAGTCAAACGATTTAGACTTTCTAGAGGGTTTTTCCCGAAGTGTGCATAAACAGGATTATTTAATAAATTGCATGGGTAAAAATTAGTAAAAATTGCAGTTTTACTAATACCTTGGAATTTCTCCTGAATATGATCTGCACCTTTGAATTTTAAATCCACTCCAACAGTATAAACTGTAAAGAACCACCAGTGCAGTCATACTGACACCCAGTCATGGAGAACTGGCAGAACATACTCATTGCCTTAGCATTTTTGAGATTAATAGATATGAATTGCTGCTGTTGTTTCAAACTTATGAATGTGTCAGGAGGAACCAATGAAAGGAAAATTGAATGAAAAGCACACATGGACCCAGATTAGGGTCACATAGTACAGGCAGATACCATAGGAGGCAAAGCTAATACTGAGAGGACATAAAGGGTTTATAAAAACATGACATCTCTTACAATATGTGACTAATGTTTTTCCACACATATATAACAGAATCAAATGTTTTAAAAGCAATGCAACATTAAATGGCACTGATTTAAGGTGATGGATTGGTGGACAGGTTAATAAAAGAAACTACATCGTGTGATATTGTCAGTCACCAGTAAAAAGAATGAATGAATGAATGAATGAATGAACGAACGAACTAGCAAACAACTGGGAGACACAGTGGTTCAGTGGATAGAATTGCAGCTTTGGGGGTCTGAATCTCGCCTCTGCGAAGTGTGGCTGGCTGGAGTTAGCTTGTTCATCCCATAGTCCAAAGCATAGTAGTTAGGCTAACTGGCCTCTCTATATTTCCCATAGTGCATGTGTGCACCCCCCACGCCCATCCACAATAAGCAGTTGGACGACGTATGGAGTTTGGCCCGTCATTTACAGGCCTTCTGTTTTAACCTCTAGCTGCTGTTTCTGTGGGGTCTTATAATATATAATAAGTATAATATATAAACTTAATGTTTTTTGGCCCTTGTTTCATTATACTTTTGCTGTATAATTGTAATGACTGTCTTTATAGATACCACATAAAAATGAGGATCACTTAGTAGAAGTGTCTAATTAGTTTTTCTGTGGGAAACAATCGCAGCTTGGTCATTGTTCAGTATAGATTGAGCAGGGATTGTTAACAGTGCATGGGAAAGGTGCAGTGCCTTCCTGACAGGGAAGCTCGCTTCTCTGACAAGTTTCACACTCTGTTCCTGCAAGCTGTGCAGAGGGTGACCGTTTCATCTCAGGCATCGTAATTTAAAAACATACTTTAGGCCTTTTAATTGCCCGAAAGAAACAAAAAACAAAACATTCAAATGAGAGACAGGAGATAAAAATATGAAAATGAATTAATGAATGAATCACTGAATTTGTGCCATGTTTTCAGTTTAATTTTGATAACCAATTATTCACTTCAGGATGATGAGCCTACTGAAATATGCATTTAACACAGAAACATTAACCACATTTCACAGAAATAACCTGTTATATTCAGCAGCCAGTACTACCTAATTATAACTGCAGAGGCTCAAATAGGCAAGTATTACAATGCAACAGTAAATTTGCAATAAACTATTAAAATGCTCTAAGTTTAACTTGTGATATACGTAGTCCTTCGGGGCTCGGGGCTGGAACACCATCTCCATTGGGTGTGTGGAGTTGATGGAGTTGGTTTCCTTCCACAGCCCAAGGGCATAACTGAGTTGTCCCTGGTGTATATGCATACACCCAGATGTGACATTCACCTGCCTCCGGGCAAGTGCTACAATGCTCCCTCCAAGACCCTGACTGGTAAACAGGAAGCAGTGCTTTCCTTCCCACGCCTGTCTGACCAACTTACTATTACACCTTTCCCTACCCAGACCTGCTTCTACTGTCATATGTCTGTTAGGGTTGAACAATTTTAAGAAAATATCGAATTGTGATTTTATCTGACGATTGCGATTTGATTTGCAATTTTTTTTTCCAATATTCAGTATTTCATGTAAGAGCAGTTCCTAAATAATCTGAACTTTTTACCGATCATATGATTCAGTGTGATTGCTGTTACCAGATTATGCCGCTTTCTTTTCAGCCACATTTACTATAAACTTAAGGCAAAATACCTTACAATTTTTTTACAGTCACTTATTTGGCAAAAATGTTCCTGGTCGTAGCTAACATGGTAAAGTGATTGTATTTTTATAGGCACATTTTTAAGTGTCACGTTTGCAAACAGTGCTCAACCACTTTTTTTACACATAGTAAAGTGTTTCCGGAAAGTCCCATGTACCAAGGGTCAAATTAGCGGAGAATAATGATGCATAAAGCAGTTATCACAAAAGCTGTGTCTGTGCTAAGTTAAATAAAGTAATAAAAATAAAATTATTCCAGTAAGAAAACAATAGGAGACTTGCGGCTAACGCTGCTTGGACCCCTAATAATCGGACCTTTCTGTAAACAATCTCTGACCACTAAAATAGGTAGGTAATTCACTTACAGCTCAGCAGCGGAACCAATACTTTTCTGCACTGCGAATTTAACATTTTCCTCGGGTTTCATATGTCTGTGTTTGTGGGCGTATACGCAGTCACTTTGGGCCACTTCTGATTGGTGAACATGACTGACACGCGAGGACCACGGCACTTCTGATTGGTCACATTGACTGTCACACAAGGAGGACAGCATGAATTTTTCAAACTTTTCTCACAACAGATTTAAGCCCTGGGTCAGACGTGCTGTATAATGCATATCCTAAATCGCAGCCTTAGTGATTTGCTAATTGCGTCGTTTCAAATCGTTCAGCCCTAATGCCTGTGTGTTACAACCATTACCTGTGATGAGGTTGTCCACAAGGGTGGTTGGGATGCAGAAGATGCCTACCAACAGGTCGCTGATGGCCAGGTTGAAGATGAAGAGGTTGGTGACGGTTCGCATGCAGCGGTTTCTCAGCACTATCAGGCACACCAACCCATTCCCAACCAGGCAGAGCAGAAAGATAAACAGGTAGGCCACAATAAAACTGGCGGCCACGGTCAGTGAGTGCTGGTAGTAAGGATGAGACAGGGTGACGTCAGTCATGTTGGAGATGTTGTTGGTAGCCAGGCTAGAGTTTGTGCTGTGGGCAAGGCTGGAATTTCCATAAAAGGCATCCGCTGGGTCCCACGTCCACATCTTGTCCTCTTGTCCCACCATATCTACTCTGTAATCCTTCACTTTCTTCCCCATGGATATGGGCAGTGCAGGTTTCCTGTGGACACATGGAGCACACTGAATGAGTTTGTCTTTTGGGCTGATGATTGTGTTTTATTGCTTATTTTTTCAACCCAAATTCTTGTTTGTTGCTGTCAGTGCCATCAGTGGTATAATAAATCAAGTCACTCCACTGGAATAACAATTAAATTCTTAAGGATTTCGTTTACAATGCTACGAAGGGGCTGCTCCCTGCTAGCATCAGATACCAGGGATTGCTTACCACTTACCACATATATGTGTGTGTGTGTGTGTGTATGTATAAATTATAAATTGTAAATGAAATCCTTAAGAATATAATTTTATATATATATATATATATATATATACACACAGACACACACATATACCATTAGCTGTAGATAGTGATATTTGAATGCTCACAAACTAATAATACATAACAGCGCATTTGAATTACACCGTGAACATGAAATCTTGTTTTTCACTTCCGCTTGTCATCTTCCACTAATCTGTTATCCGCAGTGGTCTCACCCAGTGCTTTAAATGTCTCGCATTTGCTTTGTCCCCATTAATGCAGCTGTTTTTTGTTCACAATGACAATTCCAGTTAATTACCTTGTTGAAGAGAAACAGCACCCCTAAGGGCCCAATTCTTCTGGCCTGATTTGCAAGTCCTTCACCACTCTGACACCAGTAAGCCCGTCATTGACTAGAACAGTTATTACTGTGTTGTCCTCTGTCAGGGAATTCATGATGAAAAATAGCCTTGCGTTTGATAATTGTGAAGATAACATCACATAACCTTTTATTTAAATTCCATTATTTTGCAATTGTGTTTGTATGATTTACATAACAGAACAGTTGTCAATGATATAAGCTGACATTTTAAGCTAAGTGAAAGACCGTCTCCTTGACTACCTACCATTATATGGTAAGAAATTCATTAATATTTGTGGCATTTGTTAGTATTTTATTTATATGGAAATCATAATCATTCAAATTCTTTGTGCAAATAAAATATTTGCACTCCTGACCAAAGTGATTTCAACTGTAGGAACACAATATACCTTCCAGAATGGGTAAATGTTTCTCCAGTGAACAGCATTAGCTGTAATGCAGCCACGCTCAGAAAATAACTGTGCAATTATAAACCCCTGGACTGTGACCATGCAAATACTGGCTGAACCTCTGTTCCGATTTAACAGAATCTGCCATTTTTATATACCTGCATATATAGACCAGCATTGTAGATGGAATTTTTAACTATTGACTATGCCATAAATAACTAGCCTACGGTAGTTTGACTGCACCATTGCATCCAATTCTTCTACTGCACAATGTCCTTTACTTCTTTGCACACAGCTGATTGAATGCATTGTGTTCTCCTTAAAATTATATATATTTAAAAAATGCAATTCCAACAGGATGGCGCAGAAGACAAGCCTGTGTATGGGTGACTGTCAAGAGAAGCAGAATTTTAATATCTGCTTCCTATAGGTTTTTTAAATCCATGGGTTCACACCTGCTGATGTGAGGAGGAAGTGGCTTTTAAGTGGTGAACACTTACATGTGCTCTAGGTACATGATAACAATAAAAACGTGTGAGATCAACTGCAGCTAGGTCTTCCCGTAGGCCTTGGAAACAGAGGTAATGAAATCGATTGCTCTTTGGTTGCCATGGAGACCTCCTCTGGGAAATTAAACTGATAGATTCCTCACACAATGTCAACACAAGCCACATGGTGTTTTGGATATCCCTAACCTGAGCAAAGAACAGAGATAACAAAAGAACTAGCACTGGGAAATACACAGTAACAAAAAAAAACACCCAGAAGTAATGGTCCGATTTGGATGTAATTTGGTACACATGCAGACCAGCGATGGGTATGTAAGTAATTCAGTTTACAAGGAGCTGGCACATCTTGTCACCAGACACAGACGATGCCTCGTAGTCGCATTAGATAGCATTACCAGCACTTGACGGAGTTTGATAGGGGTCGCGTTGTGTGTTTGCCTGAGGCCGGGTGGTCATATCGTGCAATTGCCTGGCATTTGGGGCAAACAGATGTCACAGTCACCCGATGTTGGAACCAATGGGCATGTGAGGGCACCCACACACAAGGTTCCAGTCGCCCAAGACAGACCACACCAGGAGAGGATCGCTGTATTGTGCACTAAGCATTTCTGCGCCTGGCATCCGGACACGGGTATCACCTGTGTGTCACCCCACATCTCAGTGTCTCATCAACTGGAAACAGCCAGACTAAAAAGAGACAACTGTGTTTGGAGTGGTGGTAACCGGGAGGCATGGACTGATGACAAGTGGCGTTGTACCATGTTCAGCGATGAATCTTGCATAATGTTCTGCATTACCTCAGATGACCGTCATGTGTGTATGGTGGCGTTGAAGGGAGAGGACCAAATCCTGCCAAAGTTGTAGAGAGACACACCGGCATTTCTCCTGGCATCATGGTGGGGGGAGCCATAGGGTATGACTTCCTGTATGAGTCCTTTCAACAAGACAACACCTGTCCACACAGCATGTGTGTCTATGGACTGCATGCATTATATTGAGGTCCTCCCCTGGCCAGCCAGGTCTCCCAATCTTTCCCCAATTGAACATGTGTGGGATCAGCTTGGACATCAACTCAGACCCAGTGCCAATCTGCAGGACCTCGAGGGCCAGTTACAACAGCTGTGGGCCGACTTGCCGCAGGAGAGGATACAATGGGCTGTACGACTCCCTTCCGCACCATATCATCGCATGTATCCAAGTTCGGGGGAGTGACACCACACCCTACTGACATGGGACCAGCAGTGTGCCCATGCTGCCAACTCTGTTGTCCGTTTGATTTGTGCTTCATTTCCACCACTCCGTCTGGGTGCTTAACTCTTTTTGTCACAAAGTATATGTTCATCTCTGACTAATGCATAAATGCAAAAATATCAGTATGCCTTTGGAGTCAAAGAAGGAAAATATAGTCACAGATCTCTTTTGTGATTGAGTCAGGAATTAATGTCATTCTTATCACTTCTGCATTGCGTTATATTCCTCCTAATGCAGCACGTGGCTGTTAAAACTGCTTTTTTGACTTGGTAATGTTTAGGCAATTTAAACTTTGACGTCCTGATTATACTGAAGCAGCGGGAGTCTTGTCTCATTTTGAGAATCGATTCTAAGGATAAAATAACGATTTTTTTTTAACTCGGTAATTTAAATGCGTATATTATAGGGAGCTCTGAAATACGCAATACTGTACCCAACATTTTAAAGGTACGTGCAGAAGAGTTATTTACCATCTTAACATCCGAGACAGCACTGAGAAATACAATTAGGAGGACAGAACAGGAAGGCGAAATGCAGCTGCCTTGAAAAAGTTAAAATAATTACTGTGCGTAAAATGCGCATGTGCAGGGGCACCGCCAGAAATCTTGGGCCCCATGAAAGATTAGAACTTTACTGCATGTGATCATCTGTTTAGCCCCTAACAGGGCCCCATGTCAGTGCTGGGCCCCTAGAATCGTTCTAACCTTTCCCCCCCTGGCGGCACCCCTGCGCATGTGAACATGAGCCTTGCGTTCGTTCCCAGTAACGCGTGAAACTGCGCACGAGAAGGACAAAGCGGTCCCGCGCACCGTGCCTGTGTCAGTGAATGGTGTGGGAGTGTGTCCTGCGGTGGGCTGGCGCCCCTAGCCTCTGGGATAGGCTCCGGACCCCCCGCGACCCTAAATACATGTAGGATGGATGGATGGTATTTAAGCACTGGTTTTAACGAATAATTTCTGATGTTATTGCAAATCAAATATTGAGAAATTAAGTCAATGTGCTTATTGCAAACACGGTTTTGAAAATATGTCGTTCCAAGATTCATAATCAGTCTGAAGTAGTGTAATCCTTTGGCACTGACGCGAAGGTTTAACAAGCTGAGTCGGGGTGAGTGACCTATCGCGCTGACCCTCTGCATTCGACTGAAGGAAAAGTGTACGATGTAACATGCACATAACGCTGACCCAAGACGGTGCTTCTTCTGCGATTAATAACCTGGAATATTTAAAGTTGAGTTCGTGTAGCTCTGATCACTGGTGTAGACCTGACGGTCCCTAAACAGAACATTAATACGAGGATCAAAGTCAGACAAAAATCAGAAACTATTATTTCTACTCTTTAGAAAGTGATCCGCGTGAAAATTCACTGTTTTTGAAACAGTCTCGCGATAGAACCAGCTATCAAAATTGTTGTACTTTTTATGTGGTATATACATCAACATTGATACAGTTTACAGTAGTTGCAGTTTTAAAGACATTTTCTATACAAATCTTACCTGAGGCACGCGTGTCTCAGAGTTCCTCTCGGTGGTTCTTTTGGTCTTATGCTTTAGTGAAAATTTATACGAAAAAAAAACGTGGTTAAATGAATCAATCAAAAAACTGTAAACGACCATAAACCGTCTTACCCCGAAGTGACCGATCCCACTGACCGACTGACTGACTTGTGTTTTGCGCAAGAGTGAGTCAAAGAAACTAAACCTGTCAAACAACGAATATTATTTTGAAGTAGTACTGCTATTTCTGAACGGTATCCTTATTATGAAGCTCTGCTCAAAGTGCCGGTCCGCTCGGACGGGCGCAGCCTCTAGCGTAATCGCTCCCTCACCTCCAGTCACCTGCCGCCTCGCCCTCACGCACTTTCTCCACAATCTTCAGATTTTCACATTTACCGTATTTTTTCTCAAAAGCAGGTATAGTTTATAGGCGTGGCCATATGCATTAAAGTTTTCGCCGTTGTTACTTCTTAGATAAGTTTTATGATGTTGTCGTCCACAACTAACAACGTTAAGATCGGCGTTTGTTCAATAAAGAACACATCAGCAGGCTACGCTGACGGCAAACAAGGAAATCAAATTCTAAAAAGAGATGTTAAAAAAATGCGTGGGTTGAAAATTACCGTGGCATTTACGAACACAAATTGTGGAAATCAATGGAATGTCTGAAGAGCGATGTGCGTAATTTCTCTGCAATCACAAGCAGACATCCCTCCCAAACACACAGACACACACACTTGCCTCGACAGGTGCATAATAAGGATATGTCTGTTGCCAAATAAAACACGATCGTGATGAATGAAAAGCATGTTCGCTCGTCATTTACTGAGACAATACTTCAGTTCCAATTTACCATGTAAGAAAAATGGTCATTTTAAAGTTAGTAGAACGTTTTTGGTAGATTTGATCAGTTAATTGGTGTGTCATGCAAGATATTAATAACTGATGGACTTGGCTTGTTCATTTCCAACAGGAGATTTAAAATAAGCTTTAAAATAAGCAGTAATGCTTCAATTCCTGGATGCGATGTGCAGGGCACCTTAGAACAACGATAAGGATGAGGTGATTGTTGCCATGTGTCAATTTATCGGCAAGGGTAAAAATCTAGTTTATTTGATAGATATGGCAGGCAGCCCGGTAGCTGAGTGTTACTACACCTCCAGATGTTTGATTGATGATAGATATTAAGTGTATGCCTATATACACAAGGCTATAATAAGCGTTATAAAATACAGTTAATACAGTGGAAAAAAGGTGCCAGTGGTCCTCCTAGTGGTGATTTTAAGGAAAATGTCAAACCCAGTTAGTCAAAATCCATTAAATTGTTTCTGTCCAAGAATCTTCTCACAAAACAGAAATGGGGAAATATGGATAGAGAGACCAGTGATTTTTATAGCAGTGATTTTTAATTAGTCTGCCGTGAGAGATTGTAAAGTGTACCGTGGGAAATTATCCAATTTCAGTAAATTAGTCTAAAAAACTAGGCTACAGAGTGTCATTTTGTAACATTTTGGTTGGTGGTGTGCCGTGGGATTTTTTAAATGTAAAAAATGTGCCGTGGCTCAAAAAAGGTTGAAATACACTCCCTTATAGCACCATTTTTAGCAGTTAGGGGTTTCAGGTCTAAATCAAATAATTATAGTTACACTAAGTAACCAATTCAATTAAAGTACGATTTCTCTTATGCAGAGAAAGGCCAGTGCTAACTCTTGTGATGTATTCTGCTGCTTTTCAGGACAGTTTGCTGACTCGGATCCTGAGAAATGCACACTGGAGTGTGTTTTTGAGCTTGAGCCGATCCGCTCCAGTCCCGTGCTGCTGCCGTGGACTGGCATTCCGATCGAGTTCTCAGTGAGTCCTTTGCGGGTCGCTCCTTCGTGGGACTGCTTTCGGCTGTAGGCAAGTCGAGCCGTTTCAGGATTTGAAGGTTTGGTGTTATGTACTGCTTAATCTGGCAAAGCTAAAATCATTTGAATGTTGGAATTACAGTTCAGATAGAAAGTGTCTGACTTTACATGGTATTCAAACAGAGATACATAACGGAGAATATATAGAATAAATAATAAAATGACACCAATATAGATAAATGTTTGTTTACCATGTTTAGTGTTTTTGCCACTCTCTCCCCTGCAATCTTGGATATCAAGGACTATTATTTCAGGAAGGCTGGACGGATTCATAATGTTCACAGCTTTGTTTTGATGCAAGGGTTTGAATAAATTTGTTTTTTGGTTGTGACTGACTTTATAATGCCTATCCAATCCAAATGTCATATGAATGAAGCAACATTGCTAGTTTAGTTACAGCTTATTTGAATGAAAAACACTATCTCCATGTAGGGCTGTTGCTATTGATTATGTTGATAATCAGGTTATCTCCAAATAATTTGATGATTAATCATGTAATCGTTTATATATGGTAGCTGACTTAGGAGGGTAGTGGACAGTTTGAATCAGCTTATAACCAGAGCCGGCCCAAGGCATAAGCGAACTAAGTGGCCGCTTGGGGCCCCCACGCCACCAGGGGGCCCCCATGAGTGCTTGAAATGTCAAGATATCTTGATTTAGGTGGTGGGGGGGCCCCAAATTAAATTCTGCTTAGGGCCCCATAAAGGCACGGGCCGGCCCTGAGCTTAACATCAGTAAGACCAAAGAGCAAGTGGAGGATCTAAGACGGTCAAGGTCTCCAGCTACCTCCCTGGTCATCGGGGGGTAGATGTAGGGATAGTTCAGGGCTATAAATACCTTGGTGTACACTTGAACAATAAGCTGGAATGGAATATGGAACTCAATTGGCACCTATAAGAAGGGCCAGAGCTGACTGCACTTCCAATGCAGACTCCAATCATTTGGAGGGAGCAACACCGTGCTGCGTCAGTTCTGTGAGTCTGTGGTGGCCAGTGCCATTTTAATACTGTCGTGTGCTGGAGAGGCAGCAAGAAGGTAACTCATACCAAGAGACTCAACACACTGATTAAGAAAGCTGGCTCTGTTGTAGTAGAAGAACTTGATACTTTGGAGATTGTGGCAGATAGGAGACTGTTGCCTAGACGGCAGTATATTATGGACAACGTCGATCATCCACTGTACAATGCTGTGACCTTTAGTTGTAGATTAACCAATATAAAATGTTCCACTGAACATTGCAGAAAGTTCTTCCTACCCACGGTTATCAGACTCTATAACTCATAAAACCATCACCCAGACAGTAAGCTGTCCTCCTTGTCCCTTGTGTCTTCTAAATGTACAATAACTTTAGTATGTGCAATATAAAACATTATAATGTACATATTAAATGTATACATTATGTGCAATATATTACTATTTTACCACTGTGCAAAATTACTTATGTACACATCACAGCCTACATAATACTATTATGTGCAATATATGGTGTCATGCCCTCCCATCCGACCCTCCTGTGTGCCATGCCCCCTCGTCGCCCTCATGTGGAATCCCCGTGTTCACCAGCTGTCTCTCATTGATTGTAATTAGTCCTGTGTATTTCAGTCTGTGTTCAAGTCTGTTTCCCCAGTCCTGTCATTTAAGTCTCGTGGTCTGTGTTACCTGTCGTCTAAAATTTATTGTTGCTGTATTTGCATGTGCTCACTGAGCCAGTCATAATCATTCTCACCCTTGGTGTTTGACTCACTTATTGACAGTGAGGCACGTTTGTGAGAAATTGATTGAAAATGCATGGGAAGGAGAAAAACGAACAATAATCGTAGAAAGTAAATTAAGCAAATCAATTTAGCGAAAAGCAATGAAAGCATTCTAGGCTACTGCAAAAGAATGAAGGGTACACAGCTTATAGCTATCTATGGCTAACCTTGCATTACTGGGTAAGTCTCCCAAACCGGACCTTTTTCTGAATGTCTGCATTTTCTTTCACTTTCAATGTGAAGTGCTTCCACACAAATACGACTTCTGCTCTTTATTTGGACCCTCATCCATGAGGCTTTGTCTTCATTCCACCATACTGATGTAATTGAGGAAGCAAACTTTAATGCGATGCTTGAGTAAAATCGAGTTATTGTACGCCATGATTGTGTAGGGTCCTATAGGAGCATGTTCATTTATAATGGAAAAATTTAATTAGATTAACAATGCAGCTGAGATACAAAAGACACAATACCCTTTAGTCTGTCACTTCCTGAAGTGCAGTGGAAACATAGGATTTTCTCCACCCTTCCCTTTAACTTAACTTCAGGTTTTAAGAAAATATTTCACTTTGAATGACAGAATCCATATAGACTTTGCAGTTATTTTGGCCTGGATTCAAGCTCCTCAGTCTTGCACTTTTGGGAAATGTATTGGCATAAATGGTTTTAAGTAATTAATTACTAATTAGTTTAAACCAGAGGAATGGGTTGGAATGAAAACTCACTCTGTCCTCAAGAGGCTGATTGTCATTTCAGCCTTTATTAGGACTAAGTAATTAAAATCAGGGGTTATCGTACCTATATGGCAAATGATTAGGTGTATGGATTTCTGTGCTTTTACATTACTTAGTGGCCTTGTGTTGAAATATGGATTTTGAAGAACAGGCAAGAGGCTGACCACTCTCTGTTTGCTCTCTCCTTGAAATTAGTAATCTATAATGTTTTGGTTCAAGAGGATTAGAGGAAACACATCAATAGGTAAAAAATGTGTGACATCACTCTTTGCATTGTATGTTGTTGCTGCTATTGAACTAACAGTTAATAAGAAACAGAAGGATAACTGTCTCTCAGCGTAATTCAGTAGATCATCGGGGTCTGATTAGTTTGTATATACCTGATAATTAAAGCTGATAATTATATCTATCTCTGTTTTTTCACAGATTAGCTTGGTTGGTTCCTGCCTCAGGCCAGTTGCAAAAATAAACAATTTTATGTGCGTAAAATTAGTTTTCAATGCATGGATCAAAATCATAAGCTGAAGTAACACTGCAGAGGTAAACAGGCAACGCAGATCTAAGCACACTGGCACCGTACTGGATGCTGTGATACTGCGGCATCCTAAAAGCCTGGCAGAGTACCTCTTCTAGACTGCATTTTTACATTGTGCATTAGGACATCACAAATCAGTTTGACAGTCCGGATATCACCAAAAACATGATTCTTTGGCTTGATGTCACATATTTTGTCTTCTAGTATCTATTGTTTCACTAGTGTACTAATAGCCCCCTCCCTTTATAACTTGCCTTTATTCTCCATGTGAGTTGTCATGTTGAACTTAATTTTGCTTGTGTACCAAGTAAAAAGGAATGATTTGGCTTTTTTGGCTTTGAAACCAGAAGCTGAATTTCTGTGCATTCCAACAGGCTATTTAGAAATCAGACACAGAGTGTCTTCCAGCTGTTTGAATCTTTCAGCTGTCTGTAACAATCTCCCCGCCTCATTCAGCTCTGGCTGTTTAAGTGAACATACCACAAACATTGTACATTGACAGTACAATGTTTGTGGTATGTTCATTTAAACAATGCATCCAAATATGACTTGAGCTTTACATTAGGTTGTTCTATATGCATGTGAAAGTTGCAATCTCGAAATCTAGGAGTGACGCATGTCAATAGCAGAGAGAAGGGCAGTTTCAGGCATCATCCTGTTCATGAAATAACTCAAAGTTTTTGACCAGTTTTTGACCATTTTGAGACGAATTGCACCAAAGTTGAAGCAACGCTTAGTGGCGTCATAGGAAGGGTGACTTCAGAAGACACTTGACCTTGACCTAAATATTTCATTATAGGACTCTATGTACTCCATTTGATGTTTGTTGGATCTTATTACTACTTTACAAAAACATTTTATGGATGAAAATTTACACATGTGAGTTGCACCACTGTAAACTCAAACATAGGGACGTAAAAAAATACTATTCCAGAAGATAATTTTTTAGAAAATGTTGGACAGACTTATGAAAGTGAAGTTTTCTATTGCTCCAAGTAAATTTATTGTTTATTGTTACATTAGGCTTTCAGTTTTAGCTATTCAGTCTGTTGTGAACCAGTCAGGTTTTTGATTAGACTGACGTACTATATTAGCCGAGGCAGCTAGGACCACCTCCCAGATGCTGCTCTGATAAGTGCCAACTTTTTCCTGTGCCTGTGTTTGGAGAAGCTATCTTTTAGAAACTGGCATTAGATTTTTGGTTAATTCATGTGGAACAGTGAGTTGGTTCCGGTAATATCAGACCATGATACTAGGTGTTTCTCAATATGCCAACCTGACAGCACTTGTGTTCTTGTGTACTCGTATTACGTCATCTTTCTTTGCCGAAGACCAATTACAGTACTAAGAACAGAAGTACAGAGGACGATAAAATTCTTGCCTTACTCCAAATATCCAGGATACATTGGTTGCATCCTCGCCAAATGAGACAAATCCCATAATTCATTGCTCCCCAAGTTAATTCTTAAGAGACAAGTTAGCAAGACCGCCCTTGCCAAGATCAGAAGTAGGATCTTTGTGTTCTTGGTATTAAGAAACAACCATTGATTGGTTGTCCACAGTCAAAACGTCCTTCTGTGTAACTATTTTTTACTAACTATAGTGTAACTTAAGTAGCAGTGATGCTGCAAAGAACGTGACGCTAGTTTAAAACTACCTTGTTTCAATGTATGGTTTAAGGTACCCTTTACACCCAAACCTACGATCGAATTTACGCTTAACTGGTGCAGCCCATTATGTGAGGCAAACTATTAATTAGTATATAGTAGTTTATAATTAATAAACTACTAATTGAAGCAGCAGTGGTAAGTCATCTTTTGAAGCCATCTTTTGTACACAGTAATTCTGAAAGCATGGATCTTATTCAAACTTCCAAAGATCATACTGTAATATAGGTCAGTGGTTCTCACGGTGAGCAAACTGGCATGTAAATGTAATGTGTAATAAATGAATAGGTGTAACATCAGATGTATGTGTCATGACTGAGAGCACATTTAGCTAAAAACACATAGTAACAGCTCTGTCCCTCCTATGCTACTGCAGAGCTGGTCTGCTTAAAAGCCCTTCATGCTCTTCCTATCCACAGAATTGACCCTCCTCTGGTTCCCGCACAAATGATGAGAGTTGGTTGTAAGAAGAGCCCTCAAGGCACATACATATAGACAAGCCAAACCTTTGAGAGTGCCCATTGGCAAGCTGGTCACAACCTTGTAAAACATTCGTCTTTCTGATGGTTTAAAATTCAGTATAACAAACCAGTGCATTAAATTACAAGACTTACAAACTGCATGAAATATAGATTTCATGAATCTATGGGTGGTAACAAGTAATGCATCTAATTACCTTTTCAAATTAAATAACACATTTAAAAGTAATGACATTTAAATGGGCTTGTTACTCGTTACTTTTTGTCCTGCATGAAAATATCAGTGGACAAATGTTGCCCATTCCCCCAATTTCCCATTAATGATCCAATGTCATCCGACCTGACGGTGGTGCAATGAATGGACGAATAATTCAATCAGCAGAAAGCATACAGTGTGGACAATGTGCGCTTGCCGTCATAGAAATATGGACATTAATTTATCCCTCATTGAGGTCAAGGACAAAATTATGGTGAGCTGTAGTCTATGTGCAGGTGTGCAAACTATCCACACCAAATAACAGTAATTATAATCTTCAGATTCATCTGGTGAGACAACATGCCTCTATAAGGCTAATTGCAAAAGACCCCAGAGCTATTGCCACTGTCCACGGAGCCACTTATCACTGCTGCTTCACCCAAACAGCCAAGGCTTGATTTTAAACCCAAGATTTCATCTGCACAGCCAGGCTGAACTAAAGAAACTGATTGCCAGGTATGTCATAATAATAATACTAACACGAAGAAGAACAACAATATTGTTGTTAATAATATTTTAATAATAATTAATGTTATTGTTGTTATTATTATTATTATTATATAGCATTTCTCATACATGGAATGCAGCTTCACATAGGTGATTAAGTGACAAATCTCC
>JAODKM010000108.1:7691728-7702787 GCA_026780845.1 Petrocephalus sullivani | reverse complement strand
TTATTATTATTATTATTATATAGCATTTCTCATACATGGAATGCAGCTTCACATAGGTGATTAAGTGACAAATCTCCATTCTTTAAAGGCGCCTTAGAATGCATTGTTTGAGTATTTTAAATTGTTCTCTGGTGTTTACATAGAAGGTGCGTGAACTTGGTTTGGTCAAAAAATTATCAGTAGCAATTTTTGCAGGCCCATTTACAACACTATGATTTGGCCGGAGAATGAAACAAACCATTTTCCCTTTAATGGTGGTCTCATTAATATGCTGATCAGTTCTGCTGTGATTGGTTGGTTTTTCAGTGAGGCACCGTCATGACTCACACAGAACTAACATCTCTACAGTCATGTACCGCATAATGATATTTTGGTCATGAACAGTTTCCTGGATTTTATTGCTCACGTATGAAAATAGCCTAGCTGTTACGGCAGGCATGACCACACGATCATGATGAAATTGGTGTAATGTGTAATATTTACAAAATAGCTTGCAAAACAGCTTGCCCTAACTGTAGGTAGGTAATATGGCAAAAATATCATAAATCATGTCACGGTTTGTTTCAGCGGGATCCTATAATGATTTTTGGTGATACTGGTTTTTAAGACTGTTTTGCAAGTTACTGAATAGCACCATTGTGCAATTTACTGAAAATTAGTAATGAGCTACAATATTACTTAATTGAAAAAAGTTCAACTACCTTACCAGTTACAGCTTATAACTAATTAGTTACCAGGGAAATCAACTTTTGTGTTACTTCAGTTCTAATAACATGACTTTGGCAACACGCCTTTGGTTTTACTTTAATAGTTATATGCAGTCCCTGGAGGGACCCTGCAACTCACCAGGAGATAGTAATTGACACCCTACTACTCTCTCATCTCCTGCACACAATAAAGACAAAGCCAAACTTTGCTAATCCAGCTCATGTGGTCACAATATTAGGCATCATTTTTCATAGAAAACTGTTTGTTTCCAATGTAAGCACTCCAGGTCGAGTTTAATATTTTGACCATTCAGGAATAAAACAAGCGATTCATTTGGCAAAAATAAGACTAGTCTTTCATCCGAGTTTTTCAGACTGGCACAGAACTCCCACCAAAAGGCTGGCATCATTAGCAGCGATACGGCGTGTTAACGCGCTGCATGGCATGTCCCAGGTGGGCATTGCTCACTTACCTTCCCTGTGTGCCAGTAGAGCCACCCCGACAGCCAAAGTAGTGCACAGCTCTGAATAAACTATAGGCCAGGAACCAGTGTATGCCAGTCCCTCTCCACCCTGTTTCCAGACCTCTTTGTTCTCGTCACGTCTTTTGCTTCATCTTACTTCAGTCCCTGGTACAAATCCAAGGTCAGCTGACCAAGAACTGCATTTCCCATTCATTTGCCACAGCTGCTCTTCCTACTCGGGGTCGTGAGGGTGAGGAGCTTAACCTGGAGGCTATGGGGACGAGCCGGGGACAGGGCACCGACCCATCGCAAGGCACACATGCAGTCATGCCTACGGGAATTTTGGCCTGTGGTGGGAAACCCAGACAACACTGGAAGAACATGCAAACTCCACACACAGAGCTGGGGCAGAGACTCTAACCCTAGTCTCTGGGGGTTTAAGGTAACCGCTAACTGTTCTGCTAAATTTCAAGTATGATGATTGCGTCTCTTCGGAGAATCCTTGGGTACTGCTGGTTTGACTTTGTGTCGAACGCTCGGTTGCTCAGGGAGTCCCGAATGGGGCACATTACCTGCATTGTGAGGGAGCACGAGTTGAGGCATTACGGTCATGTGGCTCGACTCCCTGAGGATGATCCGGCTCTCAGACGGATGGCCAGTTCTGGGGGGTGGGACTGGACACGCGCATCTGCGTGGGGGGGGTCGCCAGCCGGGATCCCGAGATGTCTCATCGTGTGGTGGGAGCAGCAACGTGCTGCACCAGCGCATGCTCCCCAACCTGACCTGACCTGATGATAAAACAGCTGTTCAAGTATTATAAAGGACAAAGTGACTTGAACCTGAATAGAATGGTTATCAGCAGTCTTTCATGCTCGGATGACTGCTACCACAAAATGGAACTGAGGTCACAGACAGCGATGCTAAGGGATGATCGTGTCAGGTAAGACGAGTCCCTTCTGACTGAGGTATAACTGCATACTGCATAGAGCACAGGTGTCAAACTCCAGGCCTGGAGGGCTGGTGCCCTGTGTAGTTTAGTTCTTTCCCAGTTCCACTACAAATGATTGAGCTGAAGAGCTGTGTGGTAATTAGCTCATTGAGTTGAATCAGGTGTGTTAAATGAGGGTAAACCCAAAACTGTGCAGGGCTCCGGCCCTCCAGGACTGGAGTTTGACACCCCTGGCATAGAGCTACAGTCCTGGCGATGTGATACGCTACAGAGAATCTGTAGCGAGAAATTGGGTTGGAAAGGAAAGAAAAAGAAGGAGACAACGCTCTTTTCCCATGCACTTGTTCGGCATTGAATCATCTTAATCCATTTTATTCTGATGATTATGTAAATATCAAAGTTTTATGCATTAAAAATATTTTTCCAAAAGAAATGCAGAGAGCTTATATGTCCAATAAATCCCGCAACATGGAGATTGCAGCTGTCATTCTGACTACATATCCACGGTGCTCAGAAATACCCTTCAGGAGTACAGCCGATTGGGACTCTGCGCCCGTAAGTGGGTCTCGACCTGCTGATTAGGACTCTGCAGCCTTAAGTGGGTCTCGACCTGCTGATTAAGACTCTGCACCTGTAAGTGGGTCTCGACCTGCTGATTAGGACTCTGCGCCCGTAAGTGGGTCTCGACTTGCCGATTAGGACTCTGTGCCTGTAAGTGGGTCTTGACCTGCCAGTTAGGACTCTGTGCCTGTAAGTAGGTCTCGACCTGCTGATTAGGACTCTGTGCCCGTGATCAGAAGGTCGCCGGTTTAAATCCCGCAGTCAGCAAAGCAGTCACATCACTGCTGGGCCCTTGAGCAAGGTACAGTGCCCCAGGAGCAGTCGATGGCTAAGTGACCTTGTGCTCTGACCTCACGCTTTGCTCTTATCTGTATGTGTCAGTATGTGTGTCCCACGGCAGAGAAAGATGGGCTATGCAAAGACTGAAATTACCGGGCTCTAGGCATCTGCCTAATTTGCCTAGGCCTGGATCCGGCCCTGGATACACTCCTGGAACAAAGGGCCAAACCCTAATTGCACAACATTAGGCTTTGGCCCATTTTTTTGCCCAGAAGTGTGCTTGCTTCATGTAAAACGACAAAGGCATTCAATAAAATGTAATCTGGATAGAGTAAAATAATGCAATACTCATTATGCACACAAGATGGCAGTAAAGGAACAGCCACAGGACTACTCTATCCTGACTTTACAGAGAGCTTGCCCTCCCACAAGCAACAACAACTTCCAGCTGTTTATCGGATGGCCTGACTGCCCTCTACCCCCAACCAATGACCCCAACATGTCAGTCAGCAGCAAACCTGTAGACAGTGTTAAGAGCTTTGCTCCTCTGAGATCCAGGAAGACCACCCTCTGCTATGCTAATCTCCCACACTCCTCTCCAAGTTAGCTAAATGAGGTATTGTTTACCCGATTAAGGTGGGGTAGTGGTTGAGTAAAAAAAAACATACATGGGTGTATTAGTTGCTGCAATCACTGGTGTGTCTTTGCGAGAAGTTTTGAAATGGCTAAGCTGATATTTTGACAAATATGTCATCATAGTTATACACCAACAAAAAGATCATCTTTTTTTGCCTAAGACTTTCACACAGTACTGTGCCTTTTAGTGTGTTTTCAAAAGAAGCTGTGGAGAGGAGAAAGGACTTCACAGCCACATATTTACATTAGCTTTCTCGCCCTCTGTGAAGCCAGAATATCTGCAATGTTACTGTTATTGTCATATTAAACATCAACGCACTCTCTTAAAGTTGCAGTATGCAGTAGTGCCATTTTTCAGGGCCTCTTTCTGTATCCCAGCGATCACTTCTATCCTCCTGGGCCCCATGGCTGGGAGCCCTGGGCAAGCAGAAACAAACACCAGGTCTGGGCATTAATCACCACCAGTAGCTGCTAACCTGAGTATTTGTGCTCTATTTGTCTTTTGTTCCACTGGGTTTGTTTGGCCTTAGGCTGAAACAGCAGTTCAGCCACAGGGATGGGTGGCTTTTCACAGGAAACACAAGTCTGGAATGAATGAGAGCCGTCACCGCACAAAAAGGTTAAACCGAAAGACCAACAAACAGCTAAATTACAACTGCCATGTTACAACAATCTAACAAAAGAAAACAAGCATTAAACATAAAAAACAACACTGAAAGCTTTAAGGTAGGTTTAAGAATACATTTCCATCATTAACATCCTTGCTCAAAATGCGTTTAACCCAGTCTACGCTATACAAAACAGCTGAAGAAAGGGATTAAAAACAGCAGGGGCCAATTTGGAGACCCCACATTTGTCTGGCGGCTCCTGGACCTGATATTAAGGTGGGAGACTGCTGTGCTTCCAGGATTCACAGCCACGACGTGGTGACAGGTGAGCCCCAGCTGTGTTCTGTATGAGTGCTGATGGACAGCCCACCCATGTGTGCAGGAGCTTCTGCAGACTCAGTGCAGATGCAGAGACACTTCCCGCCCCCCCACGGTCACATGGTGCTGAGAATCTCAGCTCAGCCTACTCATTCAATGCCCTCAGTTCATTTAACAGCTGTATCATTACCAAAAAATTAAAGATATGTGCCCATGTAATCTTAAAGTCTTCCAGAATGAATCAGACACTCATTTGGACATTTTCCAAAAGTTCACATGCGTGAAGCCATGTTTAACAGCACAACATTTGAAACAAAAAGGCCATCATCAACAGAAACACCCTGCGTTTTTCCTACTCCATGCATATAGCCATAACTTGCCACTTTCCCAGTACTGCAAACATATTTTCCATGTGTTGAGAACAAGTGACCCATGTGCTGGCTCAACACGTAATTGACAAACATCCATTGTCACAGAGAGATTGTTAGTGACAACTGAGATTTTCGATCACATCTGAGCAAATCTAACAAAACCTCTTCTCAGAAGTTTTCCACTGCAAGCTTTTTATGAGCCCAGACTGATGAGCCCAGACTGACCCATTGTATACTCAACACAAGGCACCTGACATATTAACCTCAAAGTGAGTACTCTCGCTAGTGGCTAGATAAGGAAGATACCCATAGAAGGTAATCCGCAAATATTTAGCATGATCCCCAAATATTTAACCATCAACAAATATCTTGTTTTTCATTTATGTTGCGTAAAATCATATCCACAAAAATACGGGGCAATTTGCACATTTGTGGATCATGTCCTGTGTATTTGTGTATCGCGTTACTTCTGTCCTATTTATTTGCGGTATTTATGTCAAGGTACTGTTGTAGGGGGTCTGGGTGATGCCCAGCACAAATCCTAATTTTTGCAGCACAAAACAACACAAACGTAGCACTGACCAAATACTGGATTTTTTATTTGTGCTGATTGTAACTTAACTATGACTCTTCCAGTATGTTGTCACCTGCTGGTGTAGCCAGTAACCGCACCTCATATTTGTCGATTTTTTTTCTACAGATCTACTGCGGTAGGAATTTGACAGAAATTCGCAACTCAAAAATATTGCATGCGATTGGAAGTGATCCACAAAAGTACACAACCTGTTTCAGGTGCTCAAATTGTTCTGTATTTTTGTGGATATGATTTTATACAACACAAATAAAATATATAATTGCGACTTTTTCCTACAGATCAGCCTTGGTACAAATTGGACAAAAACCCGCAAATAAATAGGAGGGATGTCACAAATGTAATGTGATCCACAAATATGCAAAACCCTTATCACGTGTACAAATCGCTCAGAATTTTTGTGGATATGAATTTACAGGATACAAATGAAAATACATATTTATGGATAGTTAAATATTTGTAGATGATTGTACATATTTGGGAATTGCCCTCTGTGGGTTACACATAATAAAGTGCAATAAAAACTTCCCAAGTTAGACACCCATTCCTTCCTGAGAAAACTGGACAATTTCCTGATGCCAAATGTAGAAAACTGATCTGGGCTGTATGCTGGGTGCAGTGATGACTGAGAAATCACAGGAATCCAGGGAAATGGGTGCCCCTCCCATATTAAGGGCCTGCACCTGGTCCAGATGAAATTCTTTGGTTTACTGAAATTACTGAATAACAAATGGTAAACCTTATTCGACCTTGACTGGTTTTCAGCATCTGCCACTTGTTACTATAATTTACTTTGCCAGGCAACACTTTAATCCAAATCAGCTTGCACAGCTTACAATATTTTGCAAAACATATAGCTGAATATTTATAGAAGCAATTTAGGCAAAGTGCCATACTCTAGGATAAAACAGTGACTCACCAAAACCACTGGTGAAATTCACCAAAGCAATAGTATGGAAAATGGGATGTCTAGAGGGCACAACTGCTACCTGGTACCTGGTTTTATGTGACAGAAAGAATTAAACCTCTAGAACTAAATTGCAGCTGGTTCCTGTGTTGCTGGTTGCATTTTGGATTAAAAATGCCAACAAATCTGTGGGTATTTTTCAATAGCCTGCAGTGTGGCAGCCATGGCCGCAAGTGATGAAGACCAGGCCAGTTTTGCCCAGTGAAGCAGCATATGGAAGAGGGGGGGGGGCACAGAATTCATACAGCGGAGAATGGCCGTGTTCTCGAGGAGCATGCGAATATGGGCAGAAATGTGCCTAGATTGGAAACACCTTTTAAAATCCTGACTGGAATGGATCTATTCTTAAACAAAGACTGTTACTGATTTTAAAAATTGCTGCTTTGTACTGAATACAGTGACGCTCTGGAGAAACACACAGTGTTTATTGGCTCTGCACATACTGCTCAAAAACGCTCCAATTTGTTTCCATTGGCTGGTCCTCTGAGATGCTGATTCACGTAGAAGTCTGAAGGATCTGGTCTACATGCTGGCACACCATTTAGCACACGGAGAAGTTAAGTTATTTTACAACGGGGGGAAACTGGAGAGTGACACTGCTTGAGCACCAACAAACAGGCCACATTAGTACATGGACTACAGGCAAAACGATAAATCCCTAAGTGTGCTGCTCCCTTTTCCTGGCAGGGCAGTGCAGAGCTCCTTCATTCTTTGGCAAATCATTAACATGACATGAAGGAGATGCAATTCCTTAAAAATGAAGAGTCAAAGCATGAAATAACAATCTGTACCGGCTTTGTCCTCAGTATTAGCTCTTAGAAATGTTATTCCCCAGTCTCAACTGTAATCCAAAGCTATAATTAAGCATGTAGTCTAAATATATGTCTTGACATGAAAATAAATGACTTGAGCTTGGTATAACATTGTTTGTTTTCTTAAACTTCTGCAGTATTACTTTTATAAAAACATCTGTGCCAAGCATTCCCTTTTGATTACTTTTTTTTTTTTTAACAAAACTTTAAATATTATATTGATGTTATACCCATCCATCTTCCATAGCCACAGTGATTTATATTATACAGAGGGTGGACAAAAATCACAGAAACACCTAACATTATAAGAACAGGGAGTGGAGGCAGCATGGGCCTTCAGAGCAGCGCTGGCCCTTCTTGGAATGCTGTTGTACACATCCTGAACTGAGTCCAGAGGTACGTTTGACAGTAGTTCAGGAAAAGCCTCCAGTACTTTGATCAACGGCAGTGGAAACCTGTGTCAGTTTAGTTGTTTCTCGATCTGTGGCTTGGGAAAGCCGGGGAAGATATTTCATCCTGTTCATAGAACCATTCATTTCATTAGTGGTGTATATGAGAACTTTGGAATATGGGAGCATCACTAGGGAAGAGTGTTTGCACCAAAAGGTGCACCTTGTCTTGTGAAACAGCATCCTATTCCTCGGCTGTTACACAGCCACACAGAGGCCTCCTCAGGCTAATAAGAGCCTACAGACGGCTGCCGCATTGCGGTCTGAAGGTGCCCTTTGGCGTTCTCAGTTATTGACGTCGGTTGTCCCTTTGTGCCATATGCTGTCATGTTTTTAGACATTTTCCTTTGGCAAATTGAATTACTTTGCCACAATTTTTGTGACTGATGCATCTGCAACATGGTATTTATTTTATTTTCTGAACCCCTGGATATAGCTAAAAAATAAGAAATACAATGATCAGTCTGACGTGTATTCCTTTTATTTGGTTTTTGTACATTGTGTTTTATATTGAACACATGGTAAATTATTTGTGGTTCTCAAGCAAAATGATGTGCCATGTACAGTGCCAGTCAAAGCTTTGGACAGGCCAAGCCGCCTACAAAGGAGTGCGATAGAGTGTCGCAACATGGGCTGGCCACCTCATTTCAATACAGCAGAAATAGTTTGGAGGAGTTTGACCAAAGAGTGAAGGAAAGGTGGCCAATGAGTGCTCAGCATACATGTAGAAAGTCCTTCAGCACAGCTGGAAAAGCATCATTATGATGCTTATGAAAGGCCACCTTATGAACCAGGCACAGAAGAGGAAGTAGGGAGAGCCAGTCCCTGGAGCAATAGGGGATAAGAGCCTTGCTCAGGGGCCCAGTGGAAGGATAACACTGCTGATTATATGAACCGACAACCTTCCGAGTCCCACCCCACAGAGCTGCTCAATGCATAATTCCATATATGTTGCTTTTTTTAATTGTTCTGACATCTTTATAATTATTCCAGGATGTTGAGAGTAGTACAAAGAAGCCCATGGGTAGGTGTGTCCAAACTTTTCATTGCGTCTATATAGACTGAGAGTCTTTATACTTAAAGTCTACCCTTGTCTAATACAGTATGTACTTCGCTAAGCCTGACATCACATATGCGGGTGCACTTGTACACTTTCGTCAATGGCAATCACGTGCCTTGCATTACAGCTTTGTTTATTATGGCTGTTTACAGTTTTAAACAAATGTAAAATTCCCCAGCAGTGGAAAACTCCAGAGATGTTTTATTTACCTATATAGCATGTCAGAAAGACAGTTTATCTTATGCTTGAGAAATGTTATGCTCTGAAACATGACATTTCTCACACATTAAGCGATTTCTCTTTCCATTTTGCAGCATGCCACCAGACTTTTGTCGTCATTAACTAGGGCAAAAAACACCTTGTATCCTGAAATTTTACAAATCAAAAGCAATTAGTCAGATATAGCGTTCCATTTTTTAAATGGCAAGATGCTAAAAAGGCAGCACTAGCATAACTATGATACTGGACATTTGTAGACACTGCCAGAGCATTTGTAATCGAAAGTGACCTGCCACACCTGTCCACTCCAAAAGATGCAGAAGGGTGACGTGAATAATGCTGTATTAATACCAAGGTGAATACATAGTGTCGAAAAAGCAGATGACAGAAATTTGTTCCTGGGGACAACCACATTATTGAATGAGCAATGCGCACCAGAACCACATTGTTATACAGCACAGAACAGAACTTCATACCTCTAAAACTGCTCTAACAAAAACACGTATAGCCATTCCACTACACACATGCACTACACCTAGACACATACAAAATCTGTACAATGCTACAGATACAGCTCTCTATATTTTTAAAAAATCTGCAATGTTAAATCCTGGTTTAATCCTGGTTCTGCTGGCAGAAGGCTACAATGTGTGGTAGGCTGATTCCAGGCTCAAAGTTTCTAAGAGATTAGTGCACAAGAACAAGGTGTAGCAGGAGAAATTGGCAAAAACCAGAAACCAGCCAGGTAGAGGGGGGGGGAAGCAACTTTCTAATGCAAGAGATGACCGTAAACTTGTCCAGCAGTGCCTCATGAATTGGAGGATGACATCAAGGGACCTTCAAAAGGAATGAGAAACATTAAGTGGTGTGACATGCACAGCTAGGACAGTCAGTATCAGGACTGAAGTTCCATAAAGCAAGGAAGAATCCCTTCATTAAAGGGAAACAGAGAGGAACCAGGCTGCAGTTTGCAAAAACAAAAAATTGTGAAGGTAAAGGTGATTAATTGTCATCGCTGACACACCACAGCACGCAACAACGAAATGCGTCCTCTGCATTTAACCCATGTGACACTGTGACACAGCAGGGAGCAGCTACTTGAGCACCCGGGGAGCAGGGCTTGGGGACGGTACCTCAGTGGTACTTGCAGGTCAGGGACTCAAACCGGCGATCTTTCGATTACTCTGTTGCATTCCTAACTACTATACCACCTGCCTGCCTGTGCTCTCAATTTTTTCCAGATCTGTATATAAATCACACTTCCACACACTCGCCTCAAAAGTAATAAGACTTAATTCAGAGTGGAAAAGACCAGGTCTTTTCTTATCAGCATTAGGCAGAGGTGCGATGGGTCCAGTTCTATTTATTGCAGGTATAAGTGCGTGTTTGCATTAGGTTGAATCACAGATGGGAGCAGGTAAAAACCAATATTATTCACAATTCACATGACTCCCACTTTAGTGGGACAGAGAACTATTCTTCTGGAATAAGAAAGGCCTGCTGAAGTGTAAAGCCCGATCTACCTAGTGCAAGTGACAAGCATCTGCATGGACTCGTTGGCACATGCAGCACAGAATCTGGGTCTAGCTGAGTTTTTCCGTATCCACTGCATGCGTGTATAGAACTGATGGTCTGCTTGTGTGGTGGAATATCACTGCTACACGCGACTGTCAGTGTATACAGACAAATGTTGCATGTTTGCAAAAGTCCAAGTGCAGACCATAACGTCAGGCAAACAACTGAAGTGTGAACTAGGCTTAAGGCAGCATTTCCTATATAATAACACGCAAGGCACACTGACTGAACAAGCTGGCACACTCAGAAAAACAGGCCCACACAATCGTGCATGCCAACACGTGGAATATGCCCATTTCACTCACAGAGCAGTTTCTGCATTCCTTCAAGAAGACTGAATCATGGCAAGTGGGTATTTATCAGAGGGTGTGACATAGACAGGTTTCATAGAAAAACCAAATGGGAACATAATTTCTACAGTCTTGATGACCAGTGCCAGATAGCCCTACTCACTGTAAGCTGTTACTCAATCTGCTGACCCGTTGTTACTCC
>JAODKM010000108.1:7668066-7691628 GCA_026780845.1 Petrocephalus sullivani | reverse complement strand
TACAGTCTTGATGACCAGTGCCAGATAGCCCTACTCACTGTAAGCTGTTACTCAATCTGCTGACCCGTTGTTACTCCATAACCCAGTCTGCTTAGCTACCCGGGCCCGAATGCACTGGTCAGCTGTTGGCCACCAAAAAGGCAGACAAGGATCTTACACAACATGGCACTCAGATTGGGTGGCTAAGTGCTGGCCTTCTGTGGAGTCTGTGTCTTGTCGGTGGGACTCCAAACCTTACAAAAGGAAATGTTGACACTCTGCAGAGGTACAGAGAAGCTTTGAAAGTGCTGCTAATATGTAAGCTTACATGTGGGGAATTACACTACCTTCAAAGAACTAGGAAAACGGCTCATCCTAAATCAAAATGGGCATTCAAGTCCAGCTGTATTTCCTCAAGGTGCTGCCGTCAAAGTATGCCATGAGCGGCACATTTAAATGCTGGCAGGTTTACGCCAGTCATGGACCAGCAGGACGAGGCATTTTGTCAACATGCAGCAAAAATCAGGGCACAGATGTCTATGCAGTGACATGTGACAACTGCAAAGTATAGTCTGGAACTATCCACAGTACAGCCACCAGGACAGAAAGAGACCAGTACCCTGCAATATTTTTTACTTAACATTTAAATTGTTGTGTCTCCCCTCTGCCCCCCTCAAAAAAGGTGCTCTCCTGCACCATTGGAAAGGGAACAATTCTAATGGTAGGTCAGGGCCTAGGATGAACAATGAAGGGAAATACTGAAGAATGAAAAGACATCTAATAATGACATTAGAGAAGAATAACACATGTGTATCTACATGAATCTTCAAAGCATGATTTTCAAACACTTCATTGTAGAAATGCATTTGCTGGGCTTGATGAGCTAGTGTTATTGACACAAACATTAAAATCCCTGCCTGAAGGAAAAACCTGCACAAAGCCACCCATCTGGACTAATTAGCCAGAGCAGCATGTCACTGCATTACACACCAACTTCCTGGCACTGAAATCTATCCACTCTATATTCATTCGGAGGAGGCCACTGTTTCACTTTTTGTTCATTGAGGAAACAGCTTAATCGTCTGACTAGGACAGAAGCATATGCACACTGACATACAATGGGTATGCAATGCACTTACACAGAAGCCCATGTCGGAGTACAGAGGTGATATTTCCATAATCAGACACAGCTGCAGCAATTTACATGGGGAAATTTCCTCCTCATCAAGTTTACAAAGAGAAAAATTTGCATTTTGATCCAGGTTTTCCCACGCATGCTGTACACACACGAACGTATAACTGCACTAAGAATCTGCTTCCAAAACAACACACTGAAACTGAGAGGGCAAATGTAGCAGTAAGATATTATATTTCAGGGGTCTCATTTTCAACAGTGTAACATTCTTCTGACCCTATGTCTCATGAGTATAATAACATTTAGAAAAACATTCAGAAAACAAATTTTATGGGAAAGAGACAGTTAACCTGCTGAATCTTGTTCTAATAGATATGCCTTGGCACCTTGACTTAGTCTGTCGATGACATATGATATGATTAATGCTAGTGTAAACATTATTGAAATCAAGAGAAGTGAGGATGATTCTATGTGAAGGCAACCAGTAGTCAAAACAAGCAGTATATCATGCAAGATGGACTGGCCTTCTAGCAAGAGAACCTCCAGTTTTCTTAAGTAAAGCTGGCTTTATTTGATGATTATCTGAAGATTAAAAAATGTAGACATTTAAAAAGCTAGATCTCTCTCCAAAGCAATTCAGGTAAAACATATTGCAAAATGGGACAACAGCAACATCCAACCCCAGGCCTGGGGTGCAGTACTGCTTTCAGAAGACAAGCCCCTTAAACATCCAGACACCGGCTGACCTTGTGACACCAGGACTCATGTCTTGAGCCCGACTCTATGCTCCCTCGTTTTTCATTGTCATCCAAGGGGGGGACATTAACACAAACAAACTGTGGTGGGGGAAGATGATGGATCTCTGTAATCAGTGTTGTCCAACCTACTTCACGATTGGCTTTTGTCCAAATCTCTACAGCTTCATTCATTCATATTTTATATATATTATACATACACACACAACACTGAAGCACTCTACAACAAGAGGCCTGGCTGGCTCCATTTCCTGAGCATGCTGGGGTCTCTCAACAGCTGCAGGAAACTTCTGCTGTTGTTCTACCATTCTGTCATTACCAGTGTCCTCTTCTATGCTGTAGTCTGCTGGGGACACATTATCAGGAAGAGCGATGCTGTGCGACTTGACAGGCTGCTGAAGAGCGCTGGCTTTGTGGTTGGCACCGAGCTGGACTCTGTCACATCAGGGGCAGGGAAGCACCCTTAAACTTCTGACCATTATGGGCAATGACAGTCAGCCCCTGCACAGGATGGTCCCCAGGCAGAGGAGTTTTTTTAGTGGCAGACTGCCGTCACTGTCCTGCTCAGCGGATAGGCTGAGGAAGTCTTTCGTTCCCCCAGGCCGTACAGCTCTACAACGTGTTACAAACATAGAAGAGGGAAATGGACTTTTAGCATGCGACTGCCTCTGTGTTCCCACCATGCTCACCCCCCTCCTCCAAACTACGAATGTGCATTTTCATTCTTACAAATACTGATCCTTGCATTTTATATTGTGTATTTGTTATATATATTTATATAATTTTTATAGAGTATTTATACATGTATATACATATCTATATTTCATGTTGGCCCATATTGTTCATATTATTTTATATGAAATATAGGTATATAGTACACAAATGTATATTTTGATATTTATGGTAGTAATCAATCAATATTCTTGCACCAATATTAACTCTGATAGATACATCTTTTCATGGTACTGACTATAATATATAATATAATGTCATGGAGTGGCCTAGTCAGTCTCCGTACTTTAATCCAATAGAAAACCTATGGAGGGAGCTGAAGCTCAAAGTTGCACAGAGACACCCTCGGAACCTTAGTGATTTAGAGATGATCTGTAAAGAGGAGTGGACCAAAATTCCTCCTAAAACGTGCGCAAACTTGGTCATCAATTACAAGAAACGTTTGACCTCTGTGCTTGCAAACAAGGGTTTTGCCACTAAGTATTAAAATTTTCCTTTTGATGTGCTGTCACTGTTAAAATAAACCTACCATTAAAATGATACTATTCTGAGACTTTTCATTTCTTTGTCAATGGACAAACTTACAAAATCAGCGAGGGGTCAAATAATTATTTCTTCCACTGTATATATACAGAGGGATGCAAAGGTTTTCAGTTTTTTATCGAACCATTCGAATTCAGTACACCCTGTCCGGTTCGATAAACCCAGGTGAACCGCAATAGATCGGTACGCCAGAAATTAAACTTTAATTTGTAAAATGACTGTCAGCAAACAAAGCACGATATGCAAGCACTGCTTTGCGACTATCGGAGTGAAGCCGAAATCGATCAGAGACAAACATTTCACATTACTTTATACTGCACTTAATTGTATTTAATATTGCCTGTTTTTGTAAGTATGATACAAGTAAAAGTGTCCCATTTTTATAATGAATTGTGTGATTTGACTTCATCCGTGTCTTTAATTATTCTTATATGATAATGTCAATACACCGAAACCGTACCGTTAAAGTGGCTCAAACACCGCCATACGTACCAAACCGCGCAGGGCACACTGTACCGTTGCATCCCTAGTACTGACCATTTGTACAGCATCCATGGATGCACTCTCAATCTCCCTCCGCAATACTTGTATGTCATTCTGTTATTGTGTATTCGAACTATTTCAGTATTTGAGCTACTGGATGGCTACATTTCCTTCGGGGTCAAGTAATGCTGCGTTCACACCGCGAGCGGCGAGAGTGCGAAGTCATTCATTCTCTACGGGAAGGCGCGGAGGAGCGGCGCGAGAGTCAAAGCGAAGTTGAAGCCCAGTCAACTTTATGGTACTGAGCTATGACGCGGTTGGGCGGCAACCAATGGGAATGTAGAGATGCCCCGCTAAAGAGAGCTCCGCAGAACATAAGCGCACAATATAGGAGAAAGTGTATGGAATGCCACCGGGGTATACACCGCGAGACAAAATACGTCTCCACGTGGCATTTTTTACTCTCTAGAGACAGTAAAAAAAATGCCCGTGGCATAAATCTATTCGTTTAAAAAACCCATATAGACTCGCATTTTTATGTTAAAAAGGAACTTTCGATACAAAGATATAGTATTTTATTTAATTATTTTTGACGTGTCGCTGTTTCCGTGGAGGGACGTAAGTTAAAATGAGGCATAGACAAAAATATATATGTTTTTGTGAAAAGAAAGCAAATCGCATACTAATTTTGGCATTTAAAACTGTAGTAACTTTAACGTTATTTATTTATACCAGTAGTGTTTGTCTTAACATAATTTCATGTGCTTTGACAAATATCCCATCTGCAGTCAGCACAAACCATAAGGTAGAAGTTAATTTGCTTTGTGGCCGATTAAAAAATTCCCAAAGCCTAGCATTCTGAGGGGCCTTGTCCCCGCCCACTCCATGACGTCAGAGAGCGTCTCAGGCGTTGGGGGCTGCAAGAGCGACCGCCGGCGTCTTCGCCGCTCGCGGTATGAACGTAACATTAGTATCATCTATCATTCTATCTGCTGTCCCCGACTTATGATGGGTTCCGTTCCAACAGCCATCCATTTTGCCTAATGACCAGTCTGTCGGAACAGGATAATCACGCTGACGTTTACCTGTGAGACTGAGCTGCGTGTGGTTGGGATGATTGGGCCGCCTTACAGTAGGCCTGCAGTAAGTAACTTTCCTGTGGCAATTAACATACAATGTGCAGTGTACACTAGGCAGTGCAGCGCTGCCCGGCGTGTGGACACCAAAATTTTTTTACATACATTTACTTATTATTTAAAACTTTAAATGAGATTCATCATAAGCTATATTCATTCTAAGTCAGGAACAGCCTGTATTGATAGTCAAAACTTTCCAGCTAATGCAGCCTAACACATACCATGTCACAGAGATTATGATTGTGTCATCTGGGATCTGTGGAACAAGTTGCTTTCTAATCACTTAATTATTTTTTTTTTCATCTCCAAGGAGAAAAGATCATATCATCCAACCATTTAAAAAGTCAAACTGTCTTACTCTTGCCTTTAATGCTGGGCTCTGGATGCATTAGACACACAAAGCTGCAGGTCACTCCAAGTAAGGCAAAGAGTCTATGTAAAACTAGTAGACTGCATTAGGCCTAAACTCCCCATCAACAGCTCATCTGCTCTGGAATGCGAGCTATTCAAAGGCAGTCCAATGGGATGCAAGAAAAACCAAGGTGATGAAGTCCAGGGAGTTCCTGCATGGATAGACAGGGATGCATTTCAAAGCTAAAAGCTCCCGGGTCTCACAGCAAAAAAGCAGGCAAAGTGAACACAGTGGATTATGAAAAAAAGATGTGCTTGCAAGACTAAACTTTTCTGCCTACTTGTATATCAAGCGCTGCTTGACACTTCTGCTTGAAGGACCTCCTTCATTTGCTACAGATATTGCAGGGATAAACACCTAGTGATCTACTGTCTGAGAGCACCTCTCTCTCTTGAGGGCAGATATACTGAGATTGACCAACCTGAACTTTTCAACAGTTCCATTCAGGGATATCCTAAAACTGTTACTGATTATGATGCACTTTATTTTTGTATTTTGCTCTGGGAAAACCTGCATGTCCATGGTGTCTGTTGAAACCTCTGGGAAAGCACAACTTACTGCCAGCTTGATTCAGATCACAAGCACTGCACATGCAAAGAGAGGAGTACAGTCCTCATTAAATAAACAAGCAGCTGCTCTGCCCACTGACTGAATCAACCAATAGGAGAGGAACACTCATGGAAACAGAGGGCGAATCACATGCTAGTTAAGATATAACCTAAAGTAGGTGGATATTTAACCTTTACTTAACTGTTAGTCATTATTAACCTTAACTTTATTCCATATGACCTCCCACAACACTACTCCATTAACCTGACTGCTTCCTCATTTTATAATTAATGTGTCTCGAGTAATAACTTCATATTACGTTATGATTTTTGAAAAGTTTCAATTGTAAGTTACAACAAATTTCAACTACACAAATAATGGGAACCTCCTCATTTGATTTTTTGTCTGATATTTAGTATAATTAACTGACGTACTCCTGCATTTCCTCTTGCATTTCCACGCACTGGGACAATAAATGAATGAATGAGTAAAATACTACACGTCATACAGTAGTGACATAAAACTGATACAACAATACTTTGTAATTTACAAGTACCGTAGTCAGTAAAAAAAAGCGAAATTCAACTATAGCTTTTACTTAAGCGGCGAGTTGACTATCAGATCAAACAAAATGCATTTTCAATTAAATGACTAGTTTTTTGTTTAAGAGCAGAAAAGGACAAACGGGACAGCATCTAATAAAAAGTCAGCTGTCCCCACAAATAAATAATCCTATATTCTTATACAATGTAGGTCTAAAAATTAGCCTGAAAACAATAGTAAATATTACAAATGAATGTTCAAATTATTACAGCAGTTACTACTATAAATGCAATTAAAATGTTAAGCAGAAGACGACTAAAATGTATTGGTTTGGTTTCTAATGTATACAGTAATAATAACTCGCAACATAACATCTTGTTAAAAAAAGTAGCAATCAGCATTGTTTTTGTTTTATATTGTTGAAAAATACTAAGAACCGCATACTGTATATTTCAAAATCAGTCCCAAGGCGAGGGACGAACTACACAGATATGGATCACGGATCCAGCCATTTTAACTCAAAAGGCATAAGGTGGCACGGTCAATATTGTTTTGTTATTATTAAAACCCATTCATAAATATTTGAGAATCAACATAAAATCTTGAATAAGGCATGGGGTCTTCACGTGCATAATGAAAAATAACGCACGAAATGGACACGTACGTTTCTCTGCCGTTTTCACGCGCTTTTAATAATTATTTTACGACTTTGTCATGAAATGTAGCTGTATGTAGTAATTTCACACCGATTTAATTAATACGCTACGATATGTACGTACCACTATAAATATGCAATACAACCCAGTAATTTATTAGGCCGTGATTTATCATGTTGAAAAATAAAGGTGAAGCCATTTTAAATGTAAAATGACATCAGATAGAATTTCGATGATGTTTTTATATTAATTTCCAACACGACCCAGAAGAGGGGAAGCATTTCTGTTGCGTTGCTGTTGGTTATGTGTCAGGAAGGTGTGTGTTCGCGAGTGTGAGCTTTCCAACCAACACATACCACCGTCTACCAGGTTGTGCATAAGTCGCTATGAAAAAAGCAGTTTTGCTCGCATATTTGCCTTAAGACAGACCGAATGTGTATAGGACGCGTTTGTCAAATTAGTAGTGAAGCCGCCGCTTTACATTCCTTTATTATTCCTCACAAAGTCTGAGATCAAGGTCATTCGAGACTTCGAAACTGAATCTGCAGCAATTATAAAGCCTATACATTAAGGAGCCAGTGATACATTATAGCTCTGTCAACGTGTGTCCATCCAGAAACAAGGGACAATTCACTATAACGGGTCACACCTTTATACTCGGGGTACAACATTTTAAACATTATTTTACGGCAGAATAATGAAATACATGCATTCCTTGTACAACTTTAGTTCACAACACATAAGGTTCAATGTGACGAGATATTTTAGCCAGCAGGCCAAAATAGGTTCTCATCTCGAAACTCCACTAACAGAGAGATTAACTGATGTTTTAATTTTTTATTATGAAAAACTCAGTAAGAATATTTAAAATTAAGCTTAACTGATTTTGAGCTCTGGGAAAGAAAATCTGTATGGTCAGATTCAGTTTAGCTGCTGCGAAACCGAATCAGAGTAATGCGTCTTACACAGTGACGCAATTAGAAATTTTGGGTCCCCTGACACGTCATTTTGCCTCCTGCCCAGTATTACTTATTTTACGTATTTGGGGACCCCTGTCAAGTGCCAAGCCCCTCGAATCTGCCAGCGTATTCATACACACCGATGCCTCCGTTTTTATAACATGTTTAATCGTCAGATTCCGTTTAAGTGTTTTTCCAAGTAACCACGACCAACAAGAAGGTACATAGATGTAAAACAGGAGGTTTTCATTTCTACCCATGCTTAGATGTATACCATTACCAGCTAGTTATTAATGATGCTTGCACACGCACAACATAATTAGGCAGAACAGTATATATACTGTATATACACAAAATAAATAGCGCGTTGCATCGCTTTTGCATAAAATGACATACTGCGTTTAGGATTGACATATCTGTTCTACTCTTTAATAATACAGCTTGTTTGACGGTTACATATAGACACACCAGTCTGCGATATAATCGTATCTATTTTAAAATTTCTACTTAGAGAGTTGCTCAGTATACAATACGATCTGGGATACACATCTCAACCTAATGTCTGTACAGGGGCAGAACATTCTTTATAGATATCACACCAATACGTTCCGCCTATAAAGCTATATTACAGGCATTTGCAAATGCACCATGGAAAACGAAATGGCATTGCTACAAATCCTGCAGTCAAAGTCCTTATTGATAGAATACGCAGCAATACCCCGGGGGACTGCGGTGGGAAATAGGCCCAATACAGTACTGCGCACATTTACTAAACGGCACGCGGTTTTTTTCTTACAACAGCCTGAATTCTGAATGTCAGAATACACGGGCATTATTTTATTAACGTATGTATAAAGTTTATCCGCGGTACATTAAAACATTTAGGGCGAAATGGCTCCTAGAAAAACGAGGGTTGTAAAGGTTAACGATGAAATAGAAATAGCGGTAAGGGGCGGGGTGGTCGGTGAAGGCAGTAAGCAAACTGCCGTCACTGTCCGAGCGTTATCAGACTACAAGGAGGATCGCCATAGACCTAGTTTATGTTAAGATTAACAGCTTATTCAGATATAATCATTATTATAAGATTAATATGCGTTTGGCTTAATTAGTAACTAAATTAATTTCTTGTTCAAATTTATTTTGAGTTACAAATCCTCCATTACCTTTGAAAGTGCAGGTAATATACTTTTAATTGAATACAGAAAAATACTTCAATGGACGCAGCTCTTTATCAGTAATTACCCTTCGAAGACGAGGAAATGTACAGGAACGTCGTTTACGTTTATAGGGACACAGTTTGACGGTGAAAGGAATCAGTACATGAAAGGTAAGAGGTTAAGTTACTGCACGAATGGTGAGACACGGGAGCGCAGTCCGCCCAAACGGCTTTGCGCGCACGCCGCTCTCTCACTCCGGAAGACTTATTCCATCATTACGGATCAGACGTCTACCCTTTCCATCATAGAGTATGCCCTACAAATAAAGTGCTATCAAAGATCCTGCGATCATCCAGCGGACTTATGGAAAATGGCATGTTCGAGGTATCGCTTCTAGGCTTTTGAGACGTGGACTATCTGTTGGCATTTCCCAGCACACGTTTTCCCCTTTCCCCCGTCGAACTGGAGCAGCAGTAAACGCGTGGGATGATTTCTGCAATATCCAGCCCGTGGCTGACGCAGCTCTCTCACTTCTGCGACGTAGCCGCCTTCAGCTCAAACAGCCTGAACACTTCTGGAAGTTACCGTCTTCCCGCGACGCCGCGGGATCCCTATCCTCAGCACGACTCGTACTTCGAGCCGTGTGCCGCCGCTCAGCATGCCGACAGCTACGCCAGCTCAAGTCAAGCTCAGTCCCCGCAGAGCGATGCCGGGACCTCCAGTTGCCCCTTACCCTCCGCCATGACGCCCATCAAAAGTCCACTGGTAAAAAAGAACCCTAAAGTGGCCAACGTTACCGTCCAGTTGGAAATGAAGGCACTCTGGGATGAATTTAATCAGCTTGGAACTGAGATGATCGTTACTAAAGCGGGGAGGTAAAAATTACCAATACAGACAAAAATGGTTTAATACTACATGGATTTTTGGCATTACAAAATCTATAAAGCGTAAATGAAGCGTACTGTGGTACTATAACAAACGTCGCAGGAGATTAAGCATTTTTTTACTGAGGCAGATTAGTATTACCTTGCGTAAACCAATGTGCTGCGAACTGGTGATGCTTTTCACAGTATTTCTAAGTAAATATCTTATTTACGAGAAGCCATTGTAAATAAGTTATAAATTATAGAACTGAAACAAAAGGAAAAAACAATACTATCATCACACATATATAAAAACACAGGCACAAGTTAAATTAAATTAACCAAAATACATTGTGTGAGTGTGTGGGCGTTAAAGCAAATTAATTTAATTTGGCTCTCTACAGTATTAAATGATAAGGACAAAGGTAAATTGTTTGACAATTTTACACGTTGTTGGTAACAGCAGAATATAACGTTAAGTTTAATTTAGCGCATCATTTTAGTGTAGACCTCTATCGAAGTGGAACACCTTTATAAAACCAGAAAATCCGTATTTGTTAATTTAGCTTTACATTTGAAAATGTATTGCAATTAGTACACTGTGAAATTTTTTAATAGACTGCAATATTTCCTATGAATATTTTATTGTTCAATCGGCTAAGCCTTGCACAACACTGATTACCAGGACAAGGCATATTCAGAAATATTACTTAAGTCAGTTTGACATTATACGTATATAGCTATAATAAATTATATTGCTATCTGAATCAAAACAAATGCCCATCAGCGACTATTTGAAATATTTTGAAAAAGTGTTATTGTTTATGTAGTGTGGGAAAATGCGCAGACTTTTAGGCTACGGGGGCACTTGACTAATCATCTCCCTAAGTTGTTACAAGGACAGAATTTAAAATCACATACAGGTACTCCATAATTAGCACTGCCAGAAAACGCGTGCATGTCATTAATCAGTTCATTTTAGCTGTATATTTTACAGCCACAACGACTGTGTAGTGTAATGCATGCAGTATTCAACGTGTATGTTTGGGGGTTGGCTTAAAAGGCCCCAAAGTTATATCTGTTTTTGGAGCATAATTTAAAGCAAACTACCCATATTTTGACAAAATAGTACCCCCTCAAGCTTTACGAAAATATGCGAAGCACCATAGTTAAGAGAGTTTGGTGTAAAAATAATCGTAGCATCGTGCAAGGCAATACACGTCCAAAATAGTATATAGTGATATTACTACTAAGAATAACGTAAATTTATTAATTCATTTACAAATATGTCCAGCAGGAAATAACATTATCCCATAGTTTTAACTTTAAATATATTTTTAAAATTCTGCATATAATTTAGATTTCAGAAATCACACAACAAAAATTTGGAAAAAGTTAAGAACAGCCTACATTTAATATATCAGTATTAACAAGGGTAAACGCATAAGTGAAAAAGTAAGTATAATAAAGTAAAAATATAAAGTATAATTATTTGTAAACCTCCGTCGTATTCTTTGCTGATAATTGTTGTCCGTATCACCATCATTCCCGTTATTTAATGCAGCACAACAGTTTAATTTCCTGTCGGAACCTTAGTAAAATTGGACACGATTCAAATGAGATCATCAGTTAATTTTCCTAAATTATCCATCTATCTAAAGTATCTATTTATTTTCTGGATGCTGTATTATAAGTCTAACGTAACATTTTGTAGGAAGCCAAATATTTTTTCACGTATTGCCTCCCCGTAATACGATGCGATTTACTATGCAAAGGAGCAGCAGGGAAATTTATTGCAAACAATAACCTACGACCAAAAGACCAGTAACTGCAAATTATCTGAACAAACTGGTGTAGACGAGTATATATATATGTCAACTGTAATACAACTGGATAACGAGCCGAACACTTCAGAGATTCTTTTTTGAAAGGTCGATTCTGATTATTTTTCAGACGAATGTTCCCCGCATTTCAGGTGAAACTTTTCGGACTTGATACCCAAGCTGAATATATGCTTTTAATGGACTTTATACCACTTGACGATAAACGCTACAGGTACGTAAATCACGCCACGCGATTAATACCTCTATTTGCTTGCAGGATATTGTCAGATGACCTATTATCCACTTTGAATTGGGAATTAAATCTACCACCATTATTACTTTTTTCGAGCGCAGTTTATTCAGGTTGTATACATGTACTATTACATTTGTACTGCTGAATATTAACGCCAACCGTTCCATCTGCAGATACGCCTTCCATAGCTCGTCATGGTTAGTCGCTGGTAAGGCGGATGCAGCCACGCCCGGACGGGTGCATTATCACCCGGACTCTCCAGCAAAAGGATCACAGTGGATGAAACAGATAGTCTCGTTTGATAAATTAAAACTCACCAATAACTTGTTAGATGACAACGGACATGTACGTATCCCTTGAGCAAGATCCACATAAAGGAGCCTTGCTATTTTTGGTTTTATTGACTGTCAGGGTCTGTAGTCTCCTTTTGAGAGGGTGTAAGGCAGGGGTGGACAGGATTTTCTGCAAAGGGTCAGTGTGTATGCAGGGTTTCGGGATAACCCTTAGATCAGCTGGTCACCCAGGCATGAGGACTCCTAGGCCAGTCAGTCCTGGAAAACCTGCATACACAACAGCCCTTTCTGCCCACCCCTGCCCTAAAGGTAGATTTTTCTTTTTCATAAGAAGCCCCTTTATAACAATTTCAACATGATTTTCTTCATTTCAGAATAATCTTAGATAAGGACCGACCACTCAAGTCTATGTGCCTGGCAAACAGCCTTGTTATTCTGTGAGAAAATTACTGCCTCCTCTTCATTTTTCAGATCATCCTCAACTCAATGCACAGATATCAGCCAAGATTTCATATAGTTTATGTTGATCCAAGGAAAGACAGCGAGAAGTACGCAGAAGAAAATTACAAGACCTTTGTGTTTGAGGAGACCCGCTTCACTGCGGTTACTGCTTACCAGAATCACAGAGTAAGGCCGGCGCCTTTCCCCAGACCGACCGGTCACAGAGCCACATCCAGTCGCACTCACACTTATAGCCAATTGCATCAACAGGGCTGTGTTAATAGAAAAATAAGGTGAAATATTTACTTTATTTTCTTAATGACGAAATTACAGTTGTGTATTTTCAGCCAACATTTCCAAGGCCCAGGCACAATACTTAAACCAAAAATTGGTGTCATGTCAGCAATTCTTATTCTGATATTGTTTAATGTCAGCTTCGAGTGTCTGACAGTATATAGTTTTACACGTACAACAGTGTAAGTTAACCATAAATCCTGCTTTAGGTTTACAATTACCATGTATTTTAAAAATGTTTCACTGGCATAGAGAGGCAGTGGTGAAAGGGAAAAACAACCCTTCCATTTTAATAATGCCATGTTTTGTTACCCACTGATAAACTGATACTTGTTAACGTTTAAGAGATAAAACAGAACGGATATTATTGTTGATCCTCAAGTGAAATACCTTTTTACAGTTTCAGGGTACAATAACTGTGTTTTGTTGGTTGCAGATCACACAGCTGAAAATTGCCAGCAATCCTTTTGCAAAGGGCTTTAGGGACTGTGATCCTGAAATGTGGTAAGCAGCAGGCCTTGGCAGTGACTCATGACGCTCTGTTGAAACAGTTTTCAAAATGATTCCTCCCACTTTTTAATTACTGGAATGATGCTTGGAGTTCTAGAAGCATTGGTAATGGATATTAAGCTACATTGTGAGCACTAACTACGACTACAGTACCTTCCAAATATGATAATACAGACAATCAAATGCTAAGGCAACATACAGCAAAGGCAGTCACAGGCATCCATAATCATATATAAAACCTATTAAAATATACTGTAAGACCTCTTGGTTGGATTGTGGAGTATCAAACATCTTGCTCCAATACCAAGCAGGATCGCTGATGAAGGAATGACTCAGTAAACAAGCAATGACAAAAACAGGCGCACTACAACCAGCTTGTGCTGGTTACAGTTGAATGGGTTCCAGTATCTATAGTTGTTACTTTCGCAATGTAATGTCAGGTCATTTTATGGTACATTTTGATTTGCAAGCCCTACATAAGGATTCAAAAATCAAAATTTTTTATGATAATGTTGACCGAAAGTGGTCTTCAATACTAGACAAAAATCCATATTTAACTGGTAATAGTTTGTACCAAAAACATGCAAATTTTGCATTTTTAACTCTATAGGCCTCGGAACCACAGGCCTCACTCTCTGCCAGTTGTGGGCACCACAGTCAGAAACAGAAGCTCCTTTTCAGGCCCTCACTCCAGTGGCACAGAGACAGGTTTGGACTTCCCCCAACTAGTCACAACTATAAAATATAGACCAGTTCCTTTGTTAACACCAATCTGATACTTTCAGCCAGTTAAGACATTAAGATATCCACCTAAACTGATGGCCTGGTGTGGAACTGAGCTTACGTAACTTTTCCTGATTTGATGTAGAGGACAGTCAGCGGGACTACAACAGGGAGCAGCCAAGCAGCACTCCTACCCTTCCAGATCCAGCTCACCAACTCATGGCACGCATCTTGAGTCCCACTCTCTCCGTCCCAAGTGGACTCCACTCTGTGCCGCTCTCTGCTGGCCGCCCCTCCCATGACACGCGTTTTGATGGGTATTCTCAGCCTCCAGACACCCTGGGCCACCTTCCTTACAAATTCACCACTACTTACCCGCAGTACCTGGGGACCAAGGCCCGGCCATGCCCCTATCCCCTGCCCAGCATGAGAGAGCAGGGATACCCCCATCCCTTGAACTCAAGCAGCAACATATATACCAGCCCAAATGGCCCAAAAACATTTGAATATGGCCCGATATGAGTTTATTTTAGAAAAAATGTTTAAAAACACAAGCACTAAAATCAGGTACTTGGTTATAATAAAATATCAAATATTTAGAGGAGAACATTCAGTGGAAAACATAATTAAGTGTGAGAGCGCCATCATACGGAAAGCCAGGAGGATCCACAAAGGCGGCAGCTTGTAGGAGACATAGGCGATGTTGGTACATACAGGTAGTGCATTCTTTCTGGTAGGAATTTGATTGCAGGCATTATTTTGTCCTCATAATCAGCCCAGCACCAGACATGCTAAGAAAGTTTACATACTGGTGAGGGATCTGTAAGGTTATCAGGGTTAGCAGAATAACTTCACATGTACCTGAAAAAGGATGAGAAGATATGGCAGTTAAGAAAACCCACCACAAAGTCCCTGGAGATTGCCCTGGAGGCCTGTACATGCAGCTTTGACTCCCTGTTATTCTAAATGGTTTCAAAGGACTGTGGAGGAGATTAACAAAAATGTTTATCATCATGCTTTTTGGTATATATGATTGCAGCATGTGTAACTCGCTATACATCCCCATCCTGAAGCAGACCATTAGCATCTTTATGCACAGCCAGGTCGTTTGCTTGGTTGTAGCATTTTGATAATTTCAAGGTGTGACATCACTTGGAAAAGTTTGGTTTTCTGTAATTTAAAAAAGTCTAATTACGACGTGTTTAACTGGGCCATATTTTACCGGAATTCAGAGATTATGCTGTAATTTGGGATGTTACTGGCATAAAAGGCCCACACATTTTTACTCATGTGTCCAAGTGTACTGCTTTGTTTGGCAACAAATTGACATCTAACTCACTACTGCCACATTGCACTTTTATATAGAATATTTAAATGACCCAGCAGATGTGGAAATTTTAATTCATTACTGGTGTCTGATCATTCACAAAACTGCACTCTATCAAGTGCTCAGTGTTCTTCATCAGTGCAGTCAATTTTCTGCTGACTTCTGGAGTTTCTGAATTGTGCATGCGTGAAGATATGTATAGTTTCTGTAGATATGTAAAGATTAAGATTAATGTTATTACTGTTTGAAGTTTAAATTGGATGTTGAAACTGGATGAAGCTTGATAAATTGACTGAAAAGCACAAAGCCTTTCGTGATTAATATATGGAAAGATTCACAGTCTACACCATGACACTGAAAACCTTTTCAAGCTCAATAGTGGAGCTGTTTAACAAAGGCCAGATGAAAATTTTACATTTTTCTGCACCTGTGCCTCCGAAAGAGCATCATTTTACTCTTTTCATTTTAACTCAACTGCACTTCACAAGAAATCTTGCCAATAAAAACAGCAGCAGAGGTGTAACCAGTGTCACAGCACAAATCATGCTATACAAATCCAGCCAGTCAACTTTGAAGCAAGGGAATCATTTTGCCATTCTCAAAGAGATTACATACAATTATGACTTCTATTTCTGATAACAGTTCAGACAGAAAATTTACTCCATCCCACCCCAGTTTATTAAAATTGTCAATTGTCCAAACCTTGTACCTCACACCTCATAAATTAGATTCCTCACCTCATCCAACAGTTATCCGGGAGGCAAACAAATGAGCGCACATGGACATAAACGTCACCCCTCATCTCTCACCCAAAAGCCATGTTTTTCAACGCCTAATGCTGCATGCCAGCTAGATGTTATATTTACAATGAACCACCAGAAGCCAAGAGCTGCAAAAGAAAATAGTTCTAGGGTAATGAGGAATTCTGCTCTTTGAAGATCTGAGAGATGCAGTTTGAGAACTCTGACTGGTGTCCCCACTTTAACGGAAACAGTCTGTCAGGCCATCATCACTCAGACCAGCAACTCACTCGAAAAGACCCCACCCATGGCCCCCTGCCCGAGGCACTGCTGGTGATGTGGTGAAGTGAGGAGGATCCAGTCATTGTTAGACCTCAGGCTGTTAAATCACGTACTTGGGAAGGATGTGGGGGTTATGACGGCTCTGATGATAGCTGAGGAAGAGTCAAAGGTTAAACAATGATAGCAGCAGCTAAAGCAGGGCCAAATTAAATCGGGGATCATGGAAGGCTTCAATTCATGTGATTCTTACATCAAAACCTACAAACTAGAAGAGGTTTTTCCCCCAACCAAGTACCTTTTGGCATCCAGTAACCCTACTGCTTTGCATCCACAGTGATAACTAATAACATCCATTATAATCAGTTTAATAACCAATGCTATTCTACAGCCACCATTATATTGTAGGACAAACTTAACGCCATTCCCTGTGGGAAGTCAAACAGCTTTACAAAAACAAAATTGAAAAACGTTTCCCATCTTTTAGGGAGACATGACTGACCCTCATTTCCCATACCCAGTACTGTACATCATAGGTTCCTGTGTTCCCAAACAGTAAGTGCCCAGACAAAAGCGATTCCCTTTGTGACAGCATAGAACCAATGGACACAAGTTCTTATAGTCAGGATGACCAGCAAAAGTCACTCATTTTAGGATATATTATCAAATATGTAGTTAAATAAATAAATAAAAATGTAGTCGAAACAGACCAATACCATTATGGCTGACTGTCAAAATACATCTTAAAATATCTACAATGAACAACACGGAAAACAAATTCACAAAAGGCTCAAGGCTCAAGCCTCATGCGACTGGTTGTAGAAAGCAAACTTAAAATTATATAAAAACTGAATTTTATGTAACAGATTTTCTAAACTAAAAATGACAAAATGGACTTAAATGGTTTTAGTTTTTTAAGCCATACTTGTTTCAGTGACAAGATGCATAGGTTTATAGCATTACTTTTGAAACTAGCTAGGTCAAAGATTGGAAAAGATGCAAACAAAATACAATGTACATGCACATAAGCTAGAAATTCTTTATTAGGGCATGTCAAGGAAACATGGCAAATATGTCCAGATGTTACAGCTAGGCTATGAGGTTGATACTAGATTCTATTCCACATCAGAAGTATGAAGAGTTGACATCGATCTCAAAACACAACTAACTCAGAGGAGTCGATTCTCCCATCAAGCACTTAAGTAAAATAAGAAGTACTTAAAGTTACATGCATTTGAGTCATGTGTATTCTCCTCTCATCAGTGCGGACATGCTTACCACACTTAACCCAAAAAATAGGCGTGGCCATGCAAGAACAAGACTTGATTAATGAAGCAAGAGAAGGGGTTTACGCCTATGGTGATTTGGCAACAAGCAAAACGTGGAACATAGGCTTTAATTTTATTTTGCAAATAAAAGCATAGTGATTGCCTGCTTTGCTTGTATTTGGTCATTCTGACTACATATAAGAACGCTTTGACAATGTTACAATGAAATACAAAATTGAAAACAAAATTCAATCAATGTATTAAAATTATGCAATTTATAACTCATTTAATGAACCTTTTTCCCAATCCAGTAAGTGCGTTGATCATGCTGGGAGGTGTCTGTAAATAGCCCTTAGTCACCGAGTGTCTGCACATACAGTATGCAGTATTCAATTCGCCTCATACGTTGCCGCACAACAGTCGAATTATGCTTCTGTACTGGTACTGGTTTGCCTTTACCTTCCAGGGGAAGCGGTGGACGTGACAGTGAGGTCCGGAGTTTTATTGAAGTGTGTGAGAGCGATAGAATTATAGAGGATTGTTAGAGCCATAGATGATTAGGGATGATTGTGCTTATTTTGGTGTGTGCTGAAAAATTCATAATTTAAATGTTGGACAGTTGCTTGAAGACTTGGTGAAGGTGACTATTCAAATTGTTAGAATGTAAATATGTAGGACTTAAATTATAAAAATCTGAATAAGAACATCGCCAGAGGCGAGCATATTATGTGACATCTCACTACTTGGTTCAGGTGCATGTACAAGAAAACAATGAGTTAACCTTTGATAATTCCCATTAATAATGTTTCACTTCATTTCATCATAAATTTAATTGATAATTACTTTAGACAAAGGTTAGGAAGCATATGCTCAGATACAATAATAAAAAAATAATTAAATCATTCAGCAATCCTCCTTCAAAATTGGCCTTACTGTTGGAAAGCCATTTATAGGGTGGGTTTCTGTTGTACAGATTTCCAATGACTGGCTTATTGTGAAGGATGGCGGGACCTTAATTCACATTACAGTTACAGTTGCCAAAGCAAGTATAAAGCCGTTTCTGCAGATGTTCCGAGTACAGTCTCTGTTAAATCAGAAGTGGTGTGTGTGTGTCTTGGGACTATATCTTGCTTCAAGTTCGAGATTTTTTTCTCTTGAAATGGCAAATTTTGCTCCTCTGTTTAAAAAAAAAAAAAAAAAAAAATCAAAAGCGTGTTGACTATATGGAAAATGTTAAATTAACTTATTAAAAACAGAAGTTAAGAGAGAATGTGCACCTGAAAACTGCTGCGCTTCACCGAATGTTCTGTAACCATATGGTTCAGAAGCGTCTCATTTATTATTATTAGTATTATTATTATTATTATTACCATCAATAACAAATAATTTTATTAACAACAACAATCATCACTAACAATTATTTTATTAATAATTGTTATTGTTATCAATAACAACAACTAATATTATTATTAACAAGCATTATTTTTGTGTTATTATTGTTATTATTAATTATTATTATTATTATTATTATGAAGCACTCCCTGTATATTTTTGTGGTTTTGGAGTGATCACAGATCACAGCGTTATGGTAGCATTCTTCGGTAAGGTAGCACTGACCGCTAGACATAACAGTCAGTTCGTGCTACAGCAGCATGTTTCGAGCAGGCAGCACAACTCGACAGAACAAGTTTTCTGTAAATGTAAAAACAATACGGATTACCATAAAATGGCAGGATGAACATATTGGGCAGTGCCAGAACATATCATTCAGTGCAGGAATGCTTGATAATGCTGCGAATGCATACACGTGCAAGGCATAAATCAAGGAAGTGGTACGGATCGGGTAATACATTCATGCCACTCATTCCTATGCTATCAAACTTTAGGTCTTCTGGGGGAAAAAATGTTGAGATGGAAAATGGAAAAATAATGGAGAAATAATGCCTCGAAATATCACTGTTAAGACTTTTTAATGCTTTTCAATGGCCTTAATTTTCACAAAATTGATTTATCACTTTTCAATGCTTTTTAATACCCTGCATGATAGGATGGCACTTGTGCAATAAGTCCATTCATGAAATTTTCTCGCTACAGAATATTCCACAGACAACTGTTAGTGATATTACAACAAAGTGAAACCAATTGGGAACAACAGCAACTCAGTCACAAGTGGTAGGCCACATAAAATCACAGAGCAGGGACAGTGCATGCTGAGGCGCAGTGTGCAGAACTTAACAACTTTCTGCAGTCAATAGCTACAGACCTCCAAACTTCATGTGGCCTTCAGATTGGCTCAAGAACAGTGTGTAGAGAGCTGCATGAAATGGGTTACCAAGCAGCTGCATACAAGCCTTACATCACCAAGTACATTTCAAAGCGTCCAATGCAGCAGTGGAGACGTGTCTTCTGGAACGACGATCCAAAGGGTGAGTCTGGCAATCCGAAGGGTGAGTCGGTACAACGGTACTTGCATGACTGCATTGTGCCAAGTGTAAAGCTTGGTGGACTTAAACGGGGCATCTGTGCCAATATCCAGCCCTAGTGTATGCAAGTATGAAATGTATGTGTATGAAAATACAGGGTGAATCACAATTCAGAACTGATCATTTCAAGATTCTCATGGAAACATGTGATGCATTCATTGTCGATCGTTTGAAGTGCAAGAATATTTTGGTCATCTGTCTGTCCCACACACAGAAGCACAAGTACATTCACTTAGCATTGAGGGTATATACTACTTCCTTTAAAGCTATTTCATACTCATTTTAATTGAAAGAATTACAGTTTAAAATTGGCTAGTCATTTAGCATAACTGATCTGCCAACTAGGCGTGTTGACAAGGCAGATCACATCAATGCTGCATAATGACAATATGTATTCTGTTGTGTTATATAATTCTTATACAACTATGAATTATTCACATCTGTTTTAATTGCTATATTTCTTTCTAATGTGAGAGTTTCATTGTGTTACACGTTCAGCTTACTGAAAACGTAATATTGCCCTCCAGAGTATGTGGTGAAAAAGTGCCCTTAAGTTAGTAGTGGCTGAATGCACTTAAGGGCCATATACATGCGACGCCCTATTTTGGGATTTCTCCTCCCAAAGTGTGCATCTAGCATAAGTGTACTTAAACCCCACACTTAAGCTGATAGGAAAATATGCTTATGTAAAAAACACACAGCTACACACGTTCTTGACTTAAGTGCATAAGAAAATTGACCCCAGAGAGGCAAATTAAAATGCCCCCCCACCCCCCACCCAAATAAAGATACCCCACAACCTCAAACAAAATGTGTCCCAACACAAACAAAATGTGTCCCCTATACATTATAATTACAATATAATTACTGAAACTCAGTGCAAAGAGAATGGTCACTCAGACATAAGACCTTACACACAAGACGTCAAAAGACCAGGACCAGTGTTATTAGGGATCTCAATGTTAAACATGTTAAACAAAAGAAAATGAAAAAGAAACGTATTAATATTGTACTGGGTATCCTATATTAATGTGTGTAATGTGTGAAATTCCAGTTGCTGCTTGTATTCATTATTAGGGTCAACTACCTTAACAAGCCCAGCCATAAGATGTTCTAGGCATATTAAAGGACATGCCCCTAACAGAGCCTGCTTGGTATGGATTTTGGTATGGCAAGTCGGTGGATAAGGGTGTCAGTTAAATGTCAAAAATATAAAAACTTTGTGTAAAATTAATCATGAAAAACTACGTACGCACAAATTTATCAAACTTGCCGTACACGTTATTTCCCTGTGATGAATCTCAACTCCTGAAAAATGTGCATGTCTGAGATCCTGCTGATTTGCATATGAATAACCATAAATGCTCAATGCAAATTGTCTCATTTATGCTGCAACATTTAGATGATATGGTCAGAAATTGACATAAATCACATGAGTGTATAAGCACAGGAATTGTAACCCATTTTGTTTCATATTGTGGTTGAATCAATGTGGAGAGACCCTCACTCGCAGCTCATGACCGAGTTGACTGGTGTAACATGGAGGGCTTTAGCTGAGAACGTGTTGCGAATGCAGGTACCCAAGTAGCCAGTCGTAAGCTTTAACAAGTTATGTTATTTAATAATACGACAGATGTGGATTAGAATCACTTATATTAGTCTCCCGTGAGCCTATAAACCCCATCATTTGTGCGAGTTCAGCATGAACTCCTAAGGAACACCACACCACAACTTTAGTTTACAAAAGCATGGACCCATCCATGCTTTTGGATTCAATTTCAGCCCTGGATTTTGGGATCTCCAATGGCTCCGAATGCTCTTCATGGGAAATATTTTGTCGTCCAGCATACACATCGGCCTGCCAGAAAATTGCCCAGTATGCCAGATGGCCAGTCCAGCCATCTGGCAGTACAGCAGACAAATCTGCAGCAACTGCATAATGTTAGTGTTAACATGCTCAGAAGTCTCTCAGAAATGTTTGAAGCACCTTGTTGAATTTATGCCACAAAGAATTAAGATAGTTCTGAAGGCAAAAGGGAGTCTAACTCAACACTAGTAAGGTGTACCTTGGCCAGTGTGCTGTTTATTTCTAGCACTTTCACAGTAATATGCATAGTCAGATTAGATGCCACACTTGCATTTTGTTGTCTGCAAATTTGTAATTAGTGCAATGATGATAAAGTAATATCTAAAAAGTGTGTTGAATGGCAACATGTTGTCCCTGCAGTATATTCCATCAACTCTACAAAACACCCCAAAAATAGTGGTTAGGTTTGAAGACAGAAGGAACCAACTTGCTTTGCACGGGGCCAGTGTGATGAATTTATCGGCGACAAACCCACATCTTTTCCCTCAAACATCAACCTGTGTATGGCATGTATAATAGGGGATACCCTATTATGCGGTGTTGTGCCAAAGCAGTCGGGAAATACCACTGAAACTCCAAGTTGACCCAGACCACTGAGCTACTATATCTGTCACCTCCATGCCAGCATCACAGATTACTTGCACATAAATGGAATGAAATGGATTCAGACTGACAAACATAGCTTATTTAGCACTCAGTCTGCATCTACTGCTGGAGTGCCCATTGTAGCCTACGTTACCTGATTATCTCTATCAAGTGTGTTACATTACAACCTTACCTATGAGTAGGGTTGGGCAGCCTTGATCCTAAACATGCAGCAGATCTCCTGCAGCCACCTGCAGACAAGCCCAGATCTTTGTGCACTGGGGCTTTGAGCAACTTCAACCATTTACCCATACCAATGAAAGATCCCGTCAGCAGTCAGGGAGATGGATAAACACGCAGAGCCAAAACATGGCACGGTTAAGGATGAGTTCCTTTGAATTGACTCTGATTTAAGGAACCCTTGGGAGGGGATCTCTCTCAATGACCAGACCACTGTGTCATATTCATAAAACATTAGACTTCAGGTATAAATACATTTACCTCCAGCTGCTTTCTCCAGAGACACTACATAAATAATTAATGGTTCTTTTCTGTGCACTCAGACAGTACCTGGGCATCTGGTCCATTGGATATAATCAAAATGGATGGTATAAGAATGGGCTGTGTCTTTCATCCAGGGATACAGAAATCCTGCTTTGGGGGAGAAAAGAAAGACAACCATTGTATAGCAGATCACATGGGGGAGATTAAACAATTCCAACATATAAACTCCTGGGGGGGGGGGGGGGGGGGGGCAGAACAACGGGCGGCCGC
>JAODKM010000108.1:7651759-7663667 GCA_026780845.1 Petrocephalus sullivani | reverse complement strand
AAATGATGCACCAGTGGTGGTAAATCAACTTCAAAACCAAATCAAAAATCAAAACCGTATTGATTAAAAAGGGACGTGCAATTTTACTGTCAAAAACGGGACGATTCCGTATTTTAAGGGACGGGTGGCAACCCTAGGTATGACTGACGCGTACGGTCTTTGAACAAGCCGGGCCAGTTCTCCCGTCTCATAGGTAATGTTTGGGAGCGACTGTTTGTATCAATGCTAATAAAAGCGGACTCGGTGGCCGCGGGCTGAGCCGCTCGCGCAGCTTCCGCGCCGCTCGCGCAGTTTAAAGGGCGCGTGTCGCAGGACGTGCCAGTCAGGGGCGCGCGCGGCCGGCTAGCAGGCTAACGGGCTAACGGCCATACGGCCATGGCGGCGGTCTCCTAACGCACCGGGCCGGCGCGCCCCAAGCTCTTTGGACTCTGGCCGGTGGTCCCGGAGCCGTCCGGGGGGGGAGCGCGTTTCTATTTGCATTATGCAGGCTTTGCTGACCAGGACGATGGTAGGTACACCTGCTAACACGCAGAATGCTACCGTAGCCCGGCACCAGGCGGCCGCTCGCCTGGCCCTTCGCACCCTTTCCGCCCCTAAAAGCGCTAATAATAAATACGTCGCGTAGCTAACAGCTCCGAAACGGGCTCCATCGGACAGCGGTCTGCCAGCCAGGCGCTAAGGGGCGACGGCCCGTCTGGGGCTGCCGTCCTGTCACAGCGTCCCGCATCTACTGTCAAATGTATCTACTAGCAGGGTAACATTTTCAACAAACGATACACCCGCTTTCTGTTTATATATGTTTCATAACCCCATTTAAAGTGCACAGTATGGCAGTACTTTGTACTGTTACTTTAATTTAACGGGTATATTATACGGGCATTGTATAGACAGTGAAACGCAGACTGAGTCATGGGGAAGTGGCGCTTACTGTACAAATAACAGCTTTAATATGAGCAGCTGGGCGTGGGGTGGCCACTATGTCAGATACTTTGTGTCCATCCCGCACTACCCTGGCAACAAGGCAAGGCTAGGCAGCTCTCAGTGCTGGGCACGGCCACCTTTGGTGTGCATGATTATTGTGTGATTGCTAGTAGTTGTAACTAGTAATTGTTGGTAGTTGTAACTGGACATAAATTGTGTGGGTCCTCTCAAAAGAATTACAGTTCATCTGAGGTATCCTGGCGTGAGTAACTATTACCTGTACTCAGATATTCCTCTGATCCAATCCCTGTTATTGTGGCTATTCAGATTGTTTTTACGCTGGCTTGTTACAGCTAATCCAGACCTGTTTGTTTGGGCATCTGCTTCTTGCATACTGGTACTAATTTCTGTATAAATTATTATAAATGTTTGTATTACAGACATCTGAGTTTCATCTTATGTGACTATATTCAAGTCATATTGCACCGTAAAGTGGCTTTTGCATGACTGATGAGTGTGTTTGTTACATTTTGGTCAGTTTTGCAATCTACTTTACTAGCACTCAAATATTATGGTGTTTTTCAGGTCATGCAGAGGATGAGGAGACCGTGTTACTTGGTGCGGCCCATTTGGCCGACTAAGGTCTCCGGCCGGTACCTGGCCCACCAGCAGGGCCTGCCGAAGCTCCCTGTGCCACCCCTCAGTCAGACGTTTGAGCGCTACCTGACCATGCTGGAGCCCGTCGTCAGTGAGAAGGAGCTGCTGCACACCCGCAAACTCGTAGCGCAGTTTGTAAGCCCAGGCGGTGTCGGGGAGAGGCTCCAGAAGGGGCTGGAGCAGAGGGCCCGAAAGATGGAGAACTGGGTATGTCCTTGGTAGGGGGCTTGTGAGGCTTTGGCTACCATGAACACTCTTATCATGTGACCATTTAGCAAATGCTCTTACTCTTGCTTAAGTATATGGTGGTGATGCATAACATTTTCCTGTATAAATCCTGGAACTTTTTTCACTGAAGCAGTTTAGAGTGAGCGCTGTTGATCTGTTTGTCAAAGCTCTGGGTCCTTAAAGCTATAACACCTGCTGCCTGTGTAGGGCACAGCCAATGTGTACCTTTCCAAGGGCCTGCAAACAGTGAATTTGCTCTTTAATCCTCTTCAGCCGGCACCTGCGCTAATTTTGGGAAGTGTGTAGGATTTCTGTAATATCTAGAGGTAATTCCTGTAAAACACATTCCGTGAATTGTGTTATATAAACACAGATTTTGGGTCAGGCCTCTTCTTTTGATAACACAATCACCTGCTTTGTGTCTGATGTATTTAAATATCACAGTACTTTCTGGATCTTGCTAGAAATGACATTAATGATGTTTTACATTTTATTTAGCAGGCGCTTTTATCCAAAGCCACATACATTTTTGAGAAAGCAGGGTTAGGCAGTACCTGGAGCAACTGGGGGATATGGGGCACACACTGTCCCTTATATTTTGATAACATTGAATATGTGAATTATAGAAATATAGAATTACATAAGGCAGGGAAATGGGCTAAAGAACTGTACTTTTCCCCCATAGCACCATAAAATATCTGCAGGATGTCCTATTGCATGTATTCTGATTAAACTGGAGTTAATGCACTAATCTATTTTTGACTAGAACCGACTCGTTCCTTCTGCGAGATGATCCTGTTAACAAAGTGTACTTTGAGTGTACTTTCATGAAGTGTACTGAAAGTGCTGATGTGCTGGTTAATATATAGAAATGACTGGGACTATAGCCAATGGCCAATTTACCTGCCCCAGAGCAGACCAAAAACAAATGCCCCCTGTTGTGCCTCTTTCTGCAGCTTTCTGATTGGTGGCTGCACACTGCCTATTTGGACTATCGGATGCCTGTGGTGGTCCACTCAAGCCCTGGGGTGGTCCTTCCCCGCATGGACTTTAATGATGGACAGGGACAGATGAGGTGATTGCCCCCTAGTGGCTACTTTGAATGACTGTCTGTCACATGACCATCAGTTATGGGTGTTTTCTGACATCTTAATGAATGAACTGTAACTACACTGCATATGTGTAAATTAAATGAGTGTACTTTTTACTTTGTTTAGACCAGTTCATTATTCTTATTCTTCATCTAATATAACAGATTCCATTAACACACAGTAGAATATTTCAGAAATCTGCACATCTGGCTATATTACATTAAGGTGAAGGTGATTGTGATTGTTGACACACCACAGCACACAGTGCGCAACAACGAAATGTGTCCTCTGCATTTAACCCATGTGACATCGTGACACAGCAGGGGGCGACTACTTGAGCACCCGGGGTGCTTGGGGACAGTGCCTTGCTCAGGGTACCTCTGCAGTACTTGCGGGTCGGGGACTCGAACTGGCAATCTTTTGATTACACAGACGTGTCCCTAACCATTAGACCAACTGCCTGCCTATTATGTTGTTTAGCGGTTCAGGAGCACTGGATTTATAGGTCCACAGGCTCAACTGCTCTGCTAATTTTCTAGGCCAAATTTGTTACATTTTGATTCCTGAAACCAACAGCTTCTTTGCATTTGATTTTAAATTTAGTCACTGTAAGCTGAGTTGGAGATTTCCACAAATTCAGCATTTATTGTAAAGAGAGTGATATTTATTATTACCATGACATCACAGAATTATTGTTTTATTACTCTGGGCATTTTAAGCATGGATTGTTTGTTCTTTTTTTGTGTGATTGCATGACTGTAAACATGAACTAAGTGCTGTAAGGTTTTGTCAAATCTTTCTCTTCAGATTTGCTGCTAAATTGATTGCGGGGGTTTTGGATTTCAAGACCATGATTGACAAGTGAGTATAATGTCTGTTCTGTCTCTATGGCATCAGCTGTGTGTTGCTGGGAGTGGATGTCACATCTGTGGAATTGCATGGTTACAGTCATTGTCTTGTTTGTGTATGTATAAAAACTGAGACGAAACCATGACTTTGTCCTCCTTTTGGTTAAACCAAATCTTGAGTGTCTTTGTAACATTTGACTGGAGTGTTAGCTATGTTGCCCTGCAGAATGAGCTGTTCAGATCTCATTTCGTCTGGGGTAGGGGGTCATAGTCCCACGTGCCTTGTTACCAGCATCTCAGATCGCCTGGACTAGCTATAAAAATGTCTTTCGGTCTAGGAAGTCGAGTAGATGGTTTTTTGAAGATGGTCTTTCACACACAATCTGAAATGTGACTGTTTAGAGTAGTTATTTTGTGAGTGCTTCATTGAGGTAGAGTCAACTGCAGTGGAGCAGTAATATGCTTTGTTAACTACCGGTTGGTTCCTTTGTGCAGAAACTCACCTTGGCAGGCTTGCCCTGGTTGAAATTGTACTTACTGTTGCCCCCACCCCAGTGAGACCCTACCAGTGGAGTTCTTGGGGGGCAGCCCACTCTGCATGAACCAGTACTACCAGATACTCTCTTCCTGCCGTATCCCTGGACACAAGAAGGACTCCGTGGTCAACTACTCTCGTAGCAAGAGGCCACCCACATTCATCACGGTGGTCCACAACTACCAGGTATTTTTTTGTGTGAGCTGGTGCCCTCAAACATAACCCTTGTGGTGCTTTACTCTGCTATTCTGAGATCAGAACTGTCAGAAGGGGTGTTAATGGCTTGATCCGATTATAGAGGAAAACGCATGATGGGTATACTTGGTAATTGGGAGATCAATGGGCAGATTACTAGCTAATTAACAGGAGATTAATGTCACCTAGTGGCCATTAGTGTAATTTCTGATAATCCCATGTCTGATGTTACGGATCATCAATGCCAAAGACAAATGTTTATTTTCTTAAAATGGTTTACCTGACTGAACACCAAGAGGGGTAACATAGATGGAGGATTGCAATGGTATCTGACCTGATTCTCCCAGGAAGAATATTCCGGTGTATAAAAGTGTGAAAATTCTCCCCACGCGACCTGTAGTTCTTTGTGCTGGAGGTATACAACAGCGATGGCACTCCACTGACCGCGGACCAGTTGTACATGCAGCTAGAGAAGATCTGGAACTCATCCCTGCAGACCAACAAGGAACCTGTGGGGATCCTGACCTCGGAACACCGCAACACCTGGGGCAAGGCCTACGTCAGTCTCATCAAAGGTGGGTGAGGCAGTCTAGGGGTGGGGCCTGAAAGTAAGAAATGGAAGAGGGTTAGGAAGTGCATTTTTTCATGAAGGCTTTTATAAGTTATTTACATCATTGTCTTATTAAAATGACATTCTTCATCCAGACAAGACAAACAAGGAGTCTGTGCATGCCATCCAGAAGAGCATCTTCACAGTGTGCCTGGACGCACCGATGCCGCGCGTGTCAGATGAGATGTACCGTAGTCGCGCAGCCCTGCAGATGCTGCATGGCGGGGGAAGCCGCCGGAACAGCGGTAACCGCTGGTTTGACAAGACCCTTCAGGTGAGGGGGCGGTCTCCTGGCACCCATCGCTCTTGCTCCATCTGAGGTAGCCACTTTCATTGGTTTCTCATTGATATTGTGGTCACCTGACTTGGCTTTCTGTCTGCAGTTCATCATTGGAGAGGATGGGTCATGTGGTCTGATCTATGAGCATGCCCCTGCTGAAGGCCCGCCCATCGTTTCCTTGTTGGACCACGTAGTTGAATACATGTAAGCAGGAAGTTGTCAAACAACTTGCTATTTGTTTTATCCGCATAATGAATGGCTAATCAGAGCTCAGATTAACTATTTTTGCCTTTAATCCAGAGTCATTAGGGCTACACAATATCACATTGCAGTGTACTCGCGATGAAATGGCACATGCACAATAATCACCAGATGACAGGCGAAACATTTGGCTGCCATTTCAGTGCTATATGGATGTTTACTTATGCTCACAATTTGGTAAACGTGTGGGATTTAAAAACTGCAAAAAGTACCGCCACTGATGTCTCTTTACCTTGTTTAACCACAATATCTCTTCTTTTAAATGATGGTGTCACTGCAGAGCTGTTCCTTTCTTCACCAACACTTCAGTGCTTATTGCCTTCATGATGTAACAAAACAGTGACATGTGGCCCACTCCGCCAAGCCAATTTAATAGACATAAGGATACACAGAATCTATACAGATTACTAATTTATGGGAGTACTGCTAATCATCTTCTCAAATTGTGAGTGTAATTAAATGTCCATATAGTACATGGCGTATAGCTGGCGTCTGGTTTCCCCGTCATCTAAAGTCCTGGTGATTATTGCGCCATATAAACACGAGTACATCATGTGATATCGTGCAGCCCTAAGTGCCATTAACATTGGTTAATCTGTAGATAGTGCAGTGTACAGCCTTACACAGGGTACAGTGTGGCGTTACAGTACGTGTATCTCCTTTGGATCAGGAGGAAGACGGAGATGGTGCGGTCGCCCATGGTGCCCCTGCCCATGCCCCGCAAGCTGAGATTCAACATCACTCCAGAGATCAAAGTGGACATTGAGAAAGCCAAGCAGAACATGAACATGTGGGGGCTTCTTGCATGTGTCTATAAGCAAAAGGAATTTGTATAAAAGGACATTAACATGGGTTAGAAAGTCCCTCCACTTTGCACGGTGACCTGATCATCCTCAGTTCCACTGCTGGCCTGTAGGTGGCATCTGAAAAGTGTGTTTTTCCACAGTCTGTCTTGCATCCTGTGACTGTATTTACTTAGGAGAGATTCACGGTGCCCGTCCTACGTTTAAAACAGGCCCGGTTTTAAGTGGGATTGTGTAATTTAGAGAATTGTGCACCTGGGTGTTAATCGTTCTTTCTACTACCTTGTGCCCCTCAGAATGGTGCAGGACCTGGATATGAAGGTCATCATGTTCCCACACTTTGGGAAGAACATCCCCAAGTCTCACAAGATGAGTCCCGACGCCTTCATACAGGTGGCGCTGCAGTTGGCTTACTTCAGGTGCGTCCCGCCTGGCTGCCGGCCCCCTTCGTGCAGGGTGCTTCCAACACTGATGCACCTCTTTTAAATCGTCCTCTGCATGTGTTCGTTTTCCCCCAGTAATCACATTATGCTCATTTTTAATAAATAGGTTAATTGCTTTTAGTTTATTCATTGTTTTAAGGATGTATCAGTCCTGAGATTTTTTCATAAAAGGGTAGTTCACCCCAAAACTGAAAAAAGGATGTTGTAGAGGTGCATTAATGTAATTATCCATCTAGGTCTATCTACTGGGAGATGCCTAGTTTTGGAGATATCAGCCATAGAAATATCGGGCTTATCTTGAATATGATGGGAGTTAATGGCATTCTTTGTGGTGACTAAAGTGCCAGAAATCTTCACTCAGTTACTCAAGATAATCCATAGACCCTTGTAGTGAGCAGTTTAATGTACAAACTATTTACTTCAATCGAACTCCAAACACCAAACTTATCACTGCGCAGAAGATATCACTGGGATGCTCATGCCCGTATCTTCTGCACAGTGATGCAACTACTGACCCCCCTTACAACCTCATGTCGTACCTCAGGATGTATCGGCGCTGCTGTTCCACGTATGAGAGTGCCTCCCTGAGGATGTTCAGACTGGGTCGTACCGACACCATCCGCTCGGCCTCTATCGACTCGCTCAACTTTGCACGGGCCATGGATGACTCCACCAAGCTGGTTAGTCCTCCAGCAGCAATTCCTATTTCTTTTTCACCTTCCCATCCTTATAGCCCAGATCTCGACTTCATGTCAACCTGTGTTAACAGAACACTGAGAAGGTGGCCCTGATGGAGAAGGCTGTGAAGGCCCACAGAGTCTACACTGACTTGGTGAGTCCAGTGCTGTTCTGGACAATACAGCAGCATGGAGAATTGTGGCTAAATGCCTGGATCAGTCACCAGAAGGTTGTGGGTTTACGTTCCAGTGGTGGTATTTTCTATAGTCTTTAGCATGGCACATCATTTAAGTTTGCTCAGTGTTAATATTCTTCTGTACAGTTACAGGGTTACACAGTGGATCAGTGAATAGCAGTATAGTTTTAAACTCCAGGGTTGTGGCTGTGTTTCCTGCTCCTTGTTCAGTTTGTGTAGAGATTACATGTTCGCCCCATGTATGTGTGTGGGTTTCCTTTAGGGCTGCACAACATCACATGGCACCTCATAATTGCTCATGGATTGGTTTCCTACTGGGGGTGTGCATCCTCTTCCTCGTGCCTCAGACTGATTGTGAACTGGATGAGTGGCCTTGGATGGGTGGATGTCCATTTAAAAAAAGCTGTATGAGTAATTTTGTAATGCCATTGAGATGCCATTAAGAATTGGGGATCCATGTTTTGGTTCCTTGTCCCTTGCAGGCAATCCGTGGTCAGGCCATAGATCGCCATCTCCTGGGCCTCAGGCTCCAAGCCCACAATGACTTGATCTCCATGCCGAAGATCTTCATGGACACCTCCTATGCCGTGGCCATGCACTACAATCTCTCCACCAGTCAGGTAAGCAATCTTCCTCTGGGTGGCATGCCACAAAAAGGTACATTCATCTCCTCCGAGTCTGCCACATAATGAATGCATTCGCTTCCTCTGACTGGCATGAAACAGAGGTCCCAGCAAAATTAAAATTTTATTGTTTAGATTTACTTTGGTTGGAATTTATACCTGTAGCTACTTCTTCCCAATATACAGTACTGTGCAAAAGTCTTAGGCAGCCAAAGAAAGTGTATGTTTATATATCTTTATGTTGGTGTAGAACTGTATTATGCCAGTCAGTGTGTTAGCTTAACCATTTCAAAACTCTGCTAAAATCAACCCTTTATTTGCAGTAACCATCCAATACACCACTAACACATACTGTATACCTAATCAATAGCTCATTGACTTTTATTTAACTGATTAAGTTAATTAATTACATAAGGTGGTGGTGAAATTTAATAAAAATATGGAATGGCTGAGGTGCTCCTGAGGAGAGGTTTGGGGATGAAGCAGTGTTCATCTAGTCATCTAAGTAGATATCAGTAACTTTTTGGAGAACAGAAGAAAATGTTACTAGTTTTTATTGTGTAACTCTTTATTTGCAATTGTTCTAATGTTAAATTGTTTTTCTTCAGAGCAGATGTGCACCCAGAAAAATAGCTTTTAAACATTTGACTGTAATATTGTAATGGCAATAAAATTATTTATATATATTTTTATTACATTTGGTCAGTTTAATTTGTGAGAATGCGGACTACCCACAGAGCCAAAGATTTCTGTGTTAATAAGTATTCCTGATACAAGAAGGCTGTTTCAGAAGGTTGACAGCGATGGACCCTCAGACTAGCCCTTAACGAAGACGGAACTGGCTTATTGGCTTAGCAGTGCATAGATGTTTCTGACACTCTGTGCTCCCTCTTAAGGTCCCGGCCAAGACGGACTGTGTGATGTGCTTTGGGCCAGTGGTGCCGGACGGCTATGGCGTCTGCTACAACCCCATGGAGGACCACATCAACTTCTCAGTGTCGGCTTTCAATAGCTGTGCGGAGACCAACGCCACAGAGCTGGCACAAGGCCTGGAGGGGGCCCTGCTGGACATGAAGGTCCTGCTGGAGCAGACACCCAAGGCCAAGCTGTGAAAGTGGGTGCACTTCCACAGGGAGCAGCCAGGGGGCAGTAGGGTCACCTTTTACCTTCAGCTGACATAGACAGGTGTGTGTGGAGGGAAAACTTAACTAACACCTTCCAGAAATGGGTGAATAGAAAGGATCGTTTTTTTATTTAATTAAACAGATCCTGGATACTTTTTAAATGCCTTCTTACACCTGCACAGAGACTGCCATTGGACAGTGGGACTGATACATGAGCACCATTGATGACCTTGGGGTTTGGATAGCTATTGAAGGGAAAGTGTTTGCTGTGTAAGAATATGACCCTCCTTAATGACCCCATTTGGTGACAGTGGTCTTGACTATTTTTACTTTGGATGTTTTATGAAAGCACTACTCAGGCAAAAAAAAATCAGTTGATGCTTCTTGCAAAAAAAAAAAAATGTGTGACTCAAACATCAGATATTAAAAGATTTTATATTGAGCTTGACACTGTACTGGGTATCTGACATTCTGAAATCTTAAAGTTGGTTAATTTTGGGTAATTGGCCTTTATAATTTTCCCACAGTATATGGTTATGTGAGTCTGCGCCCTGTGATGGACTGGCATCCATTTCAGGGTGTCCCCTGACTTATGTCCTGTGTTTCCTGTGAGGTTCAAGCCTATCATGGCTCCATGAGGGATAAACTGTATGCAACATGAATGTGTGGGTATTTTATCTCATCTTCCCACTTTAGGATGTAGAAAGAGCTGCCGTTACATCTGGCCATAATCAGATTCTTAAGCACATACTTTCTGCCTTTAGAATACCAATGATTCCAGTAAAATGCTAGTGATCTTAAAATGACAAGCTGTCATTGATTGTGAAATGTAATACTTTACTCATTATTTCCACTCTGATACTCTTTATCAGAGCACAGAGATTTATTGACATCTGTTTTTTTCCCCTTGCTGACATGCATCCCGTTATGCATGGATGACAGTAAGCACTGTAGTCTCTCTTTTTGTGATATTACGTTTCCTTCTGTCTTTGATCCATGTATTTTGCCCTTAACATAGTCGTGGTACAGCTGAGGAAGGGACTGCAGTACCCATTTGAAACCAGTGTAACCAATGAGATTAAAATGTGGGTGATTGAGAGCATGGATGCACCCAGATACAGATACACATTGGGTATGACTATTACATGTTTTCCCCAATGGAGGTTTTGATTCAGGGTCTGTATACATTTTGCACATATGTGCCAGTTTGTTTTAAACTCTAATAATGTGTTTTTATGTTTGATTTCCATTTGTTGATTTTGAAAACCTTTAGTGATTTTTTTTATATCGTCATATTTTGACCATGTAATATTTGATAGGAGTACATAAACATGATTTCTCGTCATGTGCCTTGTATATTTATGAATGAATATCATGCAAGATTATGTGGACAGCATTTCAACAAAATAAACAGAAATCACACCTGCTTGAATTCAAGGGGATTCATATATGCATAATATATTTAATGTATAAAATGAACAGCTTCTGCTTCTTTCTGGATAATTTGTACGAGGACCATGCCTATTACAGCCCTACCCTATTACCATTATAATTATAGTATAGGATGGAGCTTGACAGATAGGGCTGAGGGAATTTTTGTTAACCAGCACAATTACAATTACAACATTATACTTCCTTTACTGTCAGTCTTATTTGGTGAGATGTTCATAACATAAAATGCATATCAAAAATAAGCAACTCGCAGTGAATTTTTATTTATCAAGAACTTTTCCAGGTAAGACTGTCTTTTAGAGCCAATTCACCATTTGAAATATTGGTTTTAGCTCCAGTTTGCCCTTGTAATTGACCCTGACCAAGATAAGCAGTTAGAAAATGGATGTAAATCTGGCTAAACTCGTTTCTCAGGGGTGTTACAGAAAACTCCCTCTAGGGAGTAGTGTACAAGTCATTGTCTTTAGCTAGAATACTGCGCGCTGATTAATGTGATTATTACTGCCAGTTAGAACTGCAGAGAGGATGGGGGCGGTGGGGGGGGGGGTTCTTGACCGCAGAACAGCTTCTACGTGGTGACGGAACCCGGAAGTTCTGGGAGGAGTCGGATGGATTAGACCACGCCCCCGACCCCCGACGTCACATATCCTGAAGTCGGCTCGGCGATGTTGTTATGAAAAAATGGCGGCTGACAGGAGGTGTGCGCTCAGGCGTGTTTTATTTATTTTGCTTATCGAATGGAGCCACTGTCGACTGCACCACCTCATTCTCAAGGTACGGAATACGCCGGTCGGGCCCAGCCGGTGGCTGTCGGTACGGTCTGGTAGTATGGAGTCGCTAAACGCCCCCCCCCCCCCCCCCCCCCCCCCCCCGTCACCCACGACGACCGGGGCCTAGGTGGTGTTCGTGTTGGCTGGTGCGTCAGCCGCTCTGGTAGTGTTGGAGCGGTGGGCGTGTGTTTGA
>JAODKM010000108.1:7626473-7639136 GCA_026780845.1 Petrocephalus sullivani | reverse complement strand
GTATGCTTTGGAAGAGGGGTAGTCTTATACGGTGAGTATATCCCAAACTCTTTATTTTACATGGAAAAGTTGGGGGGGTCGTCTTATACGCCCAGTCGCCTTATACGCCGGAATATACGGTAATAAAGCCGCACTGAAAGTTAGCCAAAACTAAACAAAATTTTCAAATGAAAACTGAAAATGATAAAAACTAAATAAAAGAATCAAAAGCATTTTGTTGTGCACATACACGACGGAACGGACCCCTATGGGTGGAAATGGGTGTGACAGGCCTCTGACTAAATTATCATTATTGCTTTATGTTTTCTGCCAGCCGCCATCAATTTGGCCCAGCTGAAGCTGTTCAGGCATTACTACGTGATGGTAAGTGCACCCCCCCGGCCCCCGCCTTCCGCTGACGCTTACACCCAGCACGGTGTCCCGGAGCCATGCTGCTAATTGTATGGCTCCTACCAGCGACAGGCTCATATTTGGCTACAGCAGTAGCTGTCATTAAGTCTTAAAATAAGTCTGGCAAAAGCCATTTTTAACCCTTTGACTGGGTGTTTTTGTGCATTGGCGTGTTAGACTGGTAATGCCCCTCCTGCTTTGATAGTCGCTGCTTTAGTGTAGTTGTGTCTAGGCAGTAGGCCGCGCTTCCGAGTGAGACTCTCATAAATATCTGAAGGTCACACAGTGAAGTTTCTTGCTTGCGGATCACAGGCTGAGGTTTTCTTTAATCAGGACGCCGTCCTCCTCGGTGCTGATTCATCAGATTTCTGTCTCCCTCCTTTAGATCGTGTGCTACATCTACTTCACCCGCATAATCGCCATTCTCATCAAATTTATTGTCCCCTTCCAGTGGAAGTGGCTGTACCAGGTGAGTATCACCTGGGGCAGAGTCCCCCTGAGGGGGCAGTGGGGTAGGGGCTGACGGGCTGTGACCTACACTGTTTTGTAGTGCGATAGAGAGAAGCTGGTTGTGTTACCCTTATTGTTGTCATGTGTCATAAAGCGTAGCATGGTTCTGTATACGTGGATGACTTTTGTCGTGAACGTTTAATAACTATCTAGTTAAAATGGCTTCTCGCCAGTTTTTCAGTCTGGTTTCTGCATGTGTGCAAAATTTAGGCCATTTTAAAAATGGCTCATTTTTAATAACAATGAACAGTGAACAATGCTATGTCCACGTTGTGGGGCCTTTGCTCCAATCTGGATTTTTGCCCAGTGCCCCCCCGGCGTGTCTCTCGACCTTCACTCTCTGGCCTCTCGTTCCCAGCTCCTGGATGAATTGGCCACGCTGGTTTTCTTCTTCCTGACGGGGCACAAATTCCGGCCGGCATCCCAGAACCCCTACCTGCTCCTCTCCATGGAGGACGATGAGGACGTGGAGATGGAGGATGTGTAAGCTCTCAAGTTTTCCCCAGCCCCCATCTACTCTCGCTTTCCTTTGTGGCTCGTCTGTCTCCCTGCTTGCGTCCTTCTATATGGCGCCTTCCCTCCCGCCTACCCTGCAGACTGTTCCACACCCCTGCAGACTTGGCCCGTTTCGTCTCCAGGCTGAATGATTCCATAAATAACATCAACCGGGGGCTCTGATTGTCCTTGTCCTCTCTCCCCTCACCACACATTTCTCTTATTTTTCCACCTGGTGGAAGTAGATTTTCTTCTCTTGCTAAATGTAGAAACTCAACTGATTTTTTTTTCTTTTTTCTTTTTCCAAATTCCATTGTTCTATGCATCTGCTACTTTATCATGAGTTATGACCAAATACGTAACGTTTTCTGTTTGCTTACATTCTAATGCTGGAATTGTTTCCAGCATTAACGTTAAACCTGGTCTTGGTCTCTGGATGGTTCTTACTTACATGTAAACTTCTAATTTACATGTATTGTTTTAGCAGAAGCTTTTATCCAGACCGATGTACACCTAAGAAGGCAAGGTCAGGCAGTTCCTGGAACAAGTGGGGGTTGTAAGGTTCTTGATCAAGGGGCCAACGGTGAAACAAGGATTTGGGCTGGAGACCTTCTGATCATAGGAATAGCGTTCTAAGCCATACATACCTACTAGCTCTTTGGTTATGGTGTCTGTGTGCAAATGAATCTCAGCTGGTGCTTTTCCACTGCCGTACAGGAACCTAGCCGCACCGACCTATAGCCAAAAAAAGAGATTCGTTTCAGCGTGGTTCCATCTCACTTCAATTTTCCTCTGCAGAAGTGTTGGCTCAATAAGGCATTGCTGGGTGTAGAGTTCATTTCTGCTAGCATGTCTGTGAGAAATGTTGCCTTATGTTATTTAAAAACCCTCAGTTTCCTTCTGCAAGTTGTAAGCAGACCTTCAAATTCTTAAGAACATCCATCCATTTCTTGAAACTGCTTGTCCTATTCAGGGTCTCGGGGGGCTCTTATTCTGCAGCCTATCCTAGAGGCAGGGAACAACCCAGGATGGGGTGTCGTGTGGACTGTGGCGGTAGCCAGACAACATGTAAACTCCATACACATGGAACCATGGCAGGGACTCGAACCCTGATCCCCAAAGTGTGAGACAACAGTCCTAACCACATTGTATATATAAATCTATTCCTTTATGATTTTGATATATACTTTTCTCACTGTTTTGATTTTATATATATATATATGTGTGTGTGTGTGTATGTGTGTGTGTGTGTGTGTATATATATATATATATATATATATATATATATATATGTGTGTGTGTGTATATATAAGAGAGAGAGAGACTGTGTGAAGTTAGAGCAGACCTGCTCTGTAATATCCCATACGGTGCCCTGACCTACATTTCAGCCCATGTGGGGGACCTGGACAGTGCTTTTAGCACCTGCTCTGTGACAGCAGCCTTTGGTGGGGGGTGCATGCTGTGATATTTTTTTTCCCATCCTCGGGAGGAGTGGCAACCTTGAGCTCCTGGACTCCAGCTGGAAGCTGCTCGACGGGCCTGCTGGCTTCCCACTGGGCTGAGAAGCGACCCAGCTTGGTGCTGGAGCTTCAGGCACTGCAGGATCCCTCTTCTGTGACTAGATATAACTAGTTACCTAACTGCACGGTCACCGGAAGCTGCTCAGATCATTTGAGCGTATTTATTTAGCAGATTATTTTATATAAAGCTACATATAATTTAGAAAGCATGGTCAGACTGTCTCTGGGGTAGTAGCGAGTTAAAGGTTAGAGGCCTTGTCCAGGGCTCCCTCGGTGATATCATGGTGTGGACCCTGGGTTTCGAACCGGTGACCTCCTGATCACAGGCACAGCTTCTTAACCTGCTGGCCCGTATACTGCCCCTGTGCTGTGTCTTCCTCTGTAACAAGTTTTATAACAGTTTTGAGGTGTGAGATCATGACCTCTTAGATTGGCACAAAAGCAGTCCTTCGATAGGAATGTAGTTAGCTGGAAGATACAGGAGTTTGAATCTGGACCCTCTGGTTCTTCCCTTGGTTTTTCTGTCTTGATGGTACTGAGGCAGACAGAGTGTGTGTGTGTGTGTGAATGTGTGAGTGTGAGAGAGAGAGAGTGAGAGAGCAGCAGGGTCAGGTGGGGCTTTTGGCTGGTGGAGATCATCTCTGGTCTCCAGCTGCTGGCCCTTGGTCTGCCAAGCTGTGAGCGACAGATGTGTGATCAGGTTCCTGGCAGCCTAACGTGATGAATGGATGCCAGGCTGCTCCAGCACCGGCACCTTCAACACAGATTAACAGTTTCTTCCTGCTTCTGATTTTCCCGCCCCCTGCAAAGGTATGACTTCAGCTGACATCGCTGTCAGCACGGACCTTGATTTGCAAGAATGCAGATGAATGAATCGTCAATTCATTCCTTTGTTTGAGAGTTTTTGGGTTGAGTATGCATGTCTCAGTGAGGTCCGGTGCCATGCACACTAATGTTCCTGTCCTCCGTCCGTTCCAGGGTCACCACGTCAACAACTGGTATGACGGAGGGCATGAAGAAGGTGAAGAAGGTCTCCAATGGGCCTGCAGAGGAGAGAGAGAGCATGGCTTGATTGAGAAGATTTTCACAATGCGGGGCCAGTGGGGGGTGGTTGGCAGAAGTGAGCACCCTTTTTTATGTGGGCCTTCTGGCTGCAGGTGTGGCCAGTACTTCTGAACTAGCTCCATGTCTTCAGACTCCTTTGGAACTTGTCTATACTTGGCTTGGATTTAGATTTTTTTTGTTTGTGAAGGACAACTGCTGATGAGCAACCACATCAAAAGAGCCTCACACACACACTCTTGCTCAAGCACGCCCACATTTTGGTGCTCTGATGTACCAATACTTCTTCCTCCCCTCCATTCTCCCAAGTTGAACTTCGCTCATTTTAGCGGACCATCAAGGAGAACTCAGTAATCTATTAGTATTTATTTTAATTTTTGTGGTGGCGTTCTTGTTGATGCTGTTGTTTTTTGATTTTTTTTTTATTTATTGTGTTTAATACGATAGAGAATGCTATTAATGCGATTTATTAGATGCACAAACAAGGGCTCGTCTCACATTGTAGATTATATGGCTAAACGGCAGTCAGTGGATTGGGCCATAAGATGTTCACCTATTTACCCATCCTATAAATATTTATTGAAAAATGTTGAGGAAGACCAGCTGCAGTACTTGGCAATGTGGCTCCCTCAATTGTGGTATTGGCCAAAGAGGCTGGCTGATATTATTTATGATTTCCTATCCACGGTGTGGTACCAGCTTTGAATTAATAGTGTCACGATGCTGTCCCCCCACCTTTGAGCTGCACTTTGGATTATGGGATACCTGCAGCTGCTGTGCTACCCGTGATGCCACTTTCAGGGTTTAACGCTCTCCTGCTTCAATATGCATCCCTGTCTGGATTGATGGTGGGTGCCTCGATTTAGCTATTTTGTAACGTAAACATGAGTAGCATGTTTGAAACCCTTTGGGAGATTGCGTACGAATCCACACCGGTGGATTTTATTTGTCGTCCTCTGAAAATGGAGACTTTGCTTTTCACGGTTTTCCTGCTCACCTGAGCTGATGGCCGTCAGGATTGTGTAGAAGGTGCATGTGCAACGATGCCTGCCCGAGCAAACCAACATGGACTACTACGCTTACTTCCTGTGTGGCAGTCTTGGGTTTGCAGTTTGAGATGTACAAGGGTGTTTTTTTTTTCCCGCTTCTTGGTTATTATTATATTATTATTATTTTTGGATTTGGATTCTTTTCTAGTTCACATTTGTAAATAACAAGCCTCGTCTGTCTGTTCTAACAAACCGGGCAAAGTTCAGATCTTTATGTTCATTAATCATTCACTTTACTTTGCACCCATAATAAATGAGTCTAATCATTTGTCAAATGATATTAAAAGTGAGGAATTTTATGGAATGTATATCACGCGTATGTTCTAATTATATTTAAGGAAATGAATAAAGTAAAACGGAACAGATATCCTATAAATTACTCTCACAATGGATTCCAAAAGTCTGAGACCACTGATGAAGATGCTTCGATTTTGCGATTTAATGTGAACTTGCTGATTACAAATGATATTATCAGCATGACAATTTGAGTAAGAAGTTGGAGGTGACGGGGAGTCCGCAAGTTTGTGCAAAACCTGATGATCTATCTTGTCCTGGCAAAGCTTATGAAGACTATCTTTGGTGCTTGTCTTTCTAGGTCTCCAAGTGACCCCATACATTTTTGATGGGGTTGAGGTCAGGACACTGATGAAGAAAGTCCCTGAAAGTCAGTACTTCTTGCTGTTTTTTAAATGCTTGCAAAGCTTGTTTGGGACCGCAAACATGACTGCCTTTCCACAAAGATCAAAAACAAAAGGTACCACATGTCTCTGAAGTATGCTGCCATGCCCTCCTTTGCCAGGGTACAGTCAATTCACTGCTTTTGGCTCCAACTCCAGAGTAGGTACCCCCGATTTGAATAAATCATCCACGATGTCTCGCTGTTGTTTAAACACTGCAGTATCAATCCCTCCTCTGCTCTAACAAACCCTCATACTTGGATTCAAGCGTAAATGGAGCTTTTTTGGAAAAATAATATGTAATTTATGTGCAATATTAGATTGGAACTCAGTAGTTTATACCCTGTTCCCTTTTGAATTAATAGTATTAATTAGTGATGGCCAAATGAAGCTTCATGAACCATTTGCTGTATTTTTTGACCCCACTAGATGGTGCTCTCTGTTCAAAAAAGGGCTCAAAGCATGCCCCAAAGCAAAGCAAGACCGCCACCTAGTGGGGGCCATAAAATACAGAAAATGGTTCATGAAGCTTCATTTAGCCATCACTAGTATTAATAACACTTTAAGAGCTTGTTGTTTGTGGTGCGAGGTCCAGGCCCCGTCAATGAAATTCTACTGGTTCCCACATGGTAGTAGAATCTAAGGCGGGATAGTGAGACACAGAGGATGAACCTGTTTGAGTCACATTTCAGAGGAGTGCACTTGGTTTGTTCTTGATCACATCTCTTTCACATGTTCCCTAACCCCATTAAGAGAAATTATACTCTCCTGACACCAATATTATTTAGTGCCTGGTTCTTTCCCCAAAGTGGACGTGTCCTTCCTGCGTTGGACGGTCATCCTCCAGTCTGTCTATCCAGGTGGTCAGAGAAAGCATCATCAGTTAGCCTGCTCTGGACTCTCTCTCTGTTCTTCTCTCTATCGCTGGCTTTTAGGATACTCTGGAGAACACCATCCTGCCCTCTGGTTGGCGCATTTAGCGCCCATCACCATTCCTCCCACGCAGTTCCCGAGCCCATTGAGAGGGGATTGTGGTCACGGTATGCCCTGGACTGCTGATGGATTCTTGTCAAGTCACAAATCTTTAATTGCTTCAGTAAAAGTATCCATTGGTATAAATAAGGGCTAGGCCATATGGCAAAATACTTTTCATATCACTCTACATTGATTATTACTGTGATATGGTGAAGATCCTGTGTTCACCTTATACTCAGCCAAAGCTGACTTGAAACACATCCTTGTAGGCTTTATGACGAGCATTTACATTTATGGCATTTAGCTGACACCCTTTTCCAGAGTGACTTGCAGTACATTACAATCACCCTGGAGCAACTTGGGGTTAAGGGCCTTGCTCAGGGACCCACTGGTGGTGGGTGGGAATTGAACTGGCAACCTCTTGGTCCACTACCAGAGCCTCATACTACCAGGCCACCACCATCCCAGATAAGTCTCACACAAGGTCAGTACACCTGGTGGCATAACAAGGTGCTGAGGCGCTTAGCAGTTTCTCTAGACACCAGGCGAACATACATCTATGCCCATACAAAAGGCTGTTTGTCCGTGAGGGTGCACAGAAGAGTAAGAATGGTACACCAACACCTGACAATGGGCAGTTGGGAGGGGCCCGCGACTGGAACATGCTGGCGGACATGGAAAACAAGCTCTGCTTCCCTCCAGAGATTGCCATAACCAACCTTAGGCCAGACCTAGTGCTATGGTCCCTCATAGCTCGCACAGTGTACATCATAGAACTTACTGAGTCCTGGGAAGACGCTGTGGAGGAAGCCTACGAGTGCAAGAGTGTGAAGTATGCTGAGCTGGCAGCTGATGTGGAACGACGAGGCTGGAAGGCCAAGGTTTGCCCAGTAGAGGTTGGCTGCAGAGGCTTTGTGGGCAAGTCAACTGTCTGGCTGCTTAAGATGAGAATCAGAGGTCCAGGCCAACAGCAAGCAATCAAGGATCTTTCTATTGGTACTGAGCAGGCAGCCAAACAGCAGGGGTGGAAGCCAGGGGGGGCACACCTGGGATGCCAGTTGTTGCCGATGAGCCCTCTGGAGGTGTCATGGGCTCGAAACACCAGAGAAGGAGGGTGCCCACCTGATGACCCCAATGAAGCCGAAACCCCCAATACCCACCCACCCACTGCCAGTTATGGATCGGAATCGTATGGATGTCATCACAGCCTCCACTTACAACAGCCACTCAAGGATATGCAAAGACCAAGGGATTGAACCATCTAGTCCTACAAAGCAAGTTTTTGTTTACAATTCCTTTATGATTCCCCTTAAACTGATTCAGAAGAAGAAAAACGACCACAAATTGGGTGGACAGCAAACTGAAATGTATATTTAAGAAAGAAACATAACAATAACAAACACATAACAAAAGCATAACAATAGTACACAGTTCGGTTTATTGCTGTTTTTTCCCTCAATGTATTGCTGGTTCTTTTTCCTAACTGCCTCGCTGCTCATTCCGGGGGTCGGGTTTGACGTCGCTGGCAGAGTTGCCACTTATCCCATAATGAAAAGTAAAATACAGTATGTGATTTGTCCCGTATTTCTTCATATTGGAACTAGACAACGTAACTTCTGGTATCCGTGACTAAGCAGTGCAGTATTTGCGGTGTTCGTTGGCACAAGTTTTCGGCAGAGTTTACAGTACACAGCCCCAGTCTGTAGCGTGTCCAAGCTAGGGTAGGATGTTATGGTGTAGGACAGTGATCCCCCAATCTTTCCCCAAGGGCCAAATTATGCAAAGTAAGTCAGAAGTCAGGCTGAGGGCCAAAGAAATCCACCCCCCCCCACCCCGGAAATATATATGTCTGTATGGCGGATTCAAAAAAGAGTATCCTTTATTTCCTCTTAATAGCAAAATTCCTCTTAATTCCTCTTAGAATTCCTCTTAATAGCAAAAAACTGTACAATTTTGCAAAATACAAGCGGCCAGGGGCGGAGCCAAAGGGAGGCCGGGGTATCACTGGACCCCCCTGAAATCTGATTGGACACCCCAGGTGCCACCCCAGATGATTTACTTTATGAAAATATTTCAACATTTACAGACTCCGATTGCAATTGATTGTTCGAGAAACACATTCATTGTCATAGTCCGTGCCCCCCCTGAAATAGCCTTGGTCACCCTCTGGCCTCCCCAAGTATAAAAGTCACTTTGCAATTCTTAAGGTCAGCGGCAAGCCACCCGGCACTCTGCGAAAGCCGCTGGACATTACGTCATGAAAGAGCGCTTGCCATAAAAATAAGTGCGATTGTAAAGTGTTTCACTCAATACCGATTATTTCACGATATTTTAATCGTGTGCTATAATTAGCACATTATTCAAGATTTTAATAGAATGCAATAGTATTCTTTCCTGTCTATAAAATTAAACCAATTAGTTAACGGCATCTTTTGGGGAAGCTGTTGGAGGAAAGAAGTGAGGCATTACTATTACTCAGCTCATAAAAATGTTTATGTTAATAAACACTGGCAATTGTTGTCATCATTGCCGATGGCATACAAGGGATAAAATATCATAACCTATATAGGGGGTCCAAACATGTTTTCCTGGACACAGGAGGTCCTTGGATTAAAAAGAGGTTGAGAAACAGTGCATTAGATGATGATAAGTTAATATATCATTAAGACTGGCAAGCTCTACTCATCAGGTATATCGCTGGTCCACTGCTATTAGCATCACAATGGCGTTGCTTAAACGCAGACAGTGGGCAAATTTCTGCTGCTAGTGTTTAAAGTCCTTATGTCTGCTGTCCAAGCTTTGCTGGATGGCGCAAGCTGAGATGCCAGATGCTGTGTGGATGCTCCTGCGGATTTGGACTATTTTCGACAAATGTTGGCAAAGCTGTGTCTCAGATAAAGAGGTTGCTTCAAATTCAAGTCAACAGTCCAAGCTCTTGAGATAGTATTCTCAACAGCAACTCCAATAAACTGCCTGAGATGCACTGTGTATGTATCTAAACCAGAGGTCATACTTTCTATTTATTTATAGGCCCATAAATATGCAATTACCCTCATCCCTTCCAGAAGATTTTTCCATAGCCTACTTGCTCATACTTAAAATTTGAACTGAAATTTTTAGCTCCCTTTACTATCTAGCAGCTTTTCCTTAATGAAGCCATGAAAATGAAATACTGAACTAAAGTACATGTGAGTGCAGGGAAAATCTCGAAATCCATAGCTGGCTCTTGAAGGTCAAATAATAAGGTTGTCTTATTAAAATGAGACCTGTGAAGATTTTCATGAATGTGGCTCTTATGAAGGAGAATGTTGTTCATATTTTCTGTTGTTTTCTATTGGGAAGTTGGGAGATGCTGAGACATTGGGACTATGCACCAACCACTGGATGCAAGAGGTTAGAGTAAACCACACTCTTCACCCAGGAATGGGGGTCCAATTTGCTTCTATGTGAAACCCCAGCCAGCATGTGCTTACCTTGTGGTGGGGGAGAGGAGTCAATTCCAGGGCCTGTGACTTAAAGGAAAACGGGGCTCAAAGGTACATTAATGTGTGTCCCAAGGTAGCATGCTGAATGTTCCGGAATTGAACAGGACCCACTGGAGACTCAGAAACATGGGCGATTATCTGCAGATCTCTTCCCCAACACATAGCCACTGGAGGTTTATTAATTCAGAACACTTTTAATATATGCCTTGTAATTTATTTTTAACTACATACAGTTACACATTCTATGAAAAGATTCTTTTCGTATTTAAACATAATTAAACTGAATTTAGGGAAGGAAATGCAAATGGTTTAAAATGATATAGGGTTGTTTGGGAGGGTGGAGCAGCGAGGGAGCAGGCAGCAAGGAGTTGGTGACTCTTGTTACCATGGACAACGCTATCAACATGCCGCACGCACACACACACACACACGCACGCGCCGCACGCTGGGAGTCTGCCTGCCTCTCCCTCTCACTCTCTCAGATCCTACAGTCTGAAGACAGTGGCACCGAGCTCGTATCTCCCCAAGCCGGTAAGCGGCCCGTCTCCTGGGCTCGGGCTCCCAGCTCCCGAAAACAAGGTTTTGGATCTCAGTGGGTGGGTGGGTTGGTGGGGGGGGGCGCTCCCGGTGGTAGATTCCTGGGAGCTGATTCCCCACAGCCACAGGCCCCAGCAGATACAGCCCCCCTGCGGGGCGGACCGGAGACAAAGCGGAGATCTAGGCAGAAGCAGGAACCTGACATGGTCGAGCGGATTATCTGCTGCCAGCCGCCCCAGCCAGCCTTTGTGAGGGTGGGCTGCTCTTAGCTGAACGACCTCACCGCGTCTTCAAGAGGGGAGGGGGCAAGGTGCCCCCCCAGCTCCAGCCATGGGGAAGTCCAACAGCAAGCTGAAGCCAGAGGTGGTGGAGGAGCTGACCAGCAAGACGTACTGTGAGTACCAGGTCTCTCTCTCACATGCCCCATGCATAACCCTGCTGCCCAGGGTCAGAGCAGACCCCTGGAGTTTGGTCATGGACTTCATGGTTAGCCTCTTGGTCCAGCGGTGCAGGAACGTGCAGGCATGGGGAGCACATTCTAATAGCATACAGACTCCTATCCCTGACACATATTGACTGTACTTATAAAAAGTGTTATTTCTGGGGCTCTGCCAAGATGCAAAAAAAACACTGAAAAAAATATCTATGTATAGAATGCTAGGTAGGAATCTTATCATTATCTAAATGACTTAATTAGGTCAATTGCAGCATTATTTAGACTCATACTGGCAAACAAAATGTCTCAGAGCACAGAAAAGCTTAGTATCGATGAGTCAATTGACAGATCTTTTTATATAACCAGATTAATAACATTTTATCAGCATTATGGATTTGACAACAAATTAACCTTTGTATGGACCTGCCCTTTAATTGAGTTATTTTTTTCTGGCTAATGAGTAATATTTTTGAGTGCTTTAATTAGAGTAATACACTCATGAGCAGATAGTGTGTGATGTCACTAAAAACCTCGCTCTCCACATGCTGGCTGATGCGTGCAAACAGCAGCCCCCCCGTCACATGCCTTTTCAGTTTTTGTTTTGCTATTTAACCCCTCTGTGGATGCTTTGCACCATGAATGCTGGTCACTTTCCCTTTCTTACTCCGCAAGGAACAAAGGGTCTGTTTACTGTCGCCTCCAGGCGACCCGGCTGATGGCTGACGGACCGGGTCCTGTTTCCCATGAGCCAGCTGTTGTTTTCACCTTACAACCTGCGTTATGTGCCATTATTTATTCAGTCGCCTGTGGCTACTTCCATCCGATGTGCCTCGCGTGAACTGTTTCTGGGGGCCATTCCTACGATGCAGCAGCAGGTGCCCTCCTGGTGTCTGCGCCAGCGCCCCCTACTGTCGCTTAGCTAATTGACCCGTCTTTCAGAGCCCCCTACTGTCGCTTAGCTAACGGCGCGGTGACCCGTCTTTCAGCGCCTCCTACTGTCGCTAGGCTAACGGCATGGTGACCCGGCTTTCAGCGCCTCCTACTGTCGCTAGGCTAACGGCATGGTGACCCGGCTTTCAGCGCCCCCTACTGTCGCTTAGCTAACGGCGCGGTGACCCGTCTTTCAGCGCCCCCTACTGTCGCTTGGCTAACGGTGCGGTGACCCATGTTTCAGCGCCCCCTACTGTCGCTTAGCTAACGGCGCGGTGACCCCTGTTTCAGAGCCCCCTACTGTCGCTTAGCTAACGGTGCGGTGACCCCTGTTTCAGAGCCCCCTACTGTCGCTTGGATAACGGCGCGGTGACCCGTCTTTCAGCGCCCCCTACTGTCGCTTGGCTAACGGTGCGGTGACCCGTGTATCAGCGCCCCCTACTGTCGCTTAGCTAAGGGCCCGGTGACCCGTGTTTCAGCACCCCCTACTGTCGCTTAGCTAACGGCGCGGTGACCCGTGTTTCAGCGCCCCCCTACTGTCGCTTAGCTAACGGCGCGGTGACCCGGCTTTCAGCGCCCCCCTACTGTCGCTTAGCT
>JAODKM010000108.1:7609005-7622569 GCA_026780845.1 Petrocephalus sullivani | reverse complement strand
ATGCATCATGCAGTTAACTAATAAACATATGTTAACTTTAGTTCATTAAATTTGAGCTTGGTACCATTGAAATATATCTGCCAAAGAATAGGGGTGCAATCTGAACCCCAAGGTCCAGGAACGTAACTTTCTAACAGGGACCCATTGAGGGTTAAAAGTGTCCTCTCTGACATGGATTATCTGGTCACCCTAGTGTCAACAGTTTGGCAATATAAACAAAAAGGTCTTTTTTTCTTAATATAGCCGGTTCCTTATGTAAACTTTGTGTAATAAATGATCTATTATCCTGCCAGTCCAGCATGGCTCCTTTTCGAGCGACATATATGGCCATTTTGAACATACAGACAGCTTAGTTAGCGCACAACTACCAAAGTAGTCTACTAAGAATCACAGAATTCTCACTGAAAGTTAAACAAACAATCAAACTTGAAAACTCAAAGATAACTGCTTTATTTACAATATCTACAAAGCAATGGTGAAACATACCATATGAAATAATAAACTGTCACACTCGATTGCAACTAAGTGCATGCAACAGAATGAATGCAAACTATGAGCCAACAAACTCAAACTTGTCAGTCATGAGTGTTAATGTTACTGGTATTCTCTCTTGTCGAGACGTCTCCCACTCACCATGCAGAGAAGCCTGGCTTCCAGGGGGGTCTAAAATATCTGGTTGCATGTTTACCTGTCCAATCAATGGTGCCCAAACAAACGTATCTATGAAGCTCTCTTAGAATGCAGCCAACAAAAGCAATAGCTTCATAGACCCTGTCCTTTGTGTCCGTCTATGGGCAATATTTATCTTGGTTTTGAAGAGAAAATTAGCGTTTATGTCGTCAAAAGCGATTCGAAACGATCAGCACTGTGGTTTAATTAGTAAAATACACTTTAAATTGCAAATAAAATTAATTTACGTTGACACTTTGACTAATTAAATTCTTGGCAACTTTATGGGGTAGCCGTGCTTCTCCTGTAGCCTTAGAGCAAACGCTTGTGCCTGTGGACCACCGTATGCATCTCGCTGTTGTTACTCTTACAGTCTACTAAAAAAATTCTTTTAGTTTGTTCCATATTTCCCACTCATATCGTGGCTTCTTGGTGATTTCTGCTGCCGAGGGGGTCCCTGGCTGCTGGTAGTTAAAGCAGCACAGATGTGGTGCTCGAGCATGCAAGAGTGGAGTCGGAGGGGCGGGGGTAAATGTGGACCCCACCACTGCCCGGACCCGGGGCCGCTTCGCCACAAGGCCCCTCACCCCGCTGTTTAGTCTGCTGCCAGCTGCCTGCAGATTGTGAGGGGATCAGCCACGGCTTGCCGGATGCCTGTGTCTAATCACTCCGAGTTCCGTGATAATCACATCGCGACAATCCCTTTATTTACGTACTGCCGGCTTTGTGAGAAATCCACGCTGCCACCATCATTCGGTCATTAGGAGGGAGATGGAGTTTAGTCAGTTGGTGACTGGATAGGGATGGTACCCAGGAATGCCTAATCCCAGCAGGCTGGAGAAGGAGGACCAACAGGGAGGATATGGCAGTGTCCCATGTGGGTGGCCTGATGTTATTCACAAAGCGAACACTAGGGGGATGGGATGCCAGTTACATAACTTACAGTACATAACTATATTAGTGGGCTCTATGTCTCATTTTTCCTTAGGTACCCTGGTGGCTGAAAACCCCACAGCTCCACACGCCACAATCATTTTGTATGTGATTTTCTGAAATGTTCTAATAACTTCTATGCCGACCAAATCGAGTCCGGGGGCGAGATCTTGAAAACAGGAAGACAGGATTCTTTCTGCATCTGAGTCAATAATTAACCCTCAGCTGAGGGTCATAACCGTTATTACGGTTTGGTGACTCATGCCTTCTGGGCACTCTCGCGCCCCCGGCTCTGGCTGTATCCGCACGACTCTGACTCGGCACCCGTTGGTGAGTCTCCTGGGTCCCGCACGCCGTTCCGCTGCAACTTTGACAGTGCACAGGAGGCCCCGCCTCCCCTGATGCTGACACCCTCCCTCTTGAGAGACGCTCCTTAATCGCTTGTCCTTTCTCCCGGCTGGACGATCCTTGGGGTCACAGCTTCCCCCCCCCAGAGCCACCTATGACCCAGTTCCACGAGCTCCAGTCTTCAGTCCACAATGATACAAATCGCAGTCACTAGGGCCCCTGATATCCGACTCCCATGCCTCCGGGCAACAACTTCCAAATTCTTCTCTTCTTTTTTTCCGCTAAACCTGACAGACAAGCTGGAGCATGCAGACTGCAGTTCCTGCTCTATCTGGAGCTTGCCGCACGCTGTCTCAATGCTCAGGGGCAATGTGTGGCTCAGCAGGTTTGGGGTCCGTGCCAGTTATTGGAAGGGTGATGGGTCATTTCCTGACAGGGCGTCCAAAGGTCTTGCATGTGTCTGTGTGTCTCATGGAGAGAAAAGACAATTTCCCCACAGGTGTGAATGAAGTACCAACCCTCTATTCTATGCCCGTCCCCTGCAGGCAGTCATTTCCATCACAAGCACGGCCAGGCAAGGCATGAAACGCTACAATGTGGTTACGCCATTTTTCAACAGTTTAACCGATTTCTGAAAGGGGGAGTCTGGGTTTTTTGTTATTTAATAATGGCAGCTAGACTCAGTCTTCAGCTCTGCTATATTAATGTTTAATCTTTTGTTGAAATGTGTGGTTGGCGTGCGTCTGCTTCCCAGCACAAAATGCAGCTGAACCAGCACTTGTCATGCAACATAAAATGGTTCAATTTGCAGGTAGCGTTACATCAGTGACATCAAATGAGCGGTGGAGCTAAGCAGCTGAAATTACTGGGTGAGGATGCAATTAAGCGATGATTCAGCCATAATTAAAGAAAACAATTGCATCAGCAGATGGGGTGTGAGGTGCAGGTTGTATAGAGGCTAGTGAGATACAGAAAAGTATTTAGCTAAACCGTTACCTCCATACCTGTATTGACCAAGATGACTGGATATTGTGTGAGCGTATAACTCGTTCTCTTTATGCCGCGAATTCACCGACCAACCGGTCTGTTGAGGTCTGTTTTATCATCAGCACTGACCAAAGAACACATGGAAAGCAGCTCAGGACCAATTTAACATAAAATCAAGAGAGCATTTCTTTAAAAGGAAATTGCCAAGGTTGATGACCACACAAGCACCTTTGCGAATAAAATAGGCAAGACAGGAGATGGGTAGCTGAACAGGGTCAGATATTCGAAGGGCTATAGTAACGTTCCCGCAAACAGCACTGACATTCAGAAAGCTAGTACAACTTCACTTTGTAAGGGAAAATATTGTTTTTACCACAGTATTACATTTAATATTTATGTATATTTTATAAAAATGAAAATAAAGAAATTCAATTGTTTGTGGACAAACCCATTTGTGGAGCAGGCTGGGGGAGCAAACATGTGACTCTTTTAGGCTGCCTATTGGGGAAGGCTGCAATAAAGCATATCTGCCAAGGAGGAGATCCAGCCGAAGCGACAAATGAGCACGGAAATATTTTGTCTACGTTGGGTTCCAAGATTTGCCAACTGGTTGCTTCGGTTGCTTTTTACCACCGACTTCTTATTTTTCCCCGGTCCTTCACCCCTCCTCGGGTCCTACCCTTTCCCATCATGCATTTCTCTTGCAGGTACAAGGGCTTCATCAAGGATTGCCCCAGCGGTCAGCTGGACGCCGCCGGCTTTCAGAAGATCTACAAGCAGTTTTTCCCTTTTGGAGACCCCACCAAGTTTGCCACCTTCGTGTTTAACGTTTTCGACGAGAACAAGGTAACAAGGGTCCAGGGTAAGCATTTCTTTGGCGGGGGTGGGGGGTGGATGTGTGTGGGAAAATCATCATCAGCCCTGACACACGCCTGAGTGAATTGTTGATAATGATAGCTTGATAGCTAGCTGGTCGGGGCGATGGGCGGGGGGGGGGGGTACCTCTGGAGGGGTGCAGATTCTTGGATCAGGAATGGAGAGAGTGGAGAGCAGTACAGATCTGCAGTATATACAGTCAAGCTCACTTGATTTTATATCTTCAGGACGTGTGTTTCAGTGCTTCCATTCACTCTCATCGATTTCTATACACCTATATCTGGATGCAGCAGCAGGAGGCAGTGAAATGGCAGAAACATGGCGAATGATCTCTCGTCCTACTGCTCACTCATTACTGATTGGATGGCCTGTTGGCATTAACTGCCCCGGATGTCTAGCCATGAGCCTGTCGTGCATGATGGAGGACCATCTCAGAGTCAACCAGAGTTAGATTAGATTTTTCTTTTCAAGTGAAGAAAGAGTACAGATAAAGATGGGGATTCTGCTCTACACTAAACAATCACCTGTCAGCCACACTAGGAGGCAGAATCCGGAGTGTGAACATGTACATGGGCATAGCTACACTTCATGGTGACCCTAACGACCCAGTTTAAGGAGGCCTGTGGGCTCTGTGTGCCAGCTTCACAATCTCCGCCACTTTTCTGAGCTGGATGGTTGAGGGGATCCATAGCCCCCCAGGAGAGAGGACACTGACTCTTTGTCTCCCTGTCTCCCCCTACCCAGGACGGACGGATCGAGTTCTCGGAGTTCATCCAGGCACTGTCCATCACCTCGAGAGGCACCCTGGATGAGAAGCTACGATGTAAGACAGAGAAATGTAGGGACACCCTGGTGCCTTGTCCCAAACGGGACTTACTATCGTAAGAGCAGGCTGGCCATTTTATCACCCTGATTGGTCTTATATGGGCAGGATTGCAGTTCAATTACATAACATATAATTCATGAACTATAGGAAATAAATATTTTTGAAATAAGCATATTTGACTAATAAGACAATTATTAAAACGAAACCATTAAAACAAAAAATAATCACCATGAAAGACAGGGTCCTTCTGATTCAAATAGCGATGTTTTGAAATTTTTGACGAATCCACAAAGAACAGCAGACCTGCACACATATCCATCTATTTTCCGAATGCTTTTGGGGCACTCGGAGCCTGTCCCAGTCAGCACAGGTCACAAGACAGAAGTACACTATAGACCAGTGTTTTCCAATCCAGTCCCGGGGACCCACAGTCGGTCCGTTTTTGCTCCTTCCCAGCTGGGAAACACGTATATAGACAATGCAGGAACAGTAATCCATCTAGGAGTGGCTGAAGGAACCTGACACTGGGAAAACAGGCAAAGTTGACACACACAGAGCAGAGGTGACGATGTGAATCCTGGAGGTGGGACTCGGTGATGCCACAACTGAGCCACCATGCTGCCTGCCCATAAATACAAACTGGAAATCAATTATGGTGCTATCATAAACTCTGAATTATGGTTCCCTAAACATAATCAGAGGCTCTGAAAAGCTGGTGTCCCCACTTCCAGATCTGTATACCGAGTGGGGGGGGTGGAGGTAGGGGCTTCTGGTTCTCCGCTCTGACTCAATGCATCAGGCTTTCTGCACAGAAAGTGGGATATCCCAGTGACATGGCAACGCTGTGACTTCTATACCTCTTTGAATTGCCGATGGGAGCCTTTTGTTCTGAAAGTGCTTCATTCTATTTTACAGCGATTCAATATGTTGTGAGTCATTGTGATGCATTTACACATGTATCGTGATGTCACAGTACGTTGTTGTGTAATGTGTTAGGATGTGATACGTTATAGTCCCTCCTTCTTTGATTGCCATCAAAGGGGCTTTCAAACTCTACGACCTTGACAATGATGGCTACATAACACGAGACGAGATGCTGAACATCGTGGACGCCATTTACCAGATGGTGGTGAGTTGCTTTCGGGCTCCTGGGATCGGGTATGTTGTGTGCGTCAGGCCATGAAAAGACATCTGTGTGTTTCCAGGGGAACACGGTGGAGCTGCCGGAGGAGGAGAACACACCAGAGAAACGCGTGGACCGCATCTTCGCCATGATGGACAAAGTAGGGCACCTGCTTGACACAGACTCACATGCACGTCCACATATTCATATCATTGTGGGAACTCAACATTCATTTCTATGGGCATAACCCTAATCACAGCAATTACAACCGTAACCTCAACCGAGCCCTAAATGTAACCATAAGTAACCAAAGAAAATACAAGACTTTTGGTAGTTTTATTTTTTTGATTGCATTCACAAATTTTTATAAAATTGAGGTTATCCTTGTGGGGACTGAAAAACAAAAAATGTTACAGTATTCTTATCATATTGTGGGGGCATCTGGTCTTCTCAATGTAATAATTAGAAATACGCACACACACACAGACTCACTCACAAACAGCCAAAGTGTAGGTTTGTTTATCTTTTTCCACCAGAATGCAGATGGTATGTTGACGCTGCAGGAGTTTCAGGAAGGCTCCAAAGGTGATGCTTCCATCGTGCAGGCCCTGTCGCTGTACGACGGCCTGGTCTAAAGGCCCGGAGACCCTGCCGTGAGTGTGGCTTCTGCATGGTTCCCACAACAGTTCAGGTGGTTGGTGAGACACCAGTGCGACATGTTCGATGCAAAGTGGTGACCTGTACCTCACCATTCAATATATTTATGTGATGAACTCATGCATTTAGATTATGATTTAGATCTTGTCTAAGAGGGGATAATGTTGAATTAATAAGCTGTAGAGGGCAATTTGCCTCCAAAGCTCAAGTCTAGTACATGATCCCCCAGCACAGAGCAGAAAGGCCTGAGGAAGCATGTTTCCCCGTCACCTCATCATGTGGGGGCAGCATGTGTCTCAGTGATCAGAAGGTCGCCGTTGAGCAAGGCCCTTAACCCCCAGCTCCCTGGGCGCACCTAGAGGTTGCTGCCCTTCACAGCCAAGCTTCCTCTCACAGAGAGCATGTGTGGGGGAGGTGAGAAGATGACAATTTCCCCACAGGGATCAATAAAATATCTCAAAATAAAAAGAGGATTTCCCTACAGTGATCAATGAAGTATCATTGTTATTATTATTTTACTCCACCAAAACGTGTTTCTTGATTTTCTGCTTTTCCCACAACCAATCCACAGGTCTCCCATCCTGTCCCATCTAGTGCCATCATGCTAATTCTGAGAAGAACCCACAGAAGAGTAAAGTGGGGTGGGGTCTATTTTGGGAACCGCCATGTTGAGCCTAAGCTGTCAATCATTCATCCTCACATTGGCCAAAAAGTAATTCAAAAAAGAAACAAGGAAATATCAGCACAGCATTTTCAAGAGATGGGACAGTGAGGTGCACTGTGATGTCCTGTGGGCAAGTGGAAAAGGAGAGAGAGAATCCCTGGAAGACACCACGCCGCCCAGGTGCATGCTGGGAGCTCCGTCACCTGTTGTCATGGCAGCGACACAGCCAATTGAGAAGCCGATCAGAGCTGAAGGTTTTCTCAGGCTCAGAAACCACATTTCATTCACCGATTTCATCCATGGAAGCTTGTTCACTTTGACGTTTCTCGCTGAAGATCAGTGTTGTTTTCAAACAGTCTTTTTCCTTTTTTTGTACTGTACTGCTCACAGCTGCACAGACTTTTTAGACTTTAAGAGACCTCTTCCAGCTGTACTATACATTGCTTGTCTCTCCTTAACAGTTGCACTTCTGTTTGTCAGTCCATCTGAGGTGATATGTAGCCTCTGTCTCATATTTTTCACACATTATTTTTTAATATGCTCCCACCAATACAGTACCTCCTGCTGTAATATAGCTCCGCCCACCTCCCCACCCCTCTGAATGCTTTGTACAGGGTACTCAGTCAACCTTAGGGTGACCAGATAGTCCTTGTCATCCTACACACTTTGAGCTAGGACAGGACCTGTAAACTACATTTTCAATTAAAAGGACCTGGATTTCACTTAAGCACTGAGTTCTTGCTGTGTGCTGATTGGTCAGTCTCCTATAATCATGCACGTATCGCTAATGTTAATGTGAAACAGCTGGATGAGTATTTCAAACAAGGAAACAAACCAGTCAAAGCACAAGAAGAACTGAAGTATTTGGCCAAGCAAAGGATCCTTTCAGGTTCAAAGCAGTTTGTAAAACCTGAAGTACCTCAAAGTGACCGGGGTGACATGGATTATCTGGTCACCCTCGTCAACCTACGAGGCTATCATGATTTTACCTTGTTCCACTGGCCTGACCGCCAGCCGTGAAACAAAAAAGGATCCCACTGTCAGAAGCCTGGACAGGACCGTGGTTGGATAAACTAATCTGGCAAAACAAAACCTTTGTTATGGAAAACCACAGTAGTCGTCCATCCAAGCACATTCAAGGAGTTTCACGGACTTAAAATTCAAAACTAACACTAGCTTTTTATTTATTTTACCTGCTTTGCATGTCTTTCTTAGACACAGGGGATTAATACATCTGCTAGATACAGAGTATTGTCCCTAATTACATGGAGAAATGTAAAAGACACTAAAGATGATCCTTCATACGGGTCACACGGATCCTCCACCGGTCCTTCTGTTAGTTGGTGAGGGAGAGTCTTTTAATGACGCACCAGCGCTGTGGGAGAGATCAGGTTCAGGCTTGCCAAAGCAGGACTCTGCATTTGCATAGCCTTGATAGGGGGGGTGGACCTTTAGCCACATGCTTCCTGAGGTTAGTGGGGGGGGTGGGGCCTCGGAGCAGGTGGGTATTGCTAGCAGGCATTGCTAGAACAGCCCGTGACCTTCTCTACCTACGCCGGTGCACTGAATTTCTCCTGCAGGAAAGGAGAGGTACAGACAGTGACACAAGGGACCTTCTTTGGATAGACATGCTGGATTCCTCTTAAGGAGGCACTGTGGTAAGCCAGCTACTGATCATTCAAAGAGCTCAGCCTGATTTCTGAATTTTCCTGATTTGCTTTATGGATTTGTGAGTAGCAGCTGCACAGGACTCTTAAAGCGGCAGTGCTCTGTTAGCTGAACTGATTGGCTTTTTCCTTCTGGCCACGGCAAGGTGTTTCTCTGTAAGCACTCCCTCTAGGCTCCCGGACTCCTCTTCCGCCTGCATGTCTGCCTCGCCGTACGGCTTCTCTGTCTCGTCACAGCCAGACCGTTGAATCTCCATTCAGAGATTCTTCCGGTGTGACTTTTAAAACAAGTCCACGTCCAAATCAGTAGGGGCTGAGGCGGGGCGGTTTCAGCTTCGGCTGGCCCATGCAAAACTGTAATTTTAGGGGGACGCGCTCCCCGACCGGCAAATTTTACAGAGTGCTCCGTTTGATAACCGGTGATCCCACAAAACTTGTAACAATTTACAGAGAAGCTCTGAGGCCCCTCGTCTGCCCCTGTATCCATATGGCATTTGCTGTTCCTTGGTCTTGTGTCCTGGAGATGTTTGGGCTGTTAAGACTGTTTGCTGATCCGCTGGCATTTTGGAACCGATTTCTGCGGGTCCGCAGCCCCCTACCCTGAGCTCCAGAAACACAAGTAAACAATATTTACTGTGCGGTCCGTTTTGCGACAGACATAAGGTATGTTTTTGTCCCGCTCAGGATCAGATTTATTCAAAGGCGGCTTTGTCTTTTGACTGAACCAGTGGCCGTAGGGTCACCACTGTTATGTCTGTGCTTTTCAATGTGTCAAAAATATCTTAGGCATTGAAAATAAAAGTGTCTCCTCATTGAAGGCTGCTTCTGTAATTTTTTTTTATCTGGCCTGCTGTACTGAGGTATATCTTCCCGTTGTTAAGTTGACAGCATTATTAGTGAGTTTCAGCTATTTACGGATATCAAACTTAGATCATTTAACATTTTTCCTTAAGAATAATCACTTGTCACGTCCAAGGTGTTCACATTCCTTTGGAGATTTTTTTTTAACGTGTGTTTGCTTTGATGACATTAGTGGGATTCCTACAACAGCCTCATTTAGGAAAATAAATTTCAGCTGACTTCTGGCAGAAACCAGGACCAGAACTTGGAAGACAAGAAAAAAAAATTCCAAGTTCATGTAAAACATTTATTGATTTAAAGAAATCTAGCTACCCCAGGAATACTCAACCAGAATTTAGCAGGTAGATCCTGCTAAATCATATGATATCATATAATCATATGTAACTTCCTGAATGTGGCAGCATGGGAAATGCAGAGCGACTGACACGTGCTTGCAGATGGTCACCCACCGCGGCAAGCAGTTTCCGCAATACACAGGAAGTAGGTCATTTTATCAAGTGGGCATTTTCGTGCATGTATTGTGTAAAATGAAGCTTGTAGGACATTCATCCCAACTTTGCCGCGAAGAGACTGATTAATAATGTATCCCTCTTTAATACTGATTTTACAGACAAAATACAGAGCATTCACATTCAAAACATCTCAGTAGCACAGGGTATGTAGCTGATAAGTGATAATTCGCCAGCTAGTGTCTGTTTCACAAGAAAATTTGTAAAATATAAAAATTATTATTATTATTATTTTTAAAGATATTTTAAAGACTTTTTCCCAGATATTTCCTTCCCTGTGCCAGAGGTTATTTTGACCATTATATTTTCCTGTTAGTCTTGCTGTATCAGTCACTGAGGAACGGCGCCTTATGATGACATTTAATGGGGCTGCGGGTGGTTTTCCTGTCAATAGATGTTGCTATTTCGACAGTGTAGGTATTTCTCACGATTTTATTTTACACCCTCTTTTGCGCCTCCTCATCAAATGGTGCACTATGTCATCTGTAGGGCGGACTGGCCCCGAATGGAGCACAGCCTTTAGGCTAGCCATGTTGTGATATAGGGAGGGCTTGAGTTATCTTGGGGTGCAGGTGGATGCATTATTGCTAATTATTTGTGCCCCATCAAGTAAAGTGTTACCACATTATTATTATAGGACATGAACTGCTACCAGGACCTAAATGTTCAACCAGAATATTGGATAGGTATGAATTTCCAAACATGGCATTTGATTATCAAAAAATCTAGGCTTTAGTCCAGTCACTAAAGGAAAAAGCTAAATATTGAGGACAGAATATCCATGATTAAGCGTCAATTTAATTAACTATGTATCCAGTAACCCTCTATCCAGGGCTTAAGTAGCCTTAAGCCACGATGTTTTTTCCCATGTAAGACTTTTTCGCATTTGTTCATCTTTGGTTTCTAACACCATTATCCATCCAGTCTGTAGTGCGTTGATTAACTGAGATGTCTGCTGTTTGGGAAGAATGTACACTGTGTTGCTAAAAGTATTGGGACACCCCTCACTACTAAATATTCCACAGACAACTGTTCGTGGTATTATAACAAAGTGTAAGCAATTGGGAAAAACAGCAATGCAGCCACAAAGTGGTAGGCCATGTGGCCACGTAAAATCACAGAGCGGGGACAGCGCATGCTGAGGCGCACAGTGTGCAGAAGTCACCAACTTTCTGCAGTGTCAATAGCTACAGACCTCCAAACTTCGTGTGGCCTTCAGATTAGTTCAAGAACAGTGTGTAGAGAGCTTCATGGAATGGGTTCCCGTGGCCAAGCAGCTGCACCCAAGCCTTACATCACCAAGTGCAATGCAAAGCACTGGATGCAGTGGTGTAAAGCACACTGCCACTGGACTCTAGTGCAGTGGAGACGTGTCCTTCGGAGTGACGAGTCACACTTCTCTGTCTGGCAATCTGATGGATGAGTCTGGGTTTGCCGGTTGTCAGGAGAACAGTATTTGCATGACTGCATTGTGCCAAGTGTAAAGTTTGGTGGAGGGGGGATTATGGTGTGGGGGTGTTTGGCCCCTTAGTTCCAGTGAAAAGAACTCTTAATGCTTCAGCATACAAAGCCATTTTGGACAATTTCATGCTCCAAACTTTGCACAAACAATTTGGGGATAGCCCCTTTCTGTTCCAACATGACTGTGCACCAGTGCACAAAGAAAGGTCTATAAAAACAGGGATGAGTGAGTTTGGTGTGGAGGAACTTGACTGGCCTGCACAGAGCCCTAACCTCAACCTGATAGAACACCTTTGGGATAAATTAGTATGGAGACTGCGAGCCAGGCCTTCTCGACCAACATCAGCGCCTGACTTCACAAATGCTCTCCTGGAATAATGGTCAAAAATTCCCTTAAACACACTCCTAAACCTTGTGGACAGCCTTCCCAGTGGTGTTGTATGGGAGGAGAGAAGCTTAGCACTCCCCTTGACAAGGACGGAAGCGGTCCTAGTGACCTTCAACACACATATGGTTAAGGCATTGCCACCTACTTCATGGCATCTCTAAACAAATATTGGGGCAGATGGTGGTGTAATGTTAGGGACGCAACTGTGCAATGGTTGATGGTTCGAGTCCCTGATCCACAAGTACTGGTGAGGTACCCTGAGCACGGTACTGCTTCCCGGGTGCTGAACTAGCTGCCTGCTGCTATGTCACATATGGGTTACATGCAGAGGGCTGTTGTGTAACTGTTGTTCTGGTGTGTTGACAATTAATCCACTTTCACTTCTCTTTATTAGTTGAAGCTGTTATAGCTGCAAAGGATGGGCCACTTCCCTATTAATTAAAGCCCATTTATTAAGAATGGGATGTCATTAAAGTTCATGTTACATTTACATTTACAGAATTTGGCAGCCGCCGTTAGCCAGAGCGACTTACATAAGTGCTTTTAGACTCCATAATGAACTTTTCCCGATACTGGCTCAATAAAACCCAGGCCATAAATACCATCTATCTAATACTCTGTTGGGAAAATACAGGTTTTTTTTTTTATTTAGGAAAAAAAGCTCAGAGTAAAATATCAGAAGTGCTAATCCAGATATTTCTGAAAGAGGTTTTAAGTCTTCATTTGAAGACATTCGATGACTCAGCTGAGCGGACATCTAGGGGGAAGTTTGTTCCACCAACTAGGTGCCAGAACAGAGAAGAGCCTGGATTTGTGTTTCCTTCCTGCTTGACTGGTGGAACCAGTCAAGCAGTGCTGGAGGATTAGAGAGGTCGTGGTGCAGTGCGGGGTGTGGTGAGATCTTTTACATAGGATGGTGCCAGACTATTTTTGGCTTTGTATGCAAGCATCAGTTTTTTTTAATTATGTGCGTGTAAAAGTAAAAATACTTTCGGCAATATAGAGTACAGAGATGAAGTGATTGTGCCTGAGTTTCAGACACATTTGCGCCCCCTAGCGGTACCGGACAGGCCGGAGCCATACGGAGGTCAGTAGCTCTGTGTGTGTGTGTGTTCTTGCATAGATCACTTTTGAGTACCAAAATGTCCCTAAAGTGTGGTAAAACCTGAAATTTCCCTACTTTATGGACATCTTTTCAGGTCCCAATTTGGATAACCTCAATTTTATAAAAATCTGTGGCTGGAATCAAAAAAGTAAAAATGCCAAAAGTCTTGTACAGTATTTGGGTTGGTTTCCGGTTTCCGCTGCTCACCCGTGAACTTTTGTAAACTTTTGAAAACTGTAATCATTGTTAGAATAGTGTTTTAAGCGCAGTAATCCGGGAAAAAATAATCAAGGAACAACTCCATAAATTACATCGGCTTCGCAAAAGACATACTTATTTCCCTCAACGAAATGCAAATCAGTTTCTATCTTTTATTTAAAGTTATTTTTTCAATTTTCCTTTTGATGTGCTATCTGTCACTGTTAAAATAAACCTACCATTAAAATGATACTGTTCTGAGACTTTTAATTTCTTTGTCAATGGACAAACT
>JAODKM010000108.1:7523142-7545424 GCA_026780845.1 Petrocephalus sullivani | reverse complement strand
CTTAACCATGCCGTCTCCCGTTACCTTCGGCTATAGGGGGTCTTTTTCGTCTTCTCCCCCCTCTCTTTCCTCCGGCTGCCTGCCCATTTTCAATCCTGTTTCCCCCCCCCCCCCCACCCCACAACCCATCTGCACATGTCTTTTGATGATTCTGGAAGGATGTCCCAGGCAATATCAGCACTATAAATCTAAAACAAATTAGGCACAGTGGAGCCACAATTCAATAAGTTTAAAATATGAGGCTAGTTGTTCCCTAAAACCGTAGCGCCCAGAGCTGTTAGGCCTCTACACTGTGTCAGTCTAACCCCAGCTCATAAATAAACACTTCCTACAGTGTTTTTTGCACAGTCCAGGTTGGTTCTAGTTTAAGCTCACTGGTTACCACATTCACCTCCAGATTCACAAAAAAAAAAGATTTTTTTATATCATGCACTGTACCTGCAAATCCTGCACCAGTGATTAAATGGATGAATACTGTCAGCGTGCTGCTGGATTCCCTCCCTCGCACACACTAATCCCCAACATGTGACGGGACGTGCAAAAAAGAAATGAACACCAGCTTTGTGCTCGGCACCACACAGAGCCCGGTTACTGCAGCCAAGGTGAAATGAGGCGGAATGCAAGGCGACTTGAAGTCCCCTCGTGTGCGGACAGCACACTGTCTGTCACACGTGGAGGCGATAAGCTGGGATCTCCCATTCTGCAGCTTTAACTGAACACGAAGGAAGTCCTGCATTGTTTCCAAGGGACACCCATTTACTGGAATTCGGTCAGTTGTGCATAATTTAATTGAAGCAAAGCTGAGCACAGAGTTTTGCTAATGTCTGAACAATTTCTGACAGTTTAATCTCAATGTTAATATAAAATTCCTGGGAGTCTTCTGAATATCTTGATTTAATTTGGACTGTTTTGTTTCCTTGGAGTGGCTTTTCTGGGAAGACAAATAAATTGCGTGAATATCCTAGGGGCTGTGAGTGGAAGAGGGCGTGGGAGGAAGGGTGCGAATACAGCTCCAGAGGAATGTTAAATGTCGGGAATGTGCACCCCGCTCCTGACACCTGGGAGCAGGAGCCCCAGCATTTACACCAAACATCTGTTTTTACACTAGTTCTTTTTCCTTCTGAAGATCTGTAAAGTGTGGAAAATTCACAAAAAGAGAGAGACTGCTTATTTAGAAGGGGACGTGCCACTCGATGGTGCATGCCTCCATAAATCCGGCTCCGGACTCGTGCTGTCTTGACTTAGATGCCACTCCAAGGCCCCAGGACAGAGACAACAGGATGAATGAGCTTGTAAATATATAAGTGCATCCACAGCACAGCAAATGGTGAGGTGTGGGTAGGGAACAGAACCGGCCTGGCCAGTTAGTGTCAACAGACCCCTGCTTAGCTTTGCTGTATCCGTAATTATTTCAGTGCCTGTAGCATTCCGTGTTTATGGAGACCCCTTCCGACTTCTGTGGGGAAAGAGAGCTCCATGACGTTGTATGGAAATAGTAGGATAGCAGATTCTGCAATTATGATGGAAACGTGTGACTGCTTGAAAGTGCGGGTGTGGGGCTGGGGGTTGTGCCTATTGGTTTCTGTCTATTGTTCTATTAGCATGTGGGTTCGAACCGGCCTCTCCGTGAACCCTGTCACCTCGTGCTCAGCTTGACGATGTAGTCCTTCTGTTTGAGGGCTAAAGAGAGAAAGGGTTAAACGCTAGACTACATGATCCCCAAAGCTGATCTGTGCATTTGATTAAAAGGGCTGTTCTGCTGCAAGCCGTAACACATATGAAGGAAGGGAGCGTAGAGAATGATGTCTGAGATCCGTTTTAGAGAAACTATGGTCACTGTCAAGTAAATGTGAGATAACAGGAGTGAAAAAGATTAAATGCAAACTGTTCCTCTTTTTAGATGCACTTCTACGCTCTGAAATAATCATAACCTAATGTCGGTTACATTCAATTATGTCTTTCCATAAAGTCAGAACCAAATTCACGCCAGCGGTGTAGGCTCTGCTCCAGGTGGCTTTGATGGAGTTACGGAGTTGTTATGTTTGTCTGGGATGAAAAATGTGAGGTTTTCACGTCTGTGGAGCGTGGATGGAGTAGCTGCTGATGTCTGCCTGCTTGGGCTTCGCTGGGTCGCCCCTGCGCCCGCGTCCTTCTTGGCCTCTGGATGGAGTAGCTGCTGATGTCTTCCTGCTTGGGCTTCGCTGGGTCGCCCCTGCGCCCGCGTCCTTCTTGGCCTCTGGATGGAGTAGCTGCTGATCTCTTCCTGCTTGGGCTTCGCTGGGTCGCCCCTGCGCCCGCGTCCTTCTTGGCCTCTGGATGGAGTAGCTGCTGATGTCCTCCTGCTTGGGCTTCGCGGGGTCGCCCCTGCGCCCGCGTCCTTCTTGGCCTCTGAAGTCCTGTAGCAGTTTCCGCTGGCAGCTCTGGAAGCGCAGCCAAGACCGACGCCGACCTCACGCTGGGAGCTTTCCAGCTGGCACAATGGCAGCCCTGCATGGCAGAAGAACTGGATAACCACAGTCCCCCAGTACTCCCATGGTCCTGGGGCGGCGGGGCGCGGGGACCAGCCCAGCCTTATCTTTGAAGTTTTGCTGATGAATAATGCGAACGGGACGGTTTCACCTGTAGAACTCCACAAGGAAGAGTTCCACTGACTTGTACTGTCAGGGCTGAGCTGAAAATGCTATATTACAGTTTAAAAGACATTCCCGCATGTTATATCACAGTGAATGCTTTGTTTATTTTTACAGTGAGACTGCAGGGTCCTAGAGAGCTGCCATCTTCTCCGTAGCTTGACGTCTCGCGACTTCCTCCCGCGCAGGGCCGTTTAACGACTGCCTGCACGCACTGGAGGACGGCCACAGTGACAGTGGCATGTACCTGGTGAAGCCCGAGAACAGCAACCGGCTGATGCAGGTGTGGTGTGACCAGAGACACGATCCCGGCGGCTGGACCGTCATCCAGAGGAGGCAGGACGGCTCAGTCAACTTCTTTAGAAACTGGGAAACGTACAAGGTAAGGCAGCTATTACATGCTATGCCTGGTGAAAGATGGGATAATTACCCCTGTGCTGACTCCTTAAATGACATTCGGTGTATTAAATTACAGCGAAGGCAAGGCTCCCATCAGCACTACATCAATTAGACACTGTAAATAGGAACAATTGCAGATACATTTTCCAGAAATGCTCAGAGACACTGACTCACTCCAAAATCTACAGTAGCTAATAGGAGCCAGGAGCAAGATGAGGCTTGCACAGTGAAATCCCAGTTTTACATGAGTCATTTATCACTTGTAGCTAGCGATGAGTTACGTCTCTTTCCCTTGGCATGGGAGTGGGATGCTAAGAGTTAGCGAGCTAGCCGCGCCGAATATGATAACCCCAGCAGTAGAAGGGGTATAAAATTTGTTTGCGAGCCTGTAAATCCTTCTGTCTCTCAGTTGCCAACGAAACCCATCGGGGTCTGAAGAATATTTCCTCACAGGCTGCTTTAATGGGGGAAGAGCTTTGCAGGTTCCATGCATCAATGGAAAAGGGAACTAAGTATACAGAAATATGAATATAATATACAGCATACAAATAATGAGCTCAGACACAGGAGCCAGCAGGGACGGCAAATATTGTCACGATTCACACCTTGAGCTCCAAAAAGAAATCTAGTACGCAGCTGGATACCATGGATTTATTTTGTCTGCAAACACACACCTTGAAGTGTGGGGGTTGTAACTGATTTAATGTCCATTTAAAATGTCTATTTACTTGTGACTGCAGCCATGTGTCAAGGCTCTATGTGTCAATATGCTCCGACATTCAACCGCAAGGCTATTTAGTAGGTGGTAGAGTAGAAGCTTCTTCCCAGGATTCTAAGAATGAACTGTATCACTGATGAGAAGATAGAGACAAGCCTGAAGATGATGCAGGAGAGACAATCCTCCCCTAAATTCCCACTGCCCACAAAAGGCATCTCAGCTGGGGATGACTAATCCCTTTTCCTCCATGGTCTCCCATCTTCCAGCCCATAATCAGGCATGAAGCAGGCCACAAGTAGGGAGTCTGAATCCTGGGCTGATCCCAAAGGACCCTGCTGTCAGCATGATAGGGACCACAAGCTAGTGTGAAGCTTTCTGAATCATCACCGACTTCAAACCAACTGCCCTTACAATAACTGGTTAAACTGGGATCAGTTGTACTCCATTGGTGCTGGGGTTACCTGCACGAATTTAACCTCATGTAATGGTCCCATTCTTGCAGCAAGGCTTTGGGAACATCGACGGCGAGTACTGGCTAGGTCTGGAGAATATCTACTGGCTGACCAACCAGGGCACCTACAAGCTTCTGGTCATGCTGGAGGACTGGTCGGGTCGGAAAGTGTTTGCAGAATATGCCAGCTTCCGGGTAGAGTCGGAGACTGAGTTTTACAAACTGCGGGTGGGGCGTTACCACGGCAACGCGGGCGACTCCCTGACCTGGCACAACGGCAAGCAGTTCACCACGCTGGACAGGGACCACGATGTGTACACAGGTACAACCATGCGGCATGCAGGCACACCTGCTTTTAGTACATATACAGCATTTATCAGGATTATTTTGCTTGATTTGATTGAGTCTTGTCAGAAAAGTTGGAACTGTGGAGAGAGGAAAAACTGTGAATATTTCTTTATGGAACCAAATGACCATTTAAAGCCATAGGAATATTTTAAGGTGGCACATTTATTGAGCATGAGCTGACATGGAAGCATACGAGAACATCCTATACATGTGATCTTAATAAAATAGTCAACAGATATTAAGTAAATAGTGTGTAAATGACAATAGAAAATGCAGTTCTCTTGACAGCCCTACCCAGCACACCTCACACACACTCATAGATATTTCCAACAACCCAGGATGGACTGCAAACCCATCGCAGGACACATTCACATGCCAGTCACTCACATAAGCACACCTATGGGCAATTTGGTGGCACCAATTAACCTCAGCATGTTTTTGAACTGTGGGGGGGGGGGGGGGGGGGGGGGGGGGGGGGGGGGGTGGTAAACCAGAATACCCAGAGGAAACCCCACGACGACACCCTGGAAACCCTGGTCCCAGAGGTGTGAGGCAATAGCGCTAACCTCTGTGCCACCATGCCACCCCTCAAAGAAATTTTACCGTTAAGTTTATCAATACTCCACACATTCTTAGCATCTAGACAGAGACGTGGCTATGTCAAGCAGCCAGGAGATGACATCACAGTCACACACATGTAATGCTGACTCACTTCTTCCGCAGGTAACTGTGCCCACTACCAGAAGGGCGGTTGGTGGTATAATGCCTGTGCCCACTCCAACCTCAATGGCGTGTGGTATCGGGGGGGCCACTACCGCAGTCGCTACCAGGACGGAGTCTACTGGGCGGAGTTCAGGGGCGGAGCCTACTCCCTGAAGAAAGTGACCATGATGATTCGGCCCAATGCCAACACCTTCCATTAAGGGAAGGAGGAAGCGAAACACTGCGGACAATTTACGTCTAGGCTGGACCTCAGTGCCCCAAGTGTTTTCCGTATTCCGAGGCCTTTACGTCAGCTTTTTTTGTTCTGCTTTTTTTTTCAGTTTATCTTGTATATTTTTCTTTAAATATATAGACGATTCAATCTGGGGAGTGCAATGATCTCAGAGGTCACACAGACATGCCGGTGGCATTGTCCCTGTAAAACTCGTCCCGAAGACCCGCAGTCCGGTCCTCTCCTTTCTGCACAATAAAGGGTCATCTCCGAATGTTTCTCTTACTTTTGCGGAGTCGCGCGGCTCTGAATGAAATGTGTAAAAATTCCCGTCTCGACACTACATCCCAGTTCCTTAAACACCAAACTTGAAAAACACAAGCAAAATAATAAAGTAAATAAATAAATAAATAAACATTGACCCCCATAGAGTGTTTGACATTTACTGCGCTTGCAGAGATAGCAAAAAGCGACCATTGAATTCTCTGAGGCGCTGTCTAAAAATGACATGTAAATAAGCAAAGCTTTGTACTGCTGGAGCCAAGAGTGCTTGAAAATGTTAATCATAATCACTGTCTGGGTGAAAAAAATGACGCAGGAGTACTAATCCAGTGACATGTATGGAGATATACATTTGAAGGAGAGCATTCCTTTGGTGTTAAAGTAATGTAAAAGTTTAATGTAGGTGAATGGGTAACTTCAGGTGTTGTGAGAGAACCTTGGATTGAGATGATGTTTCATCTTTCTGGCACCAAGGAACAGAAGGTACAGAGCTGTTGTGGACTCCGCTTGTGCTGTAAGATGTTCCCTGTGGACAGGGGGTGTTGTGTCCCCAGGGGCCTGGCCGGAGAGTCCATGCAGCCGTCTTGAAGGGCTAGGAGGAGGTATGTAATTGTCTTCAGCGCATCCGTCTGCTGCGAGTGTGAGAGAGGGATTCATCACATCAGGCCGCATATTACACATTGTGTTTTTGTTGTCGTGTAGTAGGATAGGGAAAAAAAATAAGTTACGGTATATATAATGAAACCCAAATCCAGATTTGGTTCCGTGCATGTTACAGCAATCTATCGAAGCCGGGTCTTTACTGATGTAAACATACAGCATCATCGTCAGTCGTAATAATGATACAGTTATACTAACAGCCGCGGTCTTTGCTCATATTAATAGCAAACCATGCAGGTACAGTCGCTTCACAAGTGTTTTAAAAAATACAAACATGCAAAATGGAATCATCACTGTGCAGGCTTTCTTGAGACAAGAATGAACGAAGACCTTCTGATGGGTAAAACACTGACTCAGATTATTTAACTGATTAAACTTATTTCACTGGGTCAACCACAGTCATCTCCGAAATACCCATACTATGCATCATCTCACCTTCTGTTCTGGTGTTTGATGTGAGTCACTATGACTCTTAACATTTTCATACAAGGGACCATTTCCATTTACCGATGCTTTTTACGGAACTCCAAGCAGACGGTTTTGTGCTACACAGACTGTATTACCTTCAAACTGTCGCCACCACAGAGGAACCAATGTGCCTGTTGTATATAAATCATCGGGTTAAAGTATTTTTGTAATGTAATGCATTGAGCTCCTATATAATCCAGATTGTTGCAATAAACTATGTACAGCTATTCGGTCCTGGAGAGTCTCCTTAAACATCTTCTACATATTTTAACCTTTGAATACAATAAACAATGACAGGAAAGTAACCAAATGATCGACCAAAAATGTGCATCTTTTATGCATTTGAATTTGAGAAAAATCACGATGTAACAATGGCATGACCACGCGACGCATTTATCGCTGCGGCAGCGGGCGGGCCGGGGGAAGCCTCGGACGGGAAATGCCAGGGAGTGAACGCGGCAACAGCTGAGCAATGTGAACGGCGTTAAGGCTGAACACGGCCGCTACAGCAGCCCCAACACCATTACCTACTGCTGGCCATTCGAAAGGGTCTTCAGGCTCTTAAGTGACACGGGTATGAAAGAGCAAGGCGCCTTGGGGCTGACGATCTTGGCGCATAGGGGCCAGGATCTGCGGCAGCATGCAGCGGGGCCGGGGACTAAGAGGGAGCACAAATGGGGCCCCAGGTAAGTGGCTGCATCTCCCAGAATCTCCCAGCTCTCCTCCTCCCCCCATGTTTACCGCCTTCCTGCCCAGCTCCTGGAAACCACTCTGCTCGTTAAAAGCTAGGATTTTCCTGAGAGGAAAAAATTTGTCTGAGAGGGGAAAAAAAGAAGCAAAAAACAAAATGGATTGGGAGAAGAAAGGCTTTGTGCAACATCACGGCATGTTGTTTGAATTTGCAGCCCAAAACAGCACTAATTTTCTCCCCTGATCATGTTAGCCAGTCCTGCAGTGGTGAATCAGCCCAAAACACCTTTAAAGTCCTTTAACCCCTTCAGTGGAATTTCAGGCCAGAATTACATTATAGAGCTCCCGTCAGATCAAGAAAAAAAAACACGCTGACCTTGATGTTTACATTAAATGGGCGCTGTATTCCACATCGCCGAAGCAGGGAAACAAGAGGCAGATTGTCCGAGTGGACGGAGCGGAGCAGGACAGAGCAGCATATTGTGCAGGCAGCATTGCACGCGTTGCACAAGCACCACTGGCCACTGCGGGCTCACTTGCAGAGCAAGATAACGTCAGTTCTGGCTCAAAGGTGGGGAAACCGATTTGGCTCATTATGCTTAAAAGAAAAACCCTTCGGAACCATCCGGATCCCATCATGAATGCATCCAAAAATGTGACCTGATCTGCATCCTAGTTAAAATAAAATATGAAGACGGTCTCTTTAACAAACAACAACACCACTTTCTACATCTCTACAGAACAAAATATGGTCTAAACATTCAAGGTCATAAATGAAAAAGCATGCCAATATCTTGGATAATGACCTCCTGAAAGCACGGTAATTGGATTCAGGTGAATTCTATTGAAGTGCAATATGGCCCAATCAAAGGAAATTTCAGAGGACCTTTGAAGAGGAGCTGTTGAAGTTGAAAGGACTGGAAAGGGTTATAAAAGCATTTCTAAAGACTTGGGTCTCCTTCAATCCATCCTCAAACAGATAATTTACAAATGGGAGAAACAGGCATTCTCCAGGCCCTAAGAGCAGGCATCACAGCATCACAGCAAGAGCACATCATCCAGTGTGGAAGAAGGTAGAATATTCAGGATAACCAGGTAATCCATGTCAGGAAGGATACTTTGGACGAGGACAGGATTTGTAAACCATTTCAATTAAAAGGACCTGGATTTCACTTAATCACTGAGTTCTTGCTGTGTGCTGATTGCTCAGTCTCCTATAATCATGCATGTGTCACTAATGTTAATGCGAAACGGCTGGATGAGTCTTTCAATCAAGGAAACAAACCATTCAAAGCACAAGAAGAACTGAACTATTTAGCCAAACATAGGAGCCTTTAAGGTGGTTTATAAAATCTGAAGCAGCTCAGTGTCCTCCCTAACATGGATTATCTGGTCACCTTACTGGAAAAGCACCCTAAGGTACTGGCAAAGGACCTGCAGAAATCTCCCACATTTGCCTCTGTTCCTGTAGCCTCTGTCCATGTGTCTCCTCAGAGAAAAGCGCAGAACACCAGTCACGTTGATGGGAGCACAGCATAGCAGCACAACTGCTCCCCGAAAAACAATGGTGTATGTTTCGAGTTTGAAAGAAACTTGGAAATTCAGCAACATTTTTAGGACACTGTTCCATGGATGTGTGAAACAAGAGTTGAACTCTTTGGCAAAACCCAATTCAAACCCCATCTTTACTGTGACCACTGGTGGAGGCAGCTTCTCAGAGCCTGCTGTCATTGAGCGAACAAGGAATGGAACATCCATTCCAAAAAAATGTTACAGGAGAATGCCAAGGTAGGTGTCTGGAGCTTAGTAGAAGGTTCATGATGCAACAAGACAATGATCTGAAACACAAGAGTAAATCAACAACAGAAACTTCCTATTCAGGAATGATTACGTCACAGTTCAGACCTCAAACTTATTGAGACGTTCATGCAAGAAATATTAATGAAGTTAATCATTATTTGTTTTTGAAAAGGGCTTTGTGTGTTGTTTGTTTAAGCAGATCGTGCTTCGCTATAGGCATCTCCCCCACATGACTAACCTCATCAAGATAGATGAGGTCCAGCTGGCTCTTAGGGTTTTGCTGGGGAGATTTGTTCCCCCCCCCCCCCCACTTGGCTGAGTTCATAACATCAATATTCATTCATTCATGGCTGAATTCGTTACGTCAACATGACTACCCCCCAACATTCATACACATCGTGACTGATGGCCTGCATCTGTGATGACACATAAGTGTGATTTAAGAAAAAAACAAGACTGATGGAGCTTTTCCACTGAGGAGAAAGAGGAGAGCATATTTTCCTCAGAGGTCTCCAGACAGAGCCAGCATTTTGATACTCTTTGATACTGGAATGGAAGAATCACCCACCAGTTGTCATGGTTACAGCCTGCCCCTGCATCACTACCGAGCCAGGTCCTCCCTTGCATGGGTTTCTGGTTGTCTTGCTCACAGTGACACCGTTTGTTCGAGTGAGATGTTTCGGAGTCTTCCATTCTCTGTCACCAGGCCATTTCAAAAGCTTGGGAAGGTGACACAGAGGGTTGCTTATTAAGCTACCACCTGTGAAGTTGACAGGCTTAAAATCCTGTTAGTCCCCCTCCTGGGGCAGTGATTGGAAGGTTGCTGGTCTGAATCCCTGACCAGCAAGATATTGCTCCCCGGGAGCTAAATAATAGTCGCCCCCTGCTATGCCACACATTGGTTAAATACAGAGGACACATCTTGTTTATTGTGTACTGTGGTGTGTCAACAATGACAATTAATCACTTTCCTGCAGGGGGCACTCTCTAGCGGCCCAGCTGCCAAACATTAAGCGCTAACCGCGTTGTTAAGCCCAGCATTCTGCTTTTGACATGCCTCTTTGACAGTTACCAGCTGGCAATCCTCTTGGAAGGAGTTGTTGTTAAACATTCAGTTGTTTTTCTTCCCAGTGGAAGGCTAATTAATTTAACCCAATACGATTTCTGGAAATCTATTGGGGGGGGGGAAACATGGTTCATTAAGCCTTATGAAAAATAAACTTCAAGTGCTCTTTAATTCCCATTAACTTTGCTAGAGTGGCCTCCAAGGAGCAGGAACATAACAAGCACAGAAGATCAGGCTTTCATTTGGGTTATCACAATAATAGAAAGTTGTTCCTTCTGATCTGGGGAAAATGCTTAATGACTACAGGCCACACTGCCAAATGAAAATCTTAGTGTTAGCTTAGTGCCTAAAGGGCAACCAATCTATAATAGTCACACAGTATGTGTGGCATAATACTGCCTTTGTTTTAATGTATATATGATAAGAGTTATGTATTTTCTTGGAAGTACTGTGGTTTATTCCATTTGGGTTTATAGGGGTGGTACTACAGTATGGGTCAGTGGTTAGTGATGCACCCTCACCAGATGGTTGGGTGTTTGAGTCCCACCCTCAGCTCTTTGAGCTGGTGGTTAAGGGAACTGGTATCCCATGTGATTGGCTGGCATACCATTCAGGGTGTCATATGATTGGCTGGAATACCATTCTGGGTTTCCTGTGCCCAGTGCTTTTTGGGATGGAAAGCATGATCTTGTTTCATAACTCAGCATTTGCACTTACAGTAGTATCCCTCTCAGTGTGTCTTCTGGTCCTCAGTACCTCCTCTGCAAAGCATTTTGTCGTTATAAACAGTTTATGGCAAATAAAACTTTATTAACCGATTAACCAGAATGAGTGAATTAATTAAAATATGGGATTAATTAAAACAAGACATGTTTAGCAACATCTAGGGGAAGTCCATCGAACAAGGACTGAAAAAAGCATATTCTACAAGAATGTTATCAAATGGTTAAATCATGGATAAAGTGAATAAAACTGAAATGTGTGGTAAAGCACATGCTTTAGCTAAAATGCAGATGTTCCATTAGCTGGAGTGCGATTTTTATTTATTTTTTTTTCTTCAACAGAGATTCTGGATCTGCTCGTATGATATGTGTACCAATTACCCTGTGGAAAAGTGAAGGGAATCAAAGACCATAAAAGTCGTGCCTTGGATCGCCTTCTAGGACTTTTTTCACTATCCTAAACTGTGTGCCCATTGCTGGAGTGGGCCCTCTTTGAAGTTCACGCGTAATGCCTGAACGTTCCCAGTCAGAGATGACTGTACAGACACACAGTCTCCCTCAGATGTCTGTCCACCTAACAACTCATAAAAGTGTCAGACTCCATAACTCTCGGTAATGAAGCATTCAGACAGCGGACCCTCTCCCTGTGCGCCAGTGCTTTGTCCTCATGTCACTGTCAGGCCACAGCATTAAGGGGCATGTAACTCTGAGTCTGATAGGATACCGGCTCAAATCCCATGATGGGCAGAGTGATCATGTCATCATTGGGCCCTTGATACAAAAAACTACTGCAGGCCTGAAATGAAATGGTGTTTGATTTGGCATTTTTGCATTATATCCCATCTTTCTCTCCGTAGAGCTGGGGTGGCGAGTTATATCCAGAAAGGGCCGCTGTGTATGCAGGTTTTCGCTAGGTTACTAATTAGAGGACTGATTGGCTGAAGAGTCCTCACACTTGGGTTTGAACAGCTGACCTTAGGGTTGTCCCGAAAACCTGCATACACACCGACCCTTTGTGGATAAAATTGCCCAACTCTGCCTTAGAGACCTCCAACTGCTGGCTGTCCCATTACCTTAGCCCCAAGCTTTGCTGTCACCTGTATGTGTGTCTCATAGGAAATAAAAAGAACTCCAGTGAACTACCCAAGTGTGATCCAACCTTTCACTGGTCAATTTCATGGTAGGACTGGTTCTGAAGTTATATTAAGCTGCTTAACAGGTGCTTTTATCAACATAAATCTCAGGCAGTACATTAAGATTTTAAGTCATTCTGTAATTTCCATGTCAAGTGGAGGAAGACAACAAGCAGGAGAGTGGAGGAGGACCACAAGCAGGAGAGTGGAGGAAGACCACAAGCAGGAGAGTGGAGGAAGACCACAAGCAGGAGTGTGGAGGAAGACAACAAGCAGGAGAGTGGAGGAAGACCACAAGCAGGAGTGTGGAGGAAGACAACAAGCAGGAGAGTGGAAGAAGACCACAAGCAGGAGAATGGAGGAAGACAACAAGCAGGAGAGTGGAGGAAGACCACAAGCAGGAGAGTGGAGGAAGACCACAAGCAGGAGAGTGGAGTAAGACAACAAGCAGGAGAGTGGAGGAAGACCACAAACAGGAGAGTGGAGGAAGACAACAAGCAGGAGAGTGGAGGAAGACCACAAGCAGGAGAGTGGAGGAAGACCACAAGCAGGAGTGTGGAGGAAAAAGCATGTGGGTCTGTACCTTGAGGACCTGTTTTACCGCAAGAAGTCCCCCCTCCCCCCCTCGCTTTCCACTGACGAACCTTCACGCCTGAAGTGTCGTGTTTCGCATGGCTGCCAGGATCGAAAACACGACAGAAAAAGACTTTCTAGAATGACTTCAGCTGTCAGTAAACCAGCCTGCCGAACCCCAGCCTCGAAATGTCGTTACAGGACAGCTTTCCGAATATGTTCCTGGAAAAGTTCTCATTAATTCAATTGGGTATCCTTATGGGAGATTTACTGCCCCAAAAATCCGAGACTGTAAACGGGGATGGACATCTGGCGGAAAAGGCCGTGGCGGGATTTCGCCCTCCGTCCTGTAAAGTTGTCAGCAGTGCGTCAGGCGGGGATGTGAGGAGACACTTAATGCCATGAGCGAGCGAGACGACGCGCTGAGAGAGAGACAGCGGAATGTTGGGGATGCCGCAAAATGAGAAAGGCAGGCAGGGGTGGGTGGCGGGTGGAGAGACCCAGCAAGGTGAGCGAGGAGCCGACGACGGAAATGCTGCTTGACAGGATGATTGTGTAGCTGCTCATGTTGACTTCGTAAGGAAAACCTCTCAAAACCGAGAGCTGTGGAAGCAGAACACGCCTTGCTGATGCTGGCACCCCTGTTAGACCGGCATGTGCAAATTTGTCAGAGGTTTAATGTGGATTAACTGCCCTACACACCATAACTGGGGAGGATCCAGGTAATAAAGCATGATGTGCCTATCAGCTACCCCAGCAATATCTGAGAAATCCCCTCCCGAAGGGCGTTAGGCCCTTTAAGACAAAAAAGGCCCAGTCTGAATGCGATTAGCTGGCACAGAAAAGCAGGAAAAGGCCAAACATGGAGGTTAGATACGTAAATATTTCTATCTATCATGCTCCCCTGGACAGGATGGTAGTGTTGGATGAAACCTTAAAAAAGCGGGGGCTGAATGGAAATCATGTTCGCTCTTTGGACGCCATCCCTCAATATGAGATGTTTTATCAGCTCTAAATGAAAGGCCCTGGATTCCGGATGTCTGGTCCAGTATCTGTATTCAGTGTGACATCAGTGTTACAGAGCCTCAGGTATCCAGTCTAGCTTCCCATGGTCAGCTGAGGCCACCCTTACAGGTTTTCTTGTTGCCTTGGCAATGCTGGGCAAACGCTTTGTGCTTCCTAATGACTCAAGCTCCACACGAGTCCCCTTCAGGGCTGAGCTTTATTGCTGCTTTACTAGCTTGGATTAATAGTATACAATGAGGGAGAAAAGTCGAGGTCACCTAAAGCAAGGTATGCTCTTTGCTCTCCTGAATAACAGTGAAAGTCAAGCTAGTCATTCAGCTGCAGTAAACTGGCTTTGTTCGTTTCACCGGGCTGATACCTGAGGAATTTCCTCTGCCCGCTCTGGAGAGCAGGATGTTTCATCGCTCCAAACACTGTCCAGAATTTTCAAACAACATTCCGATTCCTGAAGCGAATGAGCTGAACACGATGTGGCTTTATTTGTTTTCGTCGTGTTATGAGCATTTCTATTTTGGGGCATCCAGAAGCTTCAGATTAAACAAAGAGCAGAATAGGAGCCTTTCAAATTAAATAGAGAAAAAAAATCACAAACATTTCAGCTAGAATCATGGATAAAGAAAAACACTTTTGCGCAAAACATACCTTGTCGAATCAGCATTACTAAACAACTTCCCGCTATTCAAAGCGACCTTCGCCCATTTTATAGGTTTCCGTGGCGACGCTGATGGTATGTGAGGTGCTTTTGAATACTCTCCAGGCTCACAGACACAGTGCGGCTGCATGGTACACTCACCAAAGCTCCACCGGCAATGAAAAAGGCGTCTAGATCAACAACGTTACGTGACTAACAAGACCCAGAGCAACATGCTTTGGCAAGTGAAAGCACTCAGTCTCCTGGCACTCCATCCATCCATCCATCCATCCATCCATCCATCTTCTAACCACTTGTTCTGGTCAGGGCCATAAGGGCTCCTGGCTCCTAACTCCAGCCTTGCCCCCAGCCCTGTCCCTCTATGTCACCCCCCCGTCTTCTATTGGGCAAGCAGTGACGAAATTCTGGGTACAGCCCAGCTAACCCGCTACAGCCGCTGGAGGTCATGTCAGCCTCACTCTCTTCTGGAGAGCTGCCGTTTCCATTCCCGCTAGGCTGAGCGCACGTGGACGCAGTGAATGGATGTGGAAATAGAAACATGGGCATGGAATCGCATGGTTGGCATAATATGGGTTTAAAATTCATTACCCTTCATCTCACGGTCAGAGATGAGGCACAGATGTCCAGCACATGCAGACTGAGTGGAAAAGTTTTCAGAGAGTTACATAATGATGGTCTGATCTGAAATACAATGAATGGTTTTCTAATGGCACTAGTAGTAAGTGTAATACTGATAGTTCTGAGCAGAATTGCCAAGACCGTAATTCTTAAAAAGAATAATAAAAACAGCATGACCATGTGAGTATTGACCTAAGTAGTCTAAAATGATACGCTCCTAATCTGAACATTTGCAGTACACCGCCAGTGTACTAGTGTGACAGAGTAAAAACTGTCACATTGAATTGAAACTGTCATATTGAATTAGTTAACAGTGTAAAAAAAAGATGTAACCATTATCGGTCTGTGTCTCTGTCAGTACCTCGGTTCTTCTATTCTTATGTCTTTATTTCTGTCAGTACCCCTCCCTGTACTTCTCTCGGCGTATCAGTCTCTTTGATGGTATCCCTCCCTGTCCTTCTTTCGTCATGCCTGTCTCTCTGCCGGTATCCCTCTCTGTCCTTCTCTCGGTGAGTCTGTCTCTCTACTGGTATCCCTCCCTGTCTTTCTTTCGGCATGTCTGTCTCTCTGCTGGTATCCCTCCCTGTCTTTCTTTCAGTATGTCTGTCTCTCTACTGGTATCCCTCCCTGTCCTTCTTTCGGCATGTCTGTCTCGCTGCCGGTATCCCTCCATGTCCTTTTTTTTGGCGTGTCTGTCTCTCTGCTGATATCCCTCCCTCTCCCTCTCTCAGCGTTTCTGTCTTTCTGTCGATATCCCTCCCTGTCCTCTCGGCGTGTCTGTTTCTCTGTCGGTATCCCACCCTGTCCTCTTAGAAACACTTAATATTAATGTGCTGGGTTACACATATCACAAGTGTCAGTGTTGATACACATGACTCATGGAAAATGCTGCACTAAGCGCACAGACGAATGTAGGAAATTGCCACCTAGACAGCTGTGATGAACTCAAAGAGTCAAACCTGCATTAGGACCTCTTTCACAAGAAAGTACTTGAATTAACTGAAAAGGTTTTTTGTGGGATAGAGCATAGTATAGCACAGGGGTGGCCCCACTTCTTCGGCTTGCAAGCTACTTTTAAATTGAGCAGGTGAAAATGATATATGTATGTATATGGTTTATGGTTCCTTACTTGGTCCTGCTCCCCCACTCATTTTTTAATATCCCTTTTTAGTAGATATAACTCGGAAGACTCGCTGGGTCACTTGCAATACATTCACGTTTTGTTTCGGTAACCTGTTATAACAAAGTTTTAAGCAACAGCAGACCCTTTACATCAATCAAGTGGCGAAGGGTAGATGACAGGTTAACATTAAACAATTTTTTAAATGTTGCGTGATCTATCTGCACTGTCTTTGCGATCTCCTGGTCGATCGCGATCGATGTATTGGGCACCCCTGATATAGGACGTACTTTTAATATGTTATGGAGGATAAAATGAGCAGGAAAGCCACAGAAAGCTATGGTTGGTTAGCAACTTTGTCGAGCAGCCTAGGAAACCAAGGCTTAAAATCACAGGTTTTGCTAAAGCTCCTCTTGAGCAGGATTCTCGTCACAGAGCGTCAGTGTGGTCATAGTCTAGATGCTAACAGGCCCCCCAGCCCGGTCCCCACCAGGATGAGGAGCGACCAGCACAGAGCATAGTGTGACTGCTCACAGGTCCCCCCACCTGGGGCCCGCCAGGATGAGGAGCCACCAGCACAGGGTATAGTGTGAATGTTCACCGGCCCCCCCACCTGGGGCCCGCCAGGATGAGGAGCCACCAGCACAAAGCCAACAGCAGATGTGTTCCATCACAGATATCCAAGGCATGCATTTGCTGAGAGGGTATTTCTCCCATCCATGTTGGGGCAGATTTTGAGAAACTGTCCCGACAAAGACCGAGAGACTTAACCACCACCCCCACTCCATCTGTGGAGAGGCTGGGGTTCACAACGCCGGCACTGGACCACCCTGGCAGGGAGCGAACAGCTGCGAGGTCACCCAGACAGTCATTTCATGCAGGTAACAGGCCCACAATTCACATGAGCATAATCACCATTAACCCACAGATCCCTAAGCCCTGCTGTCATTTTAGGATACCCCCAGAGATGCCGCCATAAAAGAGGATTAGGTTAACTGGACGTCCCACAAGCACAGCAATGCCCCGCTAGGCAACAGAAGGGCGCGGGCCGCGATGTGCCAAAACGAGTATGTGACCCTCTTTTCTCATTCATGTGACATGTCGCTGAAATCGATGCTGTTTCTCACAGTGTGGGTGGCACGCTTCACTTCCAAATAGGCTTAAATAGCTGCAACTGGGCATTTCATGAAAGTGAGAAGGTTTGGCATTCCGCAGGTCATACAGATACCCCACAGGAAGCCCCGAGCTACTGAACACCGCGAAAGAAATTAGCGAGCAGATTTTATGCAACGGTATAAAACAAATTCCTGTTTTGTCAGCATCTTAATGTTATTGCTGGCACAGCCCTGTAAATCAAAAGGAGCAGGGAAAAAATAACAACATAAAAACTTGGGAGGTAAAATATTTATAGTAGGATGGAAACTGCGGTTGAGGTTCAGGAAGATGGAAACGCATGCCACAGTGACAGATTTTCATTTTTTTTTTTTTTGCGTCTCCGTATCCATTCGAAGAGTTAACCAACCCATGTTAACGGTGTTTGATTAAGAGGCAGGCTGTTAGCCATTAGCCTGCGAACTTTGAACTTCCAGTGACAACTTTACAGTTCGCCATGAATACAAACCCACCTTGGAACTATGTGCAAAATGAGTAGATGCTAGGTGGCTTAAGACCTATTATGGTATGCTTTGGATTGTAAACAAGCTACATTTTCGTAGGGTGATGCCTGTAATCTGCTGTTTGCTCTGGTATTAAGGCAGGGAGTTTCACAGAAACCAGAGCTGACTGGCAGCTATCGTCATCATTATAATCATGCACACCATGATAGCACTGCTTAGCTTTCTGTTGTATACATAGGCCGACCGCAGTGTGGAACACAGGGCCTTCTCCTCCGTAGTTTCCGAGAGGATTAGCATTTAGGAGGAGAGAGCAAACTTTAACATGTGTCGTTTTCTAGGAAACATGTGCCTGTAGCCGGCCACTGGACGGGCGTAACCTGAACCTCCAGGAGATCCCGGAGAGCCGGGTTGTCAAGATATTTTATTATCAGCACCGGATTGTGGCATATGGAAATGTTAACATCTGCAACTACTTGGAACAAAAATACTGATAGAAAAACTACTAAAAGTTAATTAATCACTTTTTTGAAGTAGGAGAAAATCAGGAAACGCATGAAAGGTTAGCGGTGCCTGTGTTCAATCGGTTTGCTGCTCGTGTTTTTGGAAAAAAATGTAGGGATATCGAAATGTGACAATCAAAATGCAACGGTAAGAGCACAGTGTGCGTGGGAGTATGCAATGTGACGAGATCACAGTAACCTGTGGAGTTTCTGTCTTTAGAGGACCTCCACTCGGTGTGTCTGATCTCCTCCTCAAGGTCTCTGCCAAAGCTTCTGATTCATCTACAGCCTGAAAAAGGCTTCAAATCGACTAGCTCAACTTGTCTCTTTTAAATTGCTGTCTTTGAACTCATCACTCGCCACTTGTGCGTTTCAAACTGGCCCATTATGCTTTTACTGTAGGGCAATTAAAGAACTCTTTGATACAGATTTTATGTACTGTTAAGCTACAATATAACTAGTAATATTTCAGAAAAACACACTGAGTGTACAGCCTGTGTTGATTTTCTGTTCTGATTAAGGCTTATCTTATCTTATCTTATCTTGACAGGACAGTCTGGTTCCTCTGGATAAATGCATGTAAACGTAATGGTAACGCAGTGTAAACGTAAAGGTAGCACAGTGTAAACGTAAAGGTAATGCAGTGTAAATGCAGTCACCTGGGTCCTAATTCAGCTGTGCGTCCCTGTTTGAAATAAAAAACTTCCAAATCCCATGCAGCTGTTACACAAGCATGAGGCTCTTATAAAGTTTCCCATGGAGGGCATTAAACACCGTGGGTCTTTTATTGTGGATAATTAGGGTGATTTAAGAGGGACGGTGATTGAGTTTGCAAAGCCCATTGATTTATAATTATCCTTTGGACGGCAGGCAACACATTCTGCATAGAAACCTCCCTGCCGTCATCATTTTTAGAGATTCTTTTTGCTACAATTTTCCATACCACACATTCGATGCAGTAAAACAGAAAAAAAAATACATTATCCTGCTGAGAGTTTCTGGACAGGGTAAATAATCATTTCCTGTAAACATGGCTCTTTCTACTATCAGAAACATCTCCTGGACTTTTAATGAGTCATGACTGAGAGTGCCGGCTCTTTAAATGTGTTATTTCAGCGGCTGGCCACAGGCCGAATGACACGTCTCTGCTGTCTCTCCACTCAGCACACACATGATTTCAGTCATTACAGGAAAGTACCATTTTGTAGAATCGTGGGGGCGGAGGTGGCAAGACACATTTCTGTGCATAATCGCATTACTGCTGGTAAACACAGACACTTGCCCTGCCAATGAAAATGTAAAAAGTACCAGCAGAAGCGAGTCCTCGGAATCGGGTCAATAATCATGTGCATCATTGTAGGCGCCCAGAGCCACTTCACCGTTGACCATCACCCCTTTTCGAATAACCTCCATTTGACTAACATCACCTACTTAAGGTTAACCTTCTGTTGTTTAACATCACATCCTGCAAGTTAACTTCCATTTAATTCACCGCTACCTTCACTTTGACTGTCACCTTCTCGTAAAGGTTTCCCTCCATTTTCCTGCAGCTGACACTGGTGCTTGGAGACAGAATGCTCCGTATTCCAAGGAACGGCTCTTTCCACTTCAGCCTAACACACTTGTCTTGCCCTCGATTTACAATGTTCACCTGCTTTCTAACTTTCGGGCCACGTTTTATATTGTGTAACTTTAGCTTAATCCGCCCGCTTAATTCAGTTGGCCTCTTTCACCTCCAGGTTCAGTTTCCTTAAACTGACGTTCCTTCCATCTGGTCACATCCCCGCATGCTCCTGTTGGGATCGGGACCCAAAGTCCGTCGGCTTTGGCTTCCGTTTCCCAGGAAGGTGCCGGCGCTGCTCTCTTCTCCAATGTAAGCTGGCCGCCAACCACCGTTTGAAAGGGTAACTGAAAAAAACACCCAGCATGCATATGTATATAAATCTGTCACTGTTCAGTCGCCTTATAAAATATATTCTTCAAATATTTTATAAGTCCCTGCAGTGCGTGTTGCGTGCCATTAAGCGTCGCTGGTAAAGAACAGAGCCATGCCAAAACACCCAAAGGCTACGGTGTGATGCCGTAATGTAAACCACACACCCAAGGGCCGCGGAGCCATAACAGGAATTGAGTTCCCACTGGGCACAGCCCGGAGCCGCCGACAGCAGCGATCTTTGGCTGAAGCCGACACCGGCGGGGGGGGTGGGTGACCGGTGCCGCGTGTCAGCAGCTGTATGAGAAAAGCGAGACGCGCTACTGTGCGGTTAATCGCGGCATCCTACCACGCTAGCTCAGCAGGCCCGAAGCCCGGTTATACCCGGAGAAGTTCTGCAGACCGCAACAACCGTAAACTGCCATGACGCCACCTTCCTAAAGGCATCCCAACTAGCAGGGACACATTCGCAGAACGTTAGCTTTTCTCAAGCGTTATATTTTAACAAAGGTTCTATTAATGGCAGGGCGATAAAATTATTACCTGACCACCCTTCTAACACAAAAGAAAACTGAAAAATACTGTTTTATAATAACATATTATTTTATAAAAGTGTTTTAAGTGCATATTACGAATGTGCTGTCCAGCCTTGGACACATGATCGTTGTTATGCAAGTGCTACCCGCTGCTCTGCCAGGCCCTTTGTTTGTTTTTATGTTATTATTCTTAGTTGTAGTAGCATATGTACTACTGGGATGACGTTCTGGGAGCATCAGGAAAACTGGACACTCTGAACGTTTCCATACCTTAATCGTAACATTCAGTAAATGTTCCGAAAATGAAAAATTGTTAGCGGAAACATGATCACCGAGACCTTTTCACTGTCCGGCCACATTTCCCGATTTATTTTTCCAGACTGCCACGCCGAGGTCAACAGAAGGTCCCACTGATGGTCAGGTACCCTGTTGTGAACTGCAGCCACCAGGGGGCCTCGTTTCCTGACTAGTGGTGCCGTAGGGATGGTGGCATCCCAATCTCCTTCTTCGTGTCCACTTGGGCAATGCCAAGAACGAAGCCCCCAAATTACATAACTCTAGCTCCCCCCCCCACCCCCTTAAATGTCCACCCCCAGTCCTGGCAAAAAAACAGACATCCCAGCAGGCAAAATACATTTAATTAAGTTCTTTCTGAGAGCCCAGTTCTCCATGTGGTAGCCATTACGGAACAGGGAGCCTCATAAAATCCAGCGGAGATAATGTAACAGCAGTTATGGCCTGACACAGCTGCTTTCGCAGGAATGGAAAACTTACCTTGGATGCCTTCCTGCGCTCTAAGAAGCCGGACTTGGATGCAGACAGACGCGCTTCCTCACCGCCTTCGCTCACCTCCGGCCCGCGCCAGATCTTAAATCCTTCACATGCTCCCTCTCCGTGCCCCAGGAATCAAGCCAAGCTTGTGTTACGCAAATTTAATAGCATGTTAAATTCAATAATATTAAAAGATTACCTGGAATAACAGCCTGTGTCATTTTTTTATGCAGACTGAGCAAAAATGCTATTTATAATCAGCACCGAAATTCAAGATGACTCAAGGGTCCAATGGCGAAACCCTCCTGGGAACATTCCTGCCCATTCATCGGTTTTCTGAAAGCGTTTGTCCTATCGGGGTCACAGGGAGCCAGCGACATGGAGAGATCATGCAAACCTGAATGCTGGTCCCAGAGGTATGAGGCACCACGATGTCACCCTGCCACCCACCTACCCAAGGCTGCTGCCAGGATCTGTGCCAGAGAGTATGCCTACCTCCAGTTAGCTAATGGTACGTCTTGTACCATTTTATCACAAAAAAAAATGGAAAACTATATGTGCCATATTTATAAAGTAGCCTGAGCCATAATCTGACTGGCCTGCTCAGACCTATGGAAATACAGGTAATTTTACACA
>JAODKM010000108.1:7498858-7513866 GCA_026780845.1 Petrocephalus sullivani | reverse complement strand
CATTAGTTAATCATTAACTAATTCATGTTCATGATTAGTACATCAGTAGTCAATGAGTTACTACTATTATTTGTGGCCCCTCAAAGTGTTACCAATATTTATATCTAAAATTTTCTTACAATACGATCAAATCTTACTGCCAATTCTCAAGTGGATTCAGATCAGAACTCTGACCAGGTCATTCTAGCACTTTGTGCTTCTGAACCCCTTCCAGGGGAGCTTTGTCCTTTGCTTGAGATCCGTTTCCTATTGAAACATAATATTTCACCCCATATTAGAAGCGGACATTTAAGGTCCAGAAAGTAAAAATCCTAAACAGGATTTTGTTTCAACCAACCAGCTGAGTACTATGTGACTGGAATTCTTTATATTCAACTAGTAGGTTGAAACTAAATCCTGGTCTGGATTTTTACTTTCTGGACCTGAAATGTCCGCCTCTGCCCCTTATAGTATGGAATTAGATCTTTCTGTAGTATTTGCCTGTATAGTAGCACCCCGGTATACGTAATTTCAGCATACATCAAACTCGAATTTATGTCACACCTCTATAGTAATTAATTAACGTCACTTGCAACGTTACATACGTCTACTTGAAAAGAGCGTTAATGTGTAAGATGTTTTGTCATGTAGCTCTGACAAAAATATAGACTTTTTCTGCAAGTTCTTCATACTTAGCTAATTTCACTTTTGCTTGTTAGAAGAATATGATTTTACATAAATAACGAACAGAATTTATTCAAATTAACACGGTCCTTTTACATCGATATACACGACAGCAGACGGCTGGAGGGGATTGACAAAACTTACATAAATTACGTAATTTATTTTGATTAAACAGTATGAAATACTTAATGTAGTCACTTTTATTACAGTCATTTCTTTTTTCGTTTTTCATGAATACTAGGTGAAAATTGACTTTTAAGATTGCAAAGTGAACACCGCCTTTTATAATGATTAAAGTTGCATTTACGTCAATGGAAATGACTACGTCTATTTATTAGTCCTTCTCGGGCGTTTTTAAGGCATTAGTTAACATCAGAAATCTGCTTACGACGGGGCTCTCAGAACCAATTAATGATGTAAGGCGGGGTATGACTGCATTTTGCACAATGCATCCTTCTTTAATCATTACAAGCTTTCCGGTCCCTGCTGATGGAAAGTGACCGTACAGTTTCAGGCTGCCACCACCTTGCATTTCTGCAGGGGTGCTGTTGCTTGGGTGGCATGCTGTGATGGTTCTACTCCAAATGTAACTAGGTGAGTTTTGGGTTTTCAGAGCAATGGCTTCATTCTAGACAGCCTGCTATGCCACCCCCCTTCATAGAGTGTTCTGGAAATGGCTAATTATGCACATTATCTCCCATCGCAGTCACTGCTACTCTAACCCCCAGGCTGGCATCTCTTCAGTTCAGAGGGATGACCTGACCTAGGCAATTTCTTTGTGGTATGATGAACTAGACTGTGCTTACAGATATTTTCAGTGACTGTGATTTTTTTGGATCCCTGCTATTGATCTCTGACTTGTTTTGGCTGAGGAACACAGGTATTATTATGTTGAAAGCTGAGCAAATTTTTATCCAGGAAAATGTGTGATTTTTCAAGGCATTGTAAGTCCACAGTGCCTGCATCTACATTTTTGCGAGAAGGTGTGAAATTCCTGGCACAAGTTATTGTAAAAAAAAATAACTCAATTTCTGGAGCTTCCAAGCGGTGGTATCCCAGAATGCACTGTGGCGGGTCGAGCAGAATGCAAAGGCTTATGGGATTCCTTACTTTGTTTTCTACCAGGACAGACACTGAGCCTACTGCTCATACATTCCCCCTTTCACAGAAATGGAAAAGTGGAACGAAAACAAAAAACTTTATTACACTACTACAAAAGAAATATAATCATATAATCAGAGGTCTGGTAACAATGCATGGTGTTAAGGACCTTTATGGGCAATGATCACATTTAAAGTCCTTGTCTGTAGAAGTGGTCGTAAGATGACATCATTATGTCCTGAGTCAGTCACCCTTAAAGTGAGGCTGCCATGAGGGACATTTCAAAAGCAAGAAGGTTATCAGTGACAAGCCAGATGACAATATCACAGTGACGCTGCCACTAGCAACAACCCCCAATGCAATGTATCACCAAAGTGTGCATTAGGTCAATTTAAAGGTGTTTTAGTTTATTTGCTTAAATAATTAATTTAAGCTGTATTAGGAACACCATGATGGTACTTGAAATGTATTAGAATGGTTTCAATTTCATTTTGGCAGTGAAGATAAAGTCGAGGTCACAAAGGAGTCCCTCATCATCAGAGGGTTGCTGAGGCTGGAGCGTACTGCCCTACACCCAAAGCTCTGGGCAGCCTTTGCAGATGATGTCATTTCACCGAGCTCCTTAATTCAGGAAACTTGAACATATTCTAAAATGGGAAAAGTGACCTAGTGGGAAACAAAGCAGCGGTTCCTCGGATCTCTGAAGCAGCAAACACAAGCGGGCATCTGCTAATCCGGCTGGGTATTTCATAAGAAACGCAACACTCACCCGCTAAGAAAAATACCTGGCGAAAAATAATGACAGCCATCTGCCTCTTAATATTGGCCGTGCCTGAGGAACATCTAAATTACCCGTCCAGCCATGAAGTAATATTCTACGGAATCAAACCAACGCTGAAATTAATACTGCAATTTGCATTTCGCTCGCATGATCTGAGAGGTGCCACATTTTAATAAATGCTTCCATGATCCCTTAATGGTTCACAAGGCTGATTTCATCAGGCACACGGCGGCCACTATTCTGGATGCTTCTGGATGCAGTGTGAGCCTCAGTCATCCATCTCTGGAAGACCCGGGAGAGAGCCCTAAGAGCGGCGGAACAAGTCAACAGGTCCACAAAACCGCAGAGCTGAAGGTTTATCCCCGACCACAGCCATCCTTAGCAGAACAGAATCTCTCCAGCTTCTAAAGGGACTCTGCACCTCTTCAGAATGAACATCAGTTCTAACTGCATGACAGAGACTGTCCTCTTTACGTTTACCCATATGGATCCTGGTGTCTTTAACCACTGGGCTGTAGTTAGGATTTTTATATTTACTTAAGACAGCTGTGCATAATTCAGCTAAGGAGGTGATGTACTCACTTCTTCTGTGTCTTATCTCTGAATGTATCAGGTTGGGTTTATTTTATTTTTTTCATCTTGGAACCAAAAGACTTGTCAAGACCCATAAGACCCCCTCCTTCTGTCCTGATCTCACAGGACCCTCTTGTTTTCCCAGCCTGAGCTCTGATGGCAATTTCTCACACCTTGAAGTGCCGTCCCATGTTTCATACATCGCTTGCGTCCTCAAACTCCCACAGAACACGGTAATATTTCACTGTTTTACATAGGAAGCCGTTATTTAATACGCTGACCTGTTAGTCTCGTTGAAGAAAAACATATGACATATAAATAAATGTCAGTATAAATATAAATTCTTAGCAGCCGAGCCTGAAGCAGCCAATTAGCTTCCAGGGCTTTGGGAGAAACCGGTGTAATGCTGACCTGGTTGGATAAAAAACGAAAGCATTTATACGCTCTGGATCTGTGCAATAAAAGCAGCATGGAGGTAAAGCAAATTTATGTACGAAAACTCTGAGCCACTTAGCCCATCTGCCAGGACACTGTTAGCCTTGGAATGGACCAGCGTGAGGCTGTGAAACTGCAGAGCTGTCCCTGTGAGAACAGTACACCCCATCAGGGACCCCCCCCCATCGTGGCATCAAGCGAAACTGCTTGGCCTGGTGTCCCCGGGGAAGTCTCCAGGTCGCTTTAAGGATACACCTCTTGGATTCCCGTGGTTGTCCTTCTCAGATACTTTCAGGCCAAAACATTTACATTTGGCAAAATCAGGCCGTAAAGAAAGCTTTGTGGAAAAGTTTCTCTTTAGGAATATACTTTTTTTATTCAAGATACATGAGCCAGAGAATGTTCATGTTTGTTTCAACATTTGGAAGCATTTTTGAACACTGAAAGCAACAGTGGAATTAAGTGTGTGGAAGAGGGTCACGTTTCTCCCACATGGAGAAGAGCAGAAGATGGAGGGATGGCAATGCCCGGGTACCAGTACTGCAATGCCCAGGTATCAGTACTGCAATGCCCAGGTATCAGTACTGTAATGCCCAGGTACCAAGTACTCCAATGCCCAGGTACGAAGCACTGCAATGTCCAAATACCAAGTACTGCAAAGCCCAGGTACCAAGTACTGCAATTCCCAGGTACAAGTACCGCAATGCCCAGGTACCAAGTACTGCAATTCCCAGGTGCCAGTACTACTGTGCCTAAGTACCAAGTACCGCAACAAAGCCCAGGTACCAAGTACCGCAATGCCCAGGTACCAAGTACTGCAATACCCAGGTTCCAGGTACTATAATTCCCAGGTACCAAGTACCACAATGCGTAGGTACTGTACCAGAACTACAATGCACAGGTACCAAGTACCACAATGCCCAGGCCGCAATGTCGCAATGCTCAGCCTCTGGCCATGTTACCAAGCTTCCCGACAGCCACATATGTGATTTTGCAATTCCTTCCATCTGCCAATGTTCCCAAACAGGTCAAACAAAGGAGCTTTAAAACATTTATCCATATAAAAGTCTGTATATTTCAGGTCCAGCAGTTTCCATGAAAGTACGACAGCTGTGCCCTTGCTGATCCCAACCGGTAGCTGCTACAACCTTCAACCTTCATGAATAAACCGCAGTGATAATTGTCCTTGGACAAAGGTGATGGAGACATTCTGGAGGGGAAGGCCAATCACAATTTACACAGGGGCTGCTTTTCTGTAAAGCGAAACCTCAGTCCTCAAGGGTGCCCTGGCTCGTGTTAATTCCGAGCTGTGAAACGTGTAGATGGAAAGGAAACATTTTACCATCAGACTGGATCCAGCCAAGAGCTGTCAACCTACCAGCACTAATGCGATCCTCTATTAAAACCATTTCCATTTTCTAATCCTGTGCTGCCTGGCTAGACATCCATACACAGTGAAGCCAGAGCAAAGGGTAGCTCTGGGGTCGTGGTAGCCTAATGGTTAATGAAGCCCACCTGTGATCAAAGGGTTACTGGTTTGATACCTTGATAAGGTACCACTGAGGTACCCTAAGCAAGGTACTGCTCCCCAGGTGCACATATGGGTTAAATGCAGGGGACACATTTAGTTTTTGTGCACTGTGTGCCATGGTGTGTCAACAATGACAATTAATCACTAGCTCTCCTGAAGTCTGGTGCAGTGGCCTGGAGGGGCTGTTGAGGGTTCAGTCCCGTCATGACAGGATGTCCCCTCCTGGGGACTATGTGTACGTTCCACCCCAGATTTACGGATCACTTCCAAGCTGCGAGCAAATGAAATGTGGACAGACGGAATCATTTCTCATCAGGCCTTGCCGTTCTGCCGTCCATTCATAAATGTCCCCCATGTCTTCTGGGACACTCGAACTGTGTCTATGAACTGGAGGTGTTTTGGGCATCACTCTAACATGGAGGGCAGTAAGGCCATCTTCTCTGATGCCCCAATAGCGCCATCAGAAGGCAGCCTGCTGTCCATGCAAGAGACCTCCCACGTATTCAGTTGGTGAGCACAGTGCTAGTTCAGTGGGACAAATATTATCCCCCACCCCACCGCCATGACTGATGGATAGATTTGTGATGGTACTGCAACTGGGTCAACCGGAGATAGTAATTTTTTATAAAGTCGGGGCATAAAATCAGAGATATTTCTTTTTTATTTGAAATACCGAAGCTGCATGCTTCCTCAGCCGCCTGATATATGAAGGCCCGCTGACATTTACGTTCGACGTGTCCAGCTCAACATCAGGTACGGATATTCTTTTATATAGACATCTTTCTACTCAGAGATTTTGGCTCGTAAATGGTCTGGGCGCCATGGGAAGAGGGAGCACCTGGACGCCGTTATGGTGCTGTCACGCCATCTGTGCCGCTTTCCGATGACGCGAGGGTGCCGCCTCACACCGGGAAAGAATGACCTGTGGCGTCTGTCACCAGAGGGAGTCGGGGGCCGAGATTTGGAAACTTATTCCTCTGACAGACATAGGCTGGGCGACACGTGTACAGATGGAGAAGGCACCAGAAAACGTCCTGCTGGGGGAAAAAAAAAAAACACACGTGCTGCAGTGCTCAAGGGAACGTTTGGCAAAAACAGAGAAAATTATAAGCCACGTAGGCAGTGCGACCAAAAAGTTTCTGGTATCAAAGTCAGTGATGTCACTGTATAGTGAAGGAATTCCAGGCCTAGAGTTAACGCCTAGAAAGTTGTCTCCTACTTTCACTTGAATGTTGACATGACAGCTTCTGACAGGACAGAAGCTACAGAGTCTTCCTCTGTATTCGCGACGTCCGATCCAGCCAATCACAGCTTCGCCATGGGAGGTCAAAGGTCATGCCAGTCTTTGACTGGGCTAGAGGGAAATTTTTAACAAACAAACTTATGGATTGGTTTTAGGCCACAGTTACTTTTTTCATCTGAAATTCATCTTCCTGGACTAAAGACACTGAAGTATAGTGTTTATCCCAGAATACACAATGAGTAACCTCAGAAATTTTACAGAGACCCAGTTAAGGCAGAAACGAGACATACTGTTATTACATTAAGTAGCAGCTTTTTTCGGCCGCCGAGATGTTCGGGCGCTCTGTTGCACGCACCGCTATGCTCCCTGAAGCGAATTCCCCCAGCTCACAGCCGTCTGTCAAATTCACCTGCCGGTGAAATTCGGGCAGCAGGCACTTTGTGGGATTCGGGGCCTCCGGTTTCCTGACCGGCTCCCGTCGTTTCCAGGGATAAAGTGCAAAGCGAGGTGGGCCCGTGATTTTGTTTCCAGCCTCACGGTCGGCTTGGATTTCAGCATCGGTGATTGGAATTTTAGCAGACACTTTAATCTGCTCACCGGGGGGGGGAGTTGGGCTCGGACGACAACCGCAGCGATTGATCCTAACGCAGCCGACCAAGCTACACATGTCTACTTTCAAGCACTTTCCAGCACTCAGACTGACTCTCCCCTCCTGTCTGTAGTTAACACGCATTTTGGCTTAGCTTACATTTGGTGATAGTACTGAAAGAATCAATGGACTGACATCCCAGTCAGGGTGTAAGCCTGGTCTTGTACCCTATGCTGACTGGGACAGGCACCATGACCCCATGACCCTGAGCAGGATAAGGGACTGGAAAATGGATAGGAGACCAGTTACGAGGGCAGCTCCCTCCTCTGGCCGTTCATGAGGGCATCACATCAAACTCCTAGAAACTCCAGGGCATCACAAGTCATGAGGCAAACCCCGGGATGTCGAGGCCTTTCAGGGAGAAGGTAGCCACTGCTGATTTATCAAGGAGGAAACCGCCACAACGTCTATGGCGCACATCGTGGCAGGACCGCCGGACACGCCGGGAGGAGGAGTCAGAGGCTCTGCCAGGCCTTTTTTTTCTGCATCCAAGGCTGGCGCTTCGGAAATAAATGAATGGATCCTTGGGCTTGTTTGCCAGAAGCTGAATACATATCCGCCATTTAGAACAACAGTGACGGAAATTATAAGTACAGGAGAACCGTGAGAGCTGGAGGCTCTGTGCTGTTCCGGTGTGACTGAGACCGTGAAATGACCCCGTGCAAAGCGTGACCATAGAGCCACCCCCTCACCCCCCCAAAGGCGTTTAAATACCCCTTCGATATATTGCTGCAGGTTTCAGTTTTAGTGCATGGAACTGAGATTAAAATTCGGTTCTGAACGTTGGGGTCCCCCACAGCCCCACGATACATTTTGTTGGCCCACATGCCATTCGGACAGTGCACTCTATGCCAGATACCCTGTACAGCCTGGGCATAGGAGTGCTGGTACTGTAGGTGGGTGGGATTTAACCCAGAAAGAGGTGGCAGGTTCCTCGCCTGATGATGAGGTACACCCATGTGCTTGCTAATCCCCTAGAGCCTGCTTGAGCTTAGCGCAGCGTGGAACCCGAACCCGTCGGCAAAGTATCCTCACAAACAGAGCAGTTCTTGCACTTGCCTTTCTGCAGTTCTCATTTGACCGCTGGTGGTTGACCTGACCATCTACATTCCTTAGGGTTTAGGTTCCTCCCGAAACAGGGCCATGCAGAGGCTTCTCAAGGGACTGGTGCTTGATCCTATCTCCTCGACTAATGGTTGCGCCATTGATCGAAATGGAACCTTCTCAGGAACCCCATTGCAAGTCTCTGCTCTAGAACATCGACAATACAAGAGGCCTTTATGAGCTGTGTTCTACAGGAGTAAAAAAACAGCAGCTGGCACTGTCTGCCAGCACCAGGGCGTAAAAGCGAAGCACACAATCAACGCTCGCTAAAAGCCTCCTCATTAATTTGGTTTCCTACTTAATAGCGAGCTGTAAACACCACAGGCAGAGAAAGCTTGTGCTGACTGGAGGGCGTTCATTTACACTCAGGTGTAGACTTCTGAGGTGCTCTGAGGTCTCGTGGCAGCCATGGTTCATTTTAAATGGTTCAGGGCAATTGCTTTTGGGCTATTCGGAATAAAATGCCATAATGTCGGGCGATATATCAGACATGATAAAAATCCAACTGGCTTGAAAAGAATCCGCCCAGAACACAGGGTTCCCAGAACGTTTTTCTTCAGCACTTGCCAGCTCTAGTTTTGTTTTCTAAGTAAAGACTTTTCAAAGGTTCACTGAGGTGAGACCAGCAGCCATAGGCGAGGTCATACACTATCGTGAAAGCGGGGGCAGGAGAAATTCCGCAATGGTGATGGAGCAGCAAACGATGACAAGCTAATAATCCATAAAGAGGCGCCTTTCTTCCAAATAGCTGGTGGATATCTAAAGCCGTTCCATGAAGCTCCGCTATACCGTGACTATGAAAACGCTCCTGGAATTGTTCACAGACCTAACCCTGGAAAGGCAGACGGTTTGTTCACCTGTAAAAAAAGCCGCTCGAATAAAGTCAACCATGATTCCTGTCCCAACAATAAAGTTTGTTACTCAATAACCGATGACATAGGGGAAATGGTTTAAGAGTAATATTAACTTTATTGACTCCAGAGGGCAATGCTCGTGCATACAGCAGCAAAAACATAGTGCACAGATAAACACACTGATAGTGCTAAACAGACAAGGTACCAAGGCAGTACACATAATACAAATGCTGAAAAACTGAATACAGTAGTACCCCGGGATACGTTGTTTCGGCATATGTCAAATTCGACTTTACGTCGCTTGTCTGTATTACAGTTTTTCGCCAATGGTTTGGCTCATTTCTTGAAACAGAAATGACATTCTCAAAATAACATGGACAAATCTCCAAACCACCTTGCAATTGTTCACAACAGAATGGCATTTCTCATTGATTTCATCAAATTGGAAATGGTACATGTCTCAAGTGTCTCGGTGCAAACAGTTAGTACGGGGTGCAAATGGTTATGTACAAGTAGCCTACAGTTAGCACAATGAGCCCACATTTAGCACATTTTCCAAATGAATAGATCTTGCTGATCTGAACTGATTAGTTGATTCTCAGTCTAATGGTTATTCTCTCCAAAACATGTCAGCATGATTTCATTGTGTATGTCATCATATGCACAATAGTCTGTTCAAAATAGTCTGGCAAAATTACTCAAGAACATAATACCATGAACACCATATATGAATTTCTTGGAACATTTGATAAATTCATGACATTAATTGACAGTCAGGTGAAATTAGAACTTGACTAACGAGTTTCCCACATCTCAGATGACCATCCAATGCCTCACTCTACAGTCTCCTCCATCATCCAAACCTTTGGCAGGCAGGTGGCCGAGTGCAGCCTAAAGTGCCTCGCTCTACAGTCTCCTCCATCATCCAAACCTTTGGCAGGGAAAAAAGGTATGTACTCAGTCAATGATGGAGTTATTGCACAGGAGACATTACAGTATACAGTACTGTGCATACTGTAAAGTACGACATGTACAGTATAAACTATTCATTCTGTCTGTGTGTGTGTGTAGGCCTACAGTACTGTAATCTCTTATCTCAGTGTGATGTTACAGTATGATACTATGAAAATGACAGAGAAAAATGACAAAGAGAATTATCGATACAGTTTAGCGAAGTATTCCAGCATTACAATTGTAAGTAAAACAGCTATACAAATACATTGGTAACTCATTCTGTAACAAATACATAAGGCATACATTACAAATTGTCATACAGTGTTGTTCTTTGACTTCTATGTCTAGGATTGGACATGGGTGGCAGAGGAAAACTTCTCAATAAACGACAAGAACAAGAGATATGTAACATGGTGATTGCAAATAATGCTATATCATTGAGACAGATCCGTGATGCAATCCTTCAAGACAATGTCATATTCCAAAATGTCAACTCTATCAGCATCTCCACAACAGACCGGGAATTGAAGAAGCATCAGTTGTCCATGAAGCAGATTTACAGGGTACCAACTGAGAGAAACTCTGACAGAGTGAAAGAGCCGCAGTACCAGTATGTGCATGTAAGTCAGTTATTGGCTGTCCATCACTGTAACATTATAGTAAGCCTGTCAACCTGGCCAAGGCCCGCAGACGTGGCCGTAACATCATTGGCCAGCGGGCCATGGTGGATGTCCCAGGCCAGCGAGGGGGCAACTTAACAATGTGTGCTGCCATATCTGAGAATGGTGTGGCCACACGCATCCCCAGTTTAGGCCCATACAACACTCAAAAGCTCCTCCGTCTTTATACTGATCTGGTCCTAGAAAATGAGAGAGGTCTCGAAGGGCCTTACCCACCACACTATGTGATCGTGTGGGACAATGTGAATTTCCACTGTGGCCCGCTCATCAGGGCCTGGTTCACACCCCTCCAAGGATGCTCACGGAGCTACTACCACCATACTCTCCTTTCCTCAATCCGACTGAGGAATTTTTTTACGCTTGGAGGTGGAGCGTGTATGAACGTCGGGCTCAAGACCTGAGGTCCCTGCTCCATGCAATGGATGCTGCGTGCGAGGACATCACAGGGGATCAATGTAGGGAATGGTTGAGACATTCGCGTCGTTTATTCCCTCGCTGCATCACAAGGAAAAATATCCGCTGCGATGTGGATGAAAATCTATGGTTATACAGAGAGCAGCACATGGATGGCCAGGAGGATGAGGATGGTGGCCAGGAGGATGAGGATGGTGGTGAGGAGGATGAGGATGGTGGCCAGGAGAGGGAGGGTGACCAGGAGGATGAGGATGGTGGCCAGGAGAGGGAGGGTGACGACAGCGACCAGTGAAAGTGTTACTGTAGTTGTGAAACTTTATTTACAGCACTGTAGGCTAGATATAATATTTCGTACATATACAGAATACTGTATACATTTTCTTTTTATGTACTCTAATGTATGGAAGTTACTTTATGTGTGTGAATAAAAATGATTCCTTGGCAATATGAGTGCAGTGTGTGTGATGTCAAACTTTGGAGGCGGCTCTTACTGTAAAATCCTTTTTTTCCAGTTTTATACATAATTGTATTCTGTTAGCTAGACCTCTGCCATAGTGACAAAACATCTCTGCATTTTGACTTGCAGTGCTTACACAATACCAAAGGGACGATGCATTTTGGGGGCACTGACTATTTATATGAGAAAGGAATTTAGTTTTGACACATGGGTGAACTGTTTTGGGAGAGATATGAGCTTTTGCAGGGGATCCATGGTGTTCTGCTGAACCATCCAGGTTATTTTGGCAAAAGCACTAAATAAATGCAAATGAGCCAAAGCAATTGAGAAAGATCTTTTTTGAAATTTTGATGGTACTGACTCTTTATACGGGAAAGGAATCTAGTTTTGAAGCATGTGTGTCTGTGAACAGTTTTGGGAGAGATATGAACGTTTGCTAGTGAGCTGTAATGTTGCGCATAACTGTAAAACTGTTTGGCCAAATGATCTTATAGTTTTAAGAATGTAATTTCTGTTTCAAGAAAGGAGCCAGACCAATGGAGAAAAACTAATTAATTTCACAAAGTCATTCTTTGCAACTTTACATCACTCGCAACGCCACATGCATATTACTTTAAAAGAGTGAAATGAAGGACGAAAATAAGTAAGACTTTCTAAAAGTTCTTCAATATCAACTAACTTCACATTTGCGTGTAAGAATGAGATGATCTTAAGTAAATAACGGAAATAATTTACTTAAATTGACATGGTCCATTTCTTCTTTGATACACACCATAGCAGATGGCTGGAGGGGCTTGGAGAAACTTATATAAATTACGTAATTTATTTCGATTAAATTCAGTATGAAATATTTTATGTAGTCACTTATTACAGTAATTTCAAATTTTTTTTAATACTTGGTGAAAATTGACTTTTAAGATTGCTAAGTGAACACTGACTTTTATGATGAATTAAAAGTGCATTTACGTCAATGGAAAGGACTGCGTCTATTTATTAGTCCTTCTCGGGCATTTTTAAGGCATTATTTTCAGGTTACGTCAAAATTCGGCTTACAACGGGGCTCTCGGAACCAGATAATGACATAAGCCAGGGTACGACGGTACTGGAATTTTACGTAAAGAAATAAATATTCCTTATCATTCATAATTACAACATGAATGATTACAACAACAAGGACAACAATAATCGTAATAACAATTAGGTATGTGGAAGCCCATCGAGGGCAGAACTCAAGGCCCCCAGTTTGCGAACCGCAATCCAGAAGAACAGCACTTGTCTTTGATGCAGTATCAAATCCTGCTTCATAATACAGGGCAAGCAGCTATTTTATTAGCAGAATGCTTAGTGTGTCATGGCAGATTGCAGGTCTCCCACAACGACCAATGTGTGGAGCTGCACACCGAACAAAACAAATTGCCTTGCCGCAGAAAAGCTCGAACATGAAACAGTTGTCTTCAACAAAGTCAAACAAAAATCACAGGAAAATCCTACTTGATAACCCAAGAGACTCCAATCAAATGCCAAATGAAGCCCAAACTAAAAACAAACACTTCTCAACCTCGCACGCCCACCAAGCTGATCCTGCTTAAAGCCAGCTGGGAAATCAATGCAATCAGGCCCGGCCGGGCAGCACCACCTGAGGCACCTGCTGGCTGGAACCTGAAAGCAAAGGAGATCCCTTTGCCGATGCCAATCTAAGCTGCTGTTTCATTTTTTTTTATCTCTGCTTAAGGAGCTGTCGAGAAGTGCAGAGGAAAAACCTTCAAACAAACTGAGAAATATTCTGGGAAATCTGAAGATGGTCCATTTTCCTTCCCACCCTCAGACTTTCGGGGAGTCCCAGAGGCCAGGGTTGAGAAACAGTGCCCTAGAACAAACAGCATGAGATAAAATAGTATACGTTGGTATAAACTGGCATCCCATCCAAAGTGTGTCCAGGGCCGGATTAAGAGTATCCAATGCCTCTGGGCAGCAGCACACATAATATCCTGTCAGAAAGAAACAGGGTTCATTGGTGACTAATGAAATGTATCAGAAATGTATCTAATATAGGGAAAATCACAGGCATCTCAGTGAGTGACATGTTAAAAGAACAATATACAACTATATTAAATTACATTTTCTTGATAAAAAACATTCATGATTGGAACCCGGGGGGCTAGCTTGGGGGCTGCTCTGCTTGTTCCCCCCGGGGCATGTGCCCAAATGCCCATATGGTAAGTCGGGGCCGGAGTGTGAAAATGCCCTTTCCCCACAGGAAACAGCTATTCAAAGCCAATCAAAAAAAAATCAAAACATAATTCAGCAAATAAAAAAATTATAAACAAAAACCGAAAATGCTGCAAGACTTCTGCTGACAACAGAAGCGGAATAAGTGAAAAAGATGCTAAATTTAATAAATCTGAAAGTGTTTTTTTTCTATAGTAAGAAACCTTTCTCCCCTATTATGCACAGCGCAGATTTACGCCACCCCCCCCCCAACAGCTGCTGATGAGTATATAACAGGCCATGTTATTCCGACTCAGTGGGCTGTTCCAGCCACGGGAAAGAGGGCAGAGTTTCCCCGATATTTTACGGCCCACGGACGACCACAGGGCCCAGGGGGAAAGGCGCTCGTCTCTCCTGCACCCCGTGTGTGTGTGTGTGTGTGTGTGTGTGCATACATATGCATGTACAGTACCAGCCAAAGCCTCGACACACCCGCTTTAAACACAGTCTCTGTTTGAGCTGCTATTCACCGTATAGTTAAAGACGACGAGGCAAGGAAGCAATGCATATCAAACACTACAATAACCAAGAGAAGTGTTCAGCATCTCAACATTTTCTCAAATTTTAGATCCTTCGAAACAGCCCCCTTTTGCCGCAATGACAACACTGCAGACTCTTGGCATTCCTTCAAGCCACCTGGAATGCTTCTCCAATGGTCCTGCAGAAGTTTCCACAAGTTGTCTACCTTGGTCTTAGTCTTCAATCAAACTCACCCCAAACCAGCTCCATAAGGGTTAGGTTGGGGGATTGTGGGGGGGTTAGGTTGGGGGATTCTGGGGGGGTTAGGTTGGGGGATTACTACATAACCTCCAGGTGTGCTTAGGGTTGGTATCGTGATGAAAAACAAATGACGTTCAGTAGGTCTGTGCAGAATTTTGACTGGTAGTTTGTACAATGGATATAGAAAGTGTAACGCCCTTGTTAGAATGCCAGGTTTTGTGATGTAAGAGTGAGACCACAATAAATAATTTAATATCTTTTCCCACCTTAATATAACTTGCTCAGTTCAACTGGAAAACTAATCTAATCGAATCTAATCTAATCTGTTAGGGGGAAAATATAAAAAATAAAAAATGGACAACAAACTGGTTGCATAAGTGTGCACCCTAATACTTTGTTGAAGCACCTTTTAATTTAATTGCAGCATCCAGTCTTTTTGGGTATGAGTCTATCAGCATGCCACATCTTGACTTGGCAATATTTGCCCACTCTTCCCACCGCGGCCTTCTCAGTCTCCACCTCACTCCCCACCCCACTTGCTAAACGCTGGTGTCGCCACCCTCCCCGTAGTACATCCGCCC
>JAODKM010000108.1:7454893-7467938 GCA_026780845.1 Petrocephalus sullivani | reverse complement strand
AAATGCCAAAAGTCTCATATTTTGTTTGGTTACTTACGGTTAAGGTTAGGGCTGGGTAGGGGTTAAGGGTGTCATAGTTTGGATCAGTGTTATGCCCATAGGAATGAATGGATTGTCCCTATTAAGATAGGAATACATGGTATGTGTGTGTGTGTGTGTGTGTGTGTGGAGCTTACATTTTATTTCTTTAAGGGATTTCTTTTCAAGAGGTCCACTCCTCTCCCTCACTCCAAAGGCACACCATTAGGCTAATTTCTCATAACATCTGGGAGTGTATGTGGCCTGTATGGGCCGGCACACTGTCTTTGGGTGAGAGATTCCTTTTTGTAAGTACGAGGGCTGCAAAGGCCTTGCTCTAGGGCCCATGGACATGTGATAGGGGGCCTTGAACTTGCAACCTTCTGGCCATGGGCACAAAGACTGAGCCACTCACCACTCCCTGAAAATATGGGCACCACAAGCAGGATGTAGCTCTGCCTTCTGCCCTGTGGGACAGCTCCCAACTCAGTCAGAAGGTGACCTTGCTGTGGCATTTAAAGGATTTATTCTAAGAGTGGTATAGCAGACAGGCTCTTGCATACATCATGTTTTGGTCAGTGAGTGATAAGGCCTTATGATTGTGTCTTTTTTAATGGCATCTCTCAATCCATTTTTGTACCATGTTATTTTCCAGGTTGTCCCACTTTTGGGCAATCTGAAGATGATAACTGTGCCCACTGATAAATTATAAACAAATAATACCCAAACTGGCAACTGGCACCCCATCCAGGGCGTCTTCTGCCTTGGGCACTGTGCTTCCTGGGATGGGCTCCAAGCTCTCTGTTGAGTAAGTGATATGGAAAATGGATGGATGGATGGTTGCATAGATGGATATTTAAACTGTAAAAATAATGCCATATAGTTTACAAGCACCTTTTTGAAAAATCATAAAATCAAAAGTGTTTCTGGGGAAAACGTGTTTTGGAGTTTGAAACAGGAAAAGTAACTTAATCATGCTTCGTCCTAAACATATCGACCATATGGGCGATGTGAAAGTTCAAACATGCATGCATACACAATTGCATTTCCTCCACAGACACATCCTACCGCAGTTACTCCTGTCTAATCCCAGCGAAACAGAACTCAAACGCAGCTTTAGCTGATAAACAAACCTTAAAACAAATGTAAACAAGAATGAAACTAAATCCAAAAAAATATTGCGTGGCAACAACCGCCACTTCAGTTTTTGTGAGGGACATTTTCTCAGAACCCTATCACTGGACATGAGCGGCACAGCACACAGCACAGCTCTGTCGCCCGATATGCGCGGAGATACGGGGAGGTGACGCGCCCAGCGTTTGTCAGGGCACAGACCTCGGCGACGTGGGAATGGCCTGCCGGCGATCTCAGGCTTTCTGACAAGCCTGAGACCCTCTTGGAAATAAACTGGGATTTAACAGCTGTCACCGATCTCGCTTGTTTTCCTGGAGATCTTGCGGCGCTTCCAACAAAAGCCAGGCAACAGAAGACCTTCTTGAAGGGGGGAGGGGGAGCACAATGTCTGGTTCACAGAGTCTGCCAGCCCACAGATGAGCACGCCGAGCTAAAAACAAACCTCTCAGACAGGGGGATCAAAAGACAAAATGGGATACTAACAATTTAATTGGTTGAAGCATCCACATGATCGTCGCCATGGACTTGTTAAGTCACCGGGCGGACTCCAAGCCAAAAAGACTGTTCAAAACATGGAGTACATCCAGACAGGATCAACACAGTCTCAACACTGGCTCAGCTGAACCTCGCACGTCATTACGGAGATGGTGGCCCATTCCGAACCATTAGGGAAACTCAAAACTCATTACTTGTATTGCTTTACATATTATTCTGTTCATATGTGCTGGAACTTTCTCTAGCTGTCCAGGAGCTCTCTGCCGGTGGCTTGAGGTACACTGCAGTTCTTGTTTGGTTCCTGGAAGATGAACTGTCCTCATATTGTCTTGGCCAATGTGATATTGACGTTATTAAACACCATGGTTGACGTTCATTTTCTGCTGCTATTGAATCTGTTCGGTTTCTCTATTGCTTTTTAAAAAAATCTACATTATGTAAATATTAGAAGCTGTCGACATGAAAAACAAAGTTTCTTAGTAACTAGTAATTAGGACTGGCCCTAGGTGATGCTGTTCGAGACAGCCCAAAAGTTCACACAGCCTCTATCGTGACCAGAAGATTGGCACTGTGGGACCTGGGCCAACCTGCCCATGGAGGTCACTGGGTTGACCATCAAAGATGCCTGCAAACTTCCCTGTGGAAAACTCCATAAGAAAACATCATTCACAATCCAGCAGAGCTCTTAACCCCCCAAAAAAGTTCCTTGGGTAATTAATCCAAGACTACCTTTGGCACCCCCACCCCCCACCCATGTTCAAAATCTTCTCCTCATCTTATCAAGTCAAAGTCTCGGATCATGAGAGGAAGCCATGTTTTCTTTGGTCCTCCTTCCTGGGACGGCCACATTCAGTATCACTGCCTTCATTTGTAGCATCACTGGTTCCATCTGTGGAATATCCGTACCGGATTCTGGCTCAGCTGATTGGCCGCCTTCGTTTGCAACACAAGATCTCCCTAGTCTCAGGACCGGGGGACGACCCCAACCGGTGTCCTGGGGCAGCTGCGGGGGACGCTGCATCTCTTAGCCTCCTGGGCGGGGGGGGGCTGAAAGGGAGCAGTTTGTCCTGGCAGGCAATGCCGTGGTTCAGGGACCCCCAAAAGCAAGGGGTGGGGGCCAGCGTGCGTCCTGCCGACGCGTAAACACACGTCCATTCATGCTGAGCACAGACAAAGGGTCTCCCTGTGGTCCTCTATTCAAGGCAGTGGTGGGGTCTGGAGTTTGGGATAGGAGGGGGGGCAGTGGTGGTGGTGGGGGGGGGGTGTGAAAATGCAGCCAACGGCACTGAAAAGAGCCCAGGAGTAGCAGGGGAAGGGTGTATAAATCCCGGGCAGGGGACCAGGGGGGAAATTTGGGCCAGCAGCACCAAGCCCAGTCAAACGGGTCTCCAGTCAGCGTTTCGATTGGAGGTGGCTCTGCCAAGTCCTTCGTGGAAGTGGAAGGCTGCCAGATCTGGAGGGGACTAGGCGGGGGGGGTACGATATGAGAAGTGACTTTGTTTCCAGTACATTTTCTCCAGAGACATTGTTTTTTAGCCCCACTGTTATTGGGGGATTGTGGCCGAGACTTTGAATTATTGTAAATAATCCAAATGTAAGGGGGGAGAAAAAGCAGGCTGGGAGTAAATCTTACTCATGCCATGCTGGGTTACCATGACAGTCAATGGTTTTCTTCAACCAACACCATATTTGTGAGAGTCAAGCCAACAGTGCTGGCGTGCGTGCAGGCATGGGCAGTCAGAGCGAAGAAGCCCTCTGATTGGCCACACTGAAGCCTGCCCCGGAAGTAATAACATGGAGAAGTCATAGTGTGGCCCTAGGCATTAGCGATTATTGAGGAGGACGTGGTGCATTGTGGGTATAGTGGTTTGCAGTTGGTTCCAGTGACTTGTCAGGGCTGGTCAACTGATAAAAAGCTGTCACTGTAGTGTAGGTGTGGAAACTTGTAGTGATTACTGTTCAACCAAATGCTTCAAATGACCACGTCATGTCATGGTTTTTGTATTTTTTTTTCACTGGTAAGCTGCAAGGACCAGTGACTTGCAACATATCCCAATTAAGAATCAAAAAATCTTATTGAGTATGGTGGCCCTGATGGTCGAAAACACAACGACATTTCACAAAGCACAATGATGTAATCCGGTTTATGAAATCCAACAAACGTTCAAAAGACCTACCTTAAACATCTATTATAATATTGAGAAATGTAATTCCTGTTGAGTGTGGATGACTGACAGTGGTTAGTAGCAGTTAAGGACAAAGTTTCTCAACTCTGCTGACTTACACATTAGCTCCTAAAGGAGAATGTCCGGCAGTATAAATTGGTGAAAAATGTAATTTGCTTTGGATATAAAAATCAAGTAGCTGTAAGTTTTTACAACCCATGTAAGCATCTGTTCAGTCAATCTTGTCATTTCCAGATCAATCCTGTCCAGCCTGAAAGACGTTCAAAGGTCTCATTTTCATTTGACTTTGAAGTACTGACAGACAGCAGCAGGGCGATGAGCTTCCAGAGGAACAAAACTTCCTGGTTTGTATAACAAAGAGGCACCAATCCATTAGGGACCGGAGGAAATCTCTAAAAATAGTTCACGGCTTCATCCCATTGAAGCCACACCATCCCTTATGAACTATTGGTTCTGTGGGGGACAGAGATGACCGTACACGTGGTGCCCCTAATGGCCCCCCGGGGGGCACTTGGCCCTTTGTTCCTTTGGACCGGCGGTGTGACCCGAGCCTTTGGCAGCGACTCACAAATGCATAGAAACGCCCTGGCGGTATCCACCCACCAGAGTGGCGGGCCGCGTACACCTGTCCTCCAGGCTGTGGCCGCGACGCACCACTGACGCATGCCTTGTCTGGGGGGGGCGCCACCACGGACAGTGAATGGGGGAGTGTGAAGGGCTGCCAAAGGCCGGCCCCACCCTGTCCTTTGTGCACGCGACTGTGGACCCCCCCACCAAGGCTTGACATGCTCCTACACCGCCCCTGCATTATCCAGCCCTCACCCCATCCCTCCACACACTATTCACAGTCTCCCTCACTGCATCAAAGTATTTTATTCAGCCTTTTTTTTGGGGGTGGGGGGGGGGGGTTCCCACTTGTTTTGTTTTCCCAGCCAGAGAAAGATATGCATGTCCCCCCCTCCCTTGCCTCCTCTTCCTCAGTCTTCCACATCTCCCACAATTGCAAAGAAACAAGCCCAGTATCACAAACTCCATCCTTGCACATTCATAGTACTGACACCTCTCACTGCTCATTCCGGTCCGCCTCATGCCCATTTGCACGACTAGGCCCATATGCATTTGGACAGTGTCACAATGTTCATCACCACGACGTACCGGAAATGAAACAATTGAGATGCGATTGCAATGTTGGCTTTCAGCTTTATTTCAAGGGGCACATCAAAAGCAGATCCGTTTTTATGCATAGTGCCCTCATTTTCCGGGGCTCCAAAGTAATTGGACACACTACCATACTCACAGACATAATGATCATTTTGAATATTTAATTGAAAATCCTTTGCAGTCAATGAGTGTCTGAAGTTTGGAACATATGGACATCAGCTAACGCTGGATTTCCTCTCTGGTGACTTTCACTGCAGCCATCTTCACTTGGTTCTTGATCGTTGGTCTTCTGATAGCTGCCCTCAGTTTTGTCTTCAGCAGGTGGAACGCAAAAGCCTGTGGACCAAACTGTATATCTATTCCTAACCTGTATTTAAGGGTGCTGTGATTGGGAATAGGGTTTATCTCATAGAAATGAAGGGACGGTCCTCAATAAGGTAGGGGCACAAACGTGTGTGTGTGTGCTGGGGTTGCAGACACCCCCAGAAGTACAGTCTCACATCTGTCCCACTGCCCCCCATCACTCAAAAATCCACCGAAAGCAGGTGAGAAACGGCAGCCTACCGTGGGTGGAGGTGGGGGGCAGGGGCGTACCTGCGGGTGGAGAGTCTGGCGGCTGACTCGGGTTCGGGGGGAAACCTGAGCAGTGAATCTGAATTAGGGCCACCTGACACACACCCCACAGCCTCCAACTGCGAGCTGTCCTTCAGCAGCTGACCTCATAACACAATCACGATGTGGCCGTACTGCAGCCCCCCTGTTTTGGGCCCCACCACCAATGTTTTTTTCTTTGGGGGGGGTCACATCCTTGAGGCCTCAGTCACCTCCACCCAGGACTCTGGATCCTGTGTCCTAAAGCGTATGTTGTTGTTATGAGGTGTTATTACAGAATCCACAGCATTTAAGGAGAATGACATGGCATCACATGCATGTGACACTTTGGTTTGCTTTTTAGTTTGACGTTGCCAAGGACACGGATGACACGGGAATCTAAACCGTGTCCAATGGGCTTTTGGACTATACCAAATATAACTTAGTGGGGGGGGGGGGATTTCAAAGCAAGTAGCCTTGCAGTTATACACAAGTTCACGAATCTAGGCTGGTATTAAACTGCGCTGCAAAAGGAAGTTTGACGAGCAGTGTTTAAGTTACGGCTAGTTATTTAGCAAACGCTTTTACCCATCGTGACATACAAGGTCAGACAATCACTTGACCAGCCACGGGATTTGAACCAGCAACCTTCCAGTCTCAGTGTCCTACCCCCAGAGCCACACCGTATTACAGCAAGGGACAAACTGCTTCCTATGCAAGTCACACCAGATAAAGTTGTCTTAAAGACACAGCTGTGAAATACATTCTGAAAAACTAGTGAAGTAACCAGCTTGACACCATACTACAGCACAAACAGAACTTCGTATTGGTGTATACAGATAGGTAAACTGGAGGGAGAAAAGCTGAGTGGTGCGGAGGGTAGCTAAAGCAACCCGGAAAATCAAAAATATATTGCTTTATGTATTTATAACTTGAAGTTGGCATCCAGGTTAGATATCCACCCTAAATTCTGTTTGTGGGAGCGTAGAAGAGTGAGATTCTTGGTAAAGCTGCCCCTTCCAGATGAAGGATGTCATGGATGTGGACGGTCAGCTGCTATATGTCTGCCAGGGGGCTGCGGGGGGGCCAAAGAGACGGTAAAAGACATGGTGTTGGCCATTAAAGTGTCCGTCGTCACCACAGGTACCGGCAGCGGCGGCTCGCTCCGCTGCTTCCCGGGCTGATTAGTTTATTGTTTTTCCTTCCCACCCCTCAAGCGAGATCGTTAGGTGTTCCGATTTATTCCGGGCTCTGGAATCACGCCGAAACCTGAGTTGCCAGACATTATTCATTAATCACGTCCCGGGCCGCGGTGACATCACTCGGTGAGGGTTGCCTTTATCGTAAACATTAAAGATGGCTGACACCTGTCTGCGCAGACACAGGGCCCCTCTGTCCTGCAGCTGGCTGTTTCATGGGCCTCTGGATGCTGATGACCATCATCCCATCCTCGTACCCGTGTCTCCTGATCTTTCCGACAGCCGCCCGGTTGTTGTTGACTTGGCCCTTATGATAAATAGGACATTGTTTCCATGGAAATTAGACCAAACATGTAACTTGGGGTGGGGGTAAGGGAGGCAGAGTACAAACCAAGTGGCTTTGGCGTTAAATGGCATCACAACAGGAATTTTGATTTCTCTGATGTCTCTGATGGCAACAGTATCAAAATAACTGGAAGTTATGAATTAATTTCACAGATGGTCTTTTTGAAAGAACCTGTGCTTAACTCAGAATCGCACATACAAGGCTTTTATTATGAATGTACTATTTATTTTGTCCATTTTGAAGTGTCCTTTGTAGAATGGAATACCAGTACGAGTAAGACCCCCCCCCAACATCACTCATTCTTTTTTTAACCAAAGGGCCACCATAGGGCTTTTTCTGACCTGAGGTCCTGGTCCTGGTTGGGGCTTATCCTCCCTGGCCAGGTTCTGGGTTTCATTATGGCAGTGCTGGAGGGGGCATAACCCGCTTGCCGTCATCACAGGAACCAGAGAAACCCGACGTCTCATGGCCGGCTCCCAAAACACCAGCAAATGGCCTTTGTGCGTCTGTTTACAAAACACAGAGGCAGCAGTGGCTGGGGACCTCAGCTTTAATTTGGACCACAGCATTACGGAAAATTAAAGGTACTGTTACAGTCTATCAGCAGAGAGCCAGCAGTCATTGTTGACTATATACATACAGTAATAATCCAACCTTCCATCTGGCCGCTGAGGGAATTGGTGCTGAAAGAGAGTTTCTATGGCCATACTATTCATTAAGGAGCCTAATTACAGTGGAAAATGTCCAAGGAAATGACAAATAATGACTGATATTTAAGTCTATTAAAGGTCCTGTAGCTAAATAACATTATTATATGAATGGTACTATACACTCAATAAATTCTAAAAAATGAGGGAAGCAAGGTGACACGTGTTAGGAACCAGATTCTTGAACCAAAGGTTTCTGCTGAATGAAATCCCAGTGGACTCTGAGTAACAGGGCCAAAAGATCTGTTCCTCATAGATTCCTTCATTCTGCTTTCTCCGCCAGCATCTCCAGTGTGCAGGTCACTGGGAAGGCAGACAGGCAGAGGCAGCAGATGCAGAATTGGGGCCTGAGGAGAGACAGGAAGGCGGGGCCGTAAAACGACACTTTAATAAAGTGTACGATAGGTGGACGGGCGTAGATGAAGTCAGGTGATGAGGACGCACATTCACTTTGCCTTTGCTTTGTTATGGATCATATCAAACTGGCTTCTGTTACCCCCAGGCCCAGAACACACACCCAGACAAGTTGCCCACGCCCCGCTGTAGCCTTTCCCAAAACTTGACGCCTGTTTTGTTTCCTTCTATGACAGCCGTTTTGTCTTCTTGCTTCTCTACTGCTTTGTCAAACCCATCTCCACTCCCATGTCTAGATAAAGTGCCCACATTTCTCTTTATTCTCCTGTCACATGTCTTACAAGCTTAGGCTTACTTACCAGCAAGGTACTGGGTCCAGGCGCTAAGATTTCCAGTTACACAGCGATGAGCGACAAACCAGGCTGGTGGTGACATCGCTTATCTCCTCCAGATGTGCGGTTTGCTTACAGGTGGTGCTCAGTCTCCTGTCCTGGTCCGTGCCATCGCCACGCCACACATGACAGCATTCTTGCAGGGTGGTTATGGCCAGGGGCTTTACTGCAAATCATAATCATAATCAACCCTTTCTTGTTATTGGACGGGTAGCTACGCCCCCTGTTGGCACACAGATAGAAGTTTGGATGCCTCGTCCTGGTCAGCAAGGCTTGAGATCCGGCAGATATATTTTTAATCTGCTTAAAATTTATCCACCCAACAAGTGTAATTTGAACTGCTAGCATCACACATCTTTTATCTTAAATAATTACCAGCCCAGCCTTTTATGAACATTGTGTCCAAAAAAACGAAGCTTGATTTAAGGGATGAGAAACCGCGTGCAGTTATTAGTCAGTATAACTTCTTTATATTCCTACTGCTGACAGCTGAGTTCCATAAAGGAGGAAATGAAATATATGGGTCCATTCAAACAAAAAAGAAATAAAATATTATTTCAACTTAAATTTCACAGGTCCTGGTTCGGAGATAACGCACCATGTTTAAAATGGAATGGATTTCAAAAAATATTGGCAGCAAAAATGTGCAGTAATGCAATCAGCCAGCAGATAGCCTGTAAGCTGGGCAGATAGCATGCGAATTGGGCGTGCACATACAAACGGAATGAGCCTTCAGTTTTCAGTAATTGAGCCTTATCTCAGTTTCGGGCACGCTCAGTACTGGATTTGTATCACGGCCAGTGACAGACACAGAAAGGCGGATACTCAGGGTTTGACTGATACTTGGAAAAGCCTTCGCCGACCATGTCAGCCGAGTTAAAAGGAAACAAACAATGATGTGTTTACTGACAGAGCGGGCATGGAAGAATCACATCATACCCTTCTTTCGGATTCCGCTACCCAGAAAAAGCTGCCACGCCCCGCTGGGTGTTCTGGCTATGTGGCAATTATGCATGCAGAACCAGTTCACCTGCAATCCAGGCTAATAAAATCTTGGGGTGCTCTTGCATAAAGTAATATTTTGTTTATCACCATGTGGGCAACAAGTCCTGGTGGTTTCTAAGCCCAGCAGCCGCTCAGAACTCGGGCCCGGGACGGCACCAGTCACATTCTGTAAATCCACGGGAGGAATGTCATATGACGTTCTCGAGAAGATAATTGTGGTAACGGATACTCAGCATGGCGTTTCTGCCGCCTAATGTATCTCTACCATGTTCACTTTTGGAAAAACAAGCATTTTAAAAAAATTGTCAAAAAAACAGGGACAGGCACTTTGAAGATGGATGACTGTATCTCTAAACAAAAGAATTCAGTGAGTCACATGAGGAAAGGCTGAGATGTAAAATCAATGGAGGTCACAATAAAGCAAAGACTTCTTAGGTAATCTCATTACAAGATATCTTGAGATATGGGAGTGGACCTTCTTTTTGAAGAAGCTGACCTTCTGTGAAATTCTCAAAATTATTTCTCATAAGAGAAAACAGGAGAAATTCAAGCCTAAGTAGTAGGCATGGTGGTATAAATCTTTTTATTGAGGATTAGCTGGAATCTGGAAGCACTAAGTATGCTACTAACAGATAAAATAATATTTCAGATCTTTTAAGCATTTTAAACGTTCATTCACCCAGAACCCCTTAGCAGGGCAGTAGGCTGTGGGCCACAGGACAGCAGGATTAACCAAAAATTGAGCCTTTAAAACAGCAAACTCAATAGCAGCTCACTAACTAAACCATTTACTGTCAGCAGGCTCGCCCCATACACTCTGCCTCTGCACTTTCCTTTCCTAAACTGTCCAACTGGCCCTATTTATCTCTAACAAGGTCATTTATCCAATCATGGGCAGTTGGGCTTCATTAACTGGGGAAATGTTGGCACAGGGCTGGCAATCAATCACCATGGGAATGTGAAATCACCTACACTCAGCCCCGTGACGTTACTTTGCTCCACAGAGGCTGCTGAGCTAAAGCGCTCGGCTGCTTAAATAACATAATAACAAATAAACAAAAAGAACTGAACGACAACAATAACCCATATGTATTTCATTTTGTTTCAAGCAATACCACAACATATACACATTTTTAAACATTTGTTCGATCTCAAAGTTCTCAATACTAGATCATCTGATCCATGTGTAGGTTTTGATTGATTTCAGTGTCACCTTACAAATAAGTATCCTGACGAACAGGAAGTCGCAGAGATGACACTCAGTCCATACTATCCTAAGGAGCGATGTGCCCTGTTCGCATAAGATCTGGGCCTGCATTTAAGTTGACAGGACAGTTTCAACCTCCTTAAACTCCTCGATTTTGCCACCAATGTCATGTGACCCATACAGTCTCTGTCCAGGCCTCAGTCAGTTCTTATTTGGCTTCTACACTGCTTGAAACATCACAAAAACAGTGTTTATGAAAAAAAACAAACGGAGTGACCGGGTTCGAGAAAAGACGGCTGGCGTGAAGGATAAGTGGTATTTCGGAATCTTACCGGACCGTCTGGAATAAACACAGGCGGACGGCGCAGATCACAAAGCTAACGTCAGGCTGCTTGACTCGAGCTTTTTAGCTCGATAATTGTTTTCGTTCAGCCGGCGGGGGCACAGGAGGTCATCCCCGCTGTCTTTATTGCACCGGCCGCTTAATCACAAAATCCATCTTCGTTAAACCGGCAGGGGGACAACGGCCCTCTTCTGAAAAAGCAACAATTAACCTCACCCACTCGGGCCATATTGAGAACACTCCATTTCTCACTGCGATGTGCCAGGAGTTAATTATTAACCGCCGCATCGGGCCTTTAAAGACGCACGTGTATCTGTGCATTTAAATCGCTAACCATAAAAAAAAAAATACAAAAAAACATACTGTGGCTGAGAGGCTGCAATTAATCTGGGGTCCGAAATAAAACTGCCAAGGGGCCGACACTGGACAGCTGAGCCCAGCAGAGGAAGTCTCTGGAGGAACTAAGCAGACTAGAGGCACTCTTGGGCACCGGTGCAGCGAGGCCCAGAGCGAGGAACGGAAAATGATATTCTGGGCATAAAAATTTGGGGAGTAACACCAATATGGTGTAGTGTTACTCGAAACAAAGAGTGAGGGCTGAGCAGGGAATGGGAACGATGACCACGAAAATCTTACTAGTATACATTTTGCTTAGAATTTGTAATAATAAATGATCATAATTTCCAATAAACTAAAATGGTGTCATACAGTATATAGATAGATAGATAGATACATAGATAGATACATAGATACATAGACAGACTGTATTTCCCAACAGAAGTTTACACAGATAGTATTCTTAGCTTGGGTTTTATTGAACCAGTATCTGAATGTTCAGTTACTCAGGCTAAGGGCGTCTGCCAAATGCTGTAAATGTAAATGGACAAGACCATGATTCTGTCCAGAAAGATCAGTTACATTTTGTGCACACAAATTTGTTGACCTTTGATCACTGTGGAGACCCCAACTCCAAAACCACATTGACTGTAGCCTAAGAAAACATTGTACCATAAGAGAAAGGACTAACAGTGTGCTGCAGGGATCTCAGTCCTTGCTAAATGCTAAAGATGGTCAGTTACTCAAGAACCTTAAAGTTTTCATTCAGGAAATCTCTCCATTCAGATAGATACTAATGCAACGTTGAAGCAAAGCAAAACCAGCTGAATGCAAAAGAAACACCATTGGTACCATTCAAAGGCTGTGTCTCAAAGCCACCGGGCGGGACACACTGGGCTTCTCGCCTCATTAGACCGGCAGGTGGGTCATGTTATTATTAAAAAAGAAAAACATCAGACGTCAATGACGGTGATGATGAAGCTCATGATCTTATGACACCAGCTACTGAGGACCTTTGGGGTGGGGTGCATTATGGGTTATTGTTATTATTACTCTTTGCAATTATGCCATGATTGTGTGACGTGGGTCAGCACAGCAGGTCGTGGCCCCAAGGCCAGGCCACTTGTCCTTTAGGTTACTCTACTGCGGAAAATCACTCACAGGCCCTGTCACCCAAACACGGGGGTGGGAGTTAGGGTTAAGTAGGGACCCTTGGGGAGAGAAGGGTGTTTAAATAATTGAGAGGACTGCAGACTGGGTGATGGTTCTTTTTTAATCCAGTGCATCATTCATCGATAGAGTGCCACTAATCCCTTCATCTGTTTTAGCAGAACACGGCCCTGTGGTTCTCGCAGTCGGGGGGTGTGGTGGGGGGTGAGAGAGAGAGAGTAAACGGACAGCACGGGGCAATAGAGCATTTACAAAAGGAACATTTTTTTCTGCCATAAAATGACAGGAACACTATGTGGCTTTGCATTTCAACAGCAGATAGATAGATAGATAGATAGATAGATAGATGGAGGTATGACTGTTACAACATGCAAACACACATTAACAGCACTGAGACACAC
>JAODKM010000108.1:7383585-7401327 GCA_026780845.1 Petrocephalus sullivani | reverse complement strand
GATTGTTAGGCAGGGGCGATATGCCGGGTTCCACTGGGGGGCTGCAGATTTTATTAATTTGATCATAAGGCCACAGCTCCTGGAAGATTCCGAAAAACCGAACACAAAAAGAAAAAACATGTGACCTCAGGGACCCCCCTGATCAGGTTTCTGGAAAGTTCTATTAGGTCCCTGGTTTGGCTTTAATGCCTTTTTATGGCCAGTTATGGTGCTGCCAGTTACCAAGCGGGGGCAGAATACAGGCCGGCCTTCTGTGTCCTCACCCAACAAGCAGAAACATCAGTTACCACGCCGACATCACCCCTCCCCAAAAGACTCAACCTGTGAGGCATCGCCTTTGGGCCTACGAAGAAAATCCTTTTAATAGACTCCGTGAAAATTACAAAGCATATTTCTAAGATAAGCATGCAAGCAAATCACAAAAATAAACTGTCGAGATGGATCAGGATAGAGATTTATGTTCCTTTGATCTCTGATGCGGCCGATCAAGGCGGCAGAGTGCCGATCGAGCTCTGGGGAACAATTCAAAGTGTAATTATCGGCGTCGTCGTCATCCGGGGATCTTAGCGAAACGACTCGAACCCGCCTCGACGTGCAAGGCCTGCAGAAACCAGAACCACACGATCGATGGGGCGAGACTTTGTCTGATGCTATTCAAAAACGCGTCACGCGAAAGGTCCGCGCTAAACAGCTATCTCACGGTCACATGACGAGGGAGGCGGGCCGGCTGGGGCTGCGGTGGGGGTGAATTATTGAACCCCATCCTATTTCACACCACCCTTCATCTTTTTTGTGCTTGACACAACTAAGGGGATTAGGGCCCCACACTTCCGTCGGACCCCCGCCCGGCACAAAGAGCCCGGAGCTTAGTGTCATCGTCCCTTATAAAAGTGCAAGTCTCTGTCAGACAGCCCATGCGGAAATACGGCTGTTTTGTGAGCTAATCTCATTATCAGATGAAATCAGATGAAGAGTAAAAGAAAGAGTGGCCAGCCTGAGACTAAACCCCCCCCACGTCCTCTTTTTTTGTCCCTTGACACCCCCTCCCCAGCTCAGACATGACATTCCTAAGCAGTAGCCTCAGTACGACCAAACTGTTACTCTGGCAAACAAGATTCTGCCCCCATTACTGCGAAAACAAAAAACGAAGCTACAGGAAGGAGCTGATGTCTCCCCTCACCTCGCTGAGAGTCGGGCTTCGCCGGAGGATCTCTGGCTCTGGCCTACTTTGAAGGCCCATGCTCACCTCATATGGTCCGGCGGGTGGGGGGGGTGTCTTGCCGGGCCCCCCCTTTGCCACCCGCGTCTCATGCTGCAGTAGAATGTGTGGCTTCAGTGTCAGAGCAGGTCAGGCGAGAGAGTGGCAGCACTTGACACGCCTGCGATAGCCCTGACATGGGAGTGGTGGCGAGCCTGTCACCTCCTGCTCCATTCCTCACTCAGTCTCTAGGGGGCCTCGGTCAGGGCAGGCTGGGGCAAGGGGGTGGGTTTCCCCCAACTGCCCCCTCGTCTCTGCCAGCCACCACAGGCAACGTCGAGACTGCCCGAGGGCCCCCTGGTGGCCAGGCCCTTGCCGATGCTAAACAACGAGCCAATGTTCAGGAACAGGAGGAGTCCACATGGAAACACACCGGTCCACAGGAGAAGCCAAGTCCACTTCTGACACACACACAAGGTAGAGAAGGCAGCCGGTGAGAGAGAAGGTTTGGGGTTTTCCGCACATAGTGATTTTCTGGGAAGAGGTGGGAAGCCTGGAGAGAGCCCATGGCAAGGCTCCAAGCTCAGCCTCCTGGCTGATGAAAATTACACCTCGGATGAGTCCAGCTGCCATATCTCTGGAGAACATAACCTCCCAACATAAATTAGCAGGTCACACAGGCCGGGCATGTCTTCTGTGGCGTGGCGGCTAAGGGCATAACCAAGATCCCTAAAGGTCACCGGCTCGAGTCCCTAAAAGGCCCTAAATGCAGCAGCCTTGGACAAGGTACTTAACCCGAATTCCTTTGGAGCTACATAAAATTATATACACAGTTAAAAGCCAGAGTTTAAGATGAGTATCCTGCCTGTTATCTAATAATCATCCAGTCATTTCAGATTATATCGCCTTTCCAGAAGCACATTGGGCTCTGAAAGTAAACTAGCATCATTAGATGATCTCAGAAACTGGTCTCTCCCTCCCGGCATGGCTGTGTTCAGAAGACATACATGATTACTGCTGTACGGCACAAGCTGGCAGGAGCAGCTACTTCCAAATGTTTGTCATAAAACTGCCACAGAGTTTTGTTGTTTTTTTTGTTCTCACCCCTGAAGTCTTTTGGGCTCTCTCCTCTCTGGGCTCTCTACTCCCCGCGCTCGGCGTGCTCACCCAAACCCTCACCATGCTGAATCAGGTTGTTAAATAATGCTATAAAGGCAGCAGTGTCAGTGGATGGGTCCGGTCCTTCAACGCAGAAATGAGGCCCCCAGAAGGAGATTCAAGCACTAACTGCACCAAGTACTGAAAGATCTGACCTTACAGAACTGCTCATTCTATGGCGAGTCTGGAGCTTGTTCCACGAAGCAGAGGCCATGGGCTGGGGGACTGGGACCAGGACACTACAGGACACATACTCACACCATCACACACTCTCAGCAGAATAATAAACACAAAGAAACGACATCACGTCCACCAGTGCAAAATGCGGCCCCAAGGGACTGTCTGGCCAGTCGTTAGCTGTATAAACAATAATGTCTAAACTAATGTGATCTTATAGAAGGCCCCCTTCCGGGCAGCCTGTAAGAACGAGGTCCAGCTACGCCGCTTAGCCTTAGATTAAACCCGATGTCAGACTCCTTTTTAATTTCCCTCTTTCTCAGCTGGTTTAGCTCGGCGCTAAGAAGTTAGGAAGAAGTAGAAGAAAAACCATTACAATCCCACCCCCAACCCCCGCCGCCCAGTCCCAACATCCCTTCCACTGGTCAGGCTTCAGCAAACATCAGAGTTGAAAGTGTTTGCCATATCCACCCCCCCACCACCTCCAAAAAAAAAAAAAAAACACTGGTGAAGGATGATTCGGACCGCATGACAAAAAAAACTGACCCGGTACGAGGCAAATACACTTAACAAAAGGCCGTCGCTGCAAGGCACACACAGCACCTCCGTATGCAGAGCCCCTGCCAGCAGACTGCATCGTGGGAATTCAGCTGGGAGTGGGTGTGTGTGCTGTGGGGGGGGGGGGGTGCACGGTGATCTTAAAAACATACAGCCAGCAAAGAAGAAATTCGCCCCAAAGCATCAGCATTTCTGCACCCACCCACGGGCCCGGAGGTCCACTAATTAAAAAACAACAGAGTACAAGACCCCCCCCACCCCCACTAGCCACGCAATATCCCAAAAGACTGTCCCTGCACCAGTCTAGCTGCAAGAATATGGCTGTGCTCTTGCGGGCTTCCTGTAACAAGGTTCTGTCCATTTAAAGGGCACGTGATTCTGGGCTTTCCATCACTATCTAGGAACCAATAAAATACCTGACAGGAAGTGGATTTAACCAATCAGCAGCTGACAATACACTCCTATCATTACCATCTAATCCTATCAGCAACATTCATCTGGAGTCTGAACTATGCTAGATATGACATGTTAATTTACAAAGGAGACGCTGTCCTTTAAGGACATACATATGCAAACTACAATTAGACCCGTAATGCAAAAATCCATCGATCCAAATTATTTTTGACAGTTCTGATATGTCGAGCGTGACCCTAACTAACCTTTAATTAAAGTGTATAGCAAGTGGATTTTAAATCAATACAATGACATTTAAATTCCATGTAGACAGGAGAACTTTCCCAAAAACTGAGGCAGGGTCTTCTTTTTCAGTAAACCGAGAAGTATTTTCAAAGAAAATATCTAAACTGTGATAAAGGGAGGGACAGAGGGGCCTGATCTTCCCAGCCAGGACCCTGTCCCACGGGCAGACATTCCTACGGTGTTTGCCGGCCAGGGGAAATCATGGCCGCCCCTGGCATTTTCCCCCGTGCCGAAAGAGGCGGGGGTCCTTGAGGGACAGATCCTCCTTGAGGGGGAAGCTTGCTGATTGTCAGAGTTTGAAGTGAAGCGATTCAAGCACCACACACACAGACACACACACATTATACATATATATATATATATATATATATATATTCCTTTCTTGCAGATTAATGACTACGAGTTCAAGCATGCAACAACCAGGAACTTGACTTTACTTAAATCCACTTCAAATCACAACATCACGTCCTTAACCGCTACGTATCCTACAGGTACATTTGATTCCCGGAAAGATGGCACCATTTTTCCTCTGCGACACTGAAAGATGGTCCGACCTCAAACTAATATGTGCCTCACGCTACTGTGATGCAACACTTCACTGGTCCTAAGACCATGACTGCGTATATACATACAGACGCACACATACACACTTAACACACATCACAACTAACAAAAAAAAAAAAACATGCCAGCAACAAGAAAAACTGGATCAGTCGTTTTTCCGTAACCTACATGCAAAAACGAGGAAGGGAAAAATTCACTTCCCTGCCATGGTGCCGAATATGACTGTGCCAGTGCCTCTCGAGCTGGGACAGTTGAGAACTAGGATGTTCCTACCTGTTGTCTCTGGGAGCCTCTGGAAACACCCTGTGTTTGTGACAATAACCCATTTCAGCTCGTCGCCGTGCTGAAACGTTCCATATGACTCTCCTATCTGTAATCAGACCCTAAACATTTAATTCCTCCCATAACTAGTGCTGTTTATGCATCTGCCCCCCCCCCCCCCACAGTGACACTGGCTGTCAGCGACAATGAACAAAAATAAAATACAAAAATAGAGACTGAGTTGCTGGAATCTACATCTTTTTCTGAAGTGTAAGTATGGAAGTGACCAAAAAAAATAAACAGGTCAAGCCAAACATACAAACATACACATGGACACATACATGCAGCAGTGTGTATGAATTACCCATCTTTGTAAATATACATGTGTTATCATCCAGAATGCACCTAGAAATTCTGGGCCCCCTGACAAAACCTTACATATAATTTTACATATTAAAAGGCCCCTGTCCAGTGCTGGGCCCCCTGAATCTGCCAAGCTATCCATGCCCCTCCAACACTATATGTAATTTACCACCAGCATCTGCCGAGTTCTTGGGACATTATGTGTCAAACGCCTTGGGAGATGTCCCTTGTGATCAGCTGTCCACATCATCAGCGAGGACAATATCAAGCCAAGTTCAGGACACGGAGACCTGTTGTGCCAGAAAGAGGCTTGGGCATGAAACCACTTTCCAATAAGCCCGGTTATGATTGGTGGAAAGCCTGAACTTCCTCCATTGTGATTTGCCAGAAAGGTTAATTATGGACCTCAGTCACAGTTGGATTTGGAAATGAGATGTCCCACCGCAACCATCGTAGCCAGCAGCTTCACTTGCAGCCAACAAGTTTTCTAAGGCTGGCTAACAGAAGCGCGATGAGTGTAAAAAAAAAAAGACTTAAAAAGGCGTTAATTACACTGAAGGGGCTATCACTGGCAGGGAGACACGCCTTCCAGGAAAACAGGCTGACAGTCGCCCGAGTGCCCGCGGGAGCCGAGCCCCGCCTGATCTGCTGCCTGGGGAGGTGCTACACACACACACACACACACACACACACGTGCGCCGCAGGGCTGGGGGGGGGGGGGGGGGGGTGAGAGATTGCATGACAGGGTGATGAAGAGTTTGATGTCAATGACATAAAAAAAACAATAAAACAAGAAGACAGCCAACGAGGCAGAAGCTACCTTTCTTCGTGTGTCCTAACATTAGAATGTTATTATCAAAAAATGTACTCCAGAAATTATGCTGATAAATTGTATTATAAATATTATTATATGGCATTAAAATAAATTAATTGTTTAGTTAATTAAATGTTTTTATTATCTACATTTTCAGCTTGTTATATACATAGTGGAATTTCTCTGAATTCAATGTATCCTTTCTTCATGTAGATAAAACTACATAGTTTATTAATTTACAGCAAAGTGGGAGTGGTGTGGTTTTTTTTTTTTTGTCTAAAAGAACTGATTACAAATTGTGACGTGCTTAATTGATTTGTCTTATCGGGGACGTCTTCTTACAAATACTAATTAATATTCATTGGGATAAATCGTGATCTATCGGAAAAAAGCATTTCAATGTGAGAGTATTTAATTTCTTGACTTGTAATACTGTTATCGAATAAAAAAAAATCTCCAAAGCTGGATACAGCCTATTGTTAGGCCTGCTTTGAAATTGTGCACAAGTTCTTTAAAGCTCCCTCGCGCACACACACACACACACACTCACTCACACTGGCGACAATCCCGGCAAGCATCCAGCAAGAGAAGAGTCGCAAGTCAAACATGAAACCCTCGGCAACACTCGCCGGGACAATATTTGCCCCTTGCCGGCCTGCGCTGGCGTTTCCCGGGCGCTGGAATTCCATCCCGAAGCTATGAAATTCACATTGTCACCGCTGACTGCTTACGATCATGTCGGGGAAGCCGGCTGAATGCCGAACACCAAAAAAAGTGATGCAAACCAATAGATGTTACTCTTTGTTTGGTGCCAGGCCTCTGGCCGCGAGTGATAATGTCCCAGGGACTGAAGTAGCAATGTTTAAACCCCTCACACAAAAAGCCCCTAAAAGTTAGTGACAAGCATATAGAGGACTCCCACTGCGAGATTCAGTGTGAGACAACGCACAGTCCGCAATTTTTGCCCACACTGTCTGCAAAGAGAATTAAACGGCACCCCAACAAAAAGCGTGCTTATGCCTAACTCATGATCTACTAGTGTTGATATTATAATCTAGCGCCCCTCCATTCTAAACGGAATCGACGTCGTTTAAAATATGATTTTATATACACGCGCAATATTTTTCTAGAGTTATGACCAGCCCTTTAATAACAGTTGGCCCGGTGATCCTTAAGAGGTTTGTTCCAACGAACCGTTAAAATGAGATCATGGGCATCGGTTCCCCGTCTGAAGTCCTGCTTGAATTGGCTTTGCATATCACTCAAGGCCGCCGAGCTACTTTCCAGCACCGGACCCGACGCGCCCCCGGCGCCCGCCTCTCTCCCGCGCTGCAGCCTAGCTGCCTCCCCCCACACCGGCGCTTTCGGCGCTGCCCGCGTTTCTCCGTTGGTCAAAGAGGTTTTTTTTTATTATTATTGATATGTGTAACAGTCTACTGATTAACAGAGATCTGGTAATCGAGCGGCGACAGGCAGACCGTTATCATAAACTTAATAATCAAAAAATAAATATACACACATCATGCAAACTTATGATCCACGTATTTTAAAATTATAGGACTGGTTATCTATATTTTAAAGAAATTAAATGTGTTATTTCAATATAATAAATAAACCAATAAGTATAAATTAAATTAAGCATTAAAAATAGTATAGTTGTACTGACATTTAGTCAAACATTAAACAACAGTATTCTCACTTTTTCTAAATATTTTTCTGTGCACGCTTCGGAGAAATTACATATCTAGTTTTCAACTTAAAGCCGCACCAAACAACCGATAAGTTGAATAATTATGTTATTTTTCTTAGCATAGTAACATAAAACCCACTACACTACCGTACATTTTCAGAAAAGATTTAAAATAATATATTAATTACATTACAGATACGTAAACGTTTTATTTCACTGCATGTAGGCCTATAATTTATTTTGCCAATATTTTTTTCTGTTGCTGCTCCAGCCAAACAATTTATAGTGTTCATTCATTATTCATTATTTGATTAAATACGTAATCAAGCTATTTTTATTATTAAATCAAAATATTTGATTCAATATATAACATTGTGGTATTTGAAATATATTCCACTGGAAATTATTTTGTAAATTCTACTTTTTGTCTTTCGTGAACAATAAATATTAACGATTTCTTTACTTAGAAATTAAACTATTTTCACAAATAAAATTATAGTCTATATGCATTTTTCATATAGAGGCGTGGATTCACGCGGACATCTGCGTCCACGCCTTAATCTCAGCGATGAAAGGTATCAGATCCGGTACCATCTATGCCAAGTTCGTATAGGGCGACGCGAGCTATCCACTAAAAACCTGCAGGCATGCCTGGTGGGCAACTAAATATATAAATAAAATACAAATGAAACTATTTATTCATCAATGAATAGTACTTCAAGCTTTGAGGTTAATTCAAAAAGATTAAACAATTATAGTTTTAAAATAGTTCTTGGGAAAAAATAGTTGTTTTACTCAACTTCTCAGTTTATAACTAAAGTTTAAACTTGGTTCGGATGATACCTGCGCCTCATAAGTCAAACGACAATGTTGCATACAGAATAATAAAATGACATGTTTCATATGAAGCTAAATTAATTAGATAAATTAACTTATAGCTGTACAGGATTCTGTCACACCACAAACAATTATGGCCCTAAATTTCATCGATGTAAGCAATCATATTTCTCAAAAGCAACATATTTCATTTCAGAATGTTCACAATTCTCCTTGCGCGAATAGTGTTTTTTCCCAAATAGTTATAGCCTACTTAAAAGCAAAACAAACGTTTACGACACGAGAAAGTTCTTAAATAATAAGATAAGTAAAATAAGAAAATAAATGCCGTGCACTTACTGCTGGTAGTCCAGTTTGCAGTATAATTTCCTATCGCGGAAGTAGCAGCTCGTGGTGAGTGGCTGTTGACACACGGTGCATTGCAAACACTCCTCGTGCCACGAGGATTCGTTGACTCGCATCAGAAATCTGTCGGATATGGGCCGCTGGCATCCCTCGCACACAGACTGATGGTGGCACTCTGTCCCTGGCCAAAGGGAAACACGGCTTTTAGGACGGGCAGCGCTTCGTTAATCCCGTTTTAATTTCAATCAATTCCAGTACGGCATTTGCATTACGTATTCTTCCCTTTGAAGGGCAGTGCACGGGAAAACGACATTACACAAGAAAACACATTTTAGTGCAACTAAAATGCATATTAATGTATGATGCATAAGTGTTTAACTGAAAATAGATGACGTTAAATTAGCCGTGTAACATCTGCGCCCTCTTCATCGTTATTATTATTATTATTATTATTATTTGGGTGCCCCTTAAGTGGTATTTGTTAAAATAATGGAACATGAAACAGACACAGTCTGTGTAATACAGCGGTAGCAAACAAACCAAAATTAATATTAATACTTAAACAGTGGCAGTGCAATGCGGCTTAAGAAGGAACTTAAATGTTTTGGAGATCCGCGGAGTAAACGCGTGCAATCGCATGCATGACTGATTAATAACAAATACTACAATAATCAGATTACAATATACGCGGTCCAAAATGAAGCCAGGTCACCTGCGGACGCTCTGTGAAAGCAAATACCGCTTAAAGGGTTACGATTACGTTGGCTCTGCTGCAACGCCGGGTAATATACAGTGTAACCAGCACGATGATTTACGGCACACGAAACACACTTAAACTAAGCATTGAAAAGTAATTTAGAAGAGTGCCGCAAACATAACTGCTCTATATTTGAATGCCAAGATAACCTACCGAGCATAACCCCCAAAGTAGCCGGGCCGGACCTTAGGTGATCTTCGATCTTGATACCGTCCAACATCTCTGAGCAGGCAGGCTGATTCCTCACAGAAAGGCACCGCTCCAGCAACACGGGACCTGTTGCGATATCCAAAACAATGTGATGTCAACATGATATTTTTTCTCTAAAATTTCTCCTTTTTTTTGCACGCAACACTATTTGACGACAGTACAATTTGTACACAATACTGTGGATTAGCTGTTTTATGTTTTATGGGCAGGCTGCTACCTTTAAATCAGTGGCAGCACCGCGTAGCCAGTGCCTACGGATCGCGATCTGCTGCGGCTCCTTCACAAGCAAGTCTTGTGAAAACACACCATGCCGATACAGAAAAAAAATGGAAATATTTGCGAAAAGCGGTCTCCGGATGTCAAACTTCACTAAGTGGGAAGCTCCCGACGCTACTTTGCGTGCAGGCAGCCGGCGAGCGCTCGGAAACGTTCGGGCGAGATTCTCTCTCCGTCACTGAAAAATGATGCAGAAAACATGAAAAGTATTAAGGGAACTGAGTTTAATCCAGCAAAAGGCGAGCTGAGAGGTCCCAGAGTGAGCTCGGGGGTAAATGTGCCGTACAGACCCCCGCTGCTGAAAAAGTCGGAGCCTGAGCTCGCGCGGATGGAAGCACCCTCCCATTCGTTGACCGCGTCACTTTTTTCCTGGACTATTTACTGACATTTGGATGCTATTGGTGCGCAGATTTCATGGTGGCAGCGCAGCTTAACTAAGCGTTCCGCCTCCAAAACCGACAACTATAACGCCGTGTGTCTGTCCTGCGGACTGCGATCGGTGCCCCAGCGCGTCCGGACTCGGCCGGCCAAACGCAGGCAGAACGCGCGCTTGGCAAAGTTGGGAACATTTTAATGCATCGATATCTACTAACTTAATAATTACACACCTGACACGGGCTGCGATCACGTTAAAAAGGTCTGCAAAAACATTTTTTAAAATAACGTTTTACTTATAATTTGATAACATATACTATGGAATTGCCTATGTGTGCTATGTTTTATTTTTGGCATACATTTCTACTGCTTAATCTGCCTTCACAGTGAGCAGCGCTGAAACCCCGATGCAGCGTTTGGGACACCGCTTGAAATGTATTCATGTTATCAGCTATATGCGTCCCATTCACATGCAATTAAATGTTTAATAGAAAAAAATGACAGCACATTATTTGTTTGAAATAGTTCATTTTTATATAACGTGTTTTGCATAATAACTTTACTGATATCAGCACTCGCAAAAAAAGACCCAAAGCAGGACGTAAATGATAATCGTCCGCGGAAGCAGCAACGGCAATTGTGTAAACAATAGTGTATAAAGCAGATATACTTTATACAGCAGGTGGCCGTGGGAAATATATATTGCGATCGGTAGGCTTAATACCAGGATCTTCTCAACAGTTTTCATTTTACTTTATTGGCACGCATTAAAAATGCGTGTTTAAAATTAGTGTTTGCTCATAAAAACACCGGCAATGTTTAAAGGCTTCCAAATAACGGGCCGCAACACCAATCTGCAGACGTGCGCAAGCTTTGCGCCATTGTGCTGCTTACAAAAGAGCGCGCCTCCCGGCCGCTTCGGCCGAAGCACCTGGCGACGGGCCCCGCAAAGCGCGCCGCGGCACGGCAGCCCCGGCACCAGCAGCTGAGCGGCCAAGGCGTGCGACGCCAAGGGCTCATCCGCTGATAAAACCTTAGATAGCGCAGAACGTATAAACTGGTTAATTTATTATTCTTGTCATTCATCTCGGGACTATGATTTCTGTCGTTCCAAAAAGATATTTTAAATTGTTATGCGCCGTCTAACGCCTTTTGTCATTCCACGATCCAAATGGTTTCGGCTGATAGAAATCTATCTTTTATCAACTGCTGGGGATGGCCGTCTATATCTTTTTATTACTTTGCCTATTGCATATCTCCCTTACCACGAATCCACGGCAGATTAAATATGTAATTTATACTAGAATAATGAACAAAACGCCTAGCGTCCGAGTTATTACAATGAAACGCTATATTACAATGCACAATGCATTATATAGTCACAACGAGTAAATAAAACCTTTTGCGTATAACAATAAATAGATCAATTCAAACAAATACAATTAATGAAAAGCATTTCAATGTCCCTAACTGGAAATGACGATACGAAAGCACGGATAAATAGAGTTTTATCATTCGTATGGTTAATACGCGGCCTGAGACACGACAGTAAGTCATTTCAAACCCGCACGTAAAATTCCAGGTACAGGTGCTCGACATGGAATTTCAAAATTCTCAATTAAGGTGGATCGATGGAGGAAAATCGTAATGTTTTATTAATACCTCGCGTTTTAGGCAATTCGTTTAGACTAAATAATCTCTTTGTCCAGTGTCAGCGGCCGTAATGACCGCTGGTGTCCCTTTCATCTCCGGAGGGGTTATTAACTGCACGTGGCTGCGCTTGCTGGCCGAGATGCGGGACCAAGTCAATTGTTTTTCTTTTTCAACTTGACGGCACGGAGGAAAACAGACCGCTTTAAACTCCGTAATTATCATCGTGACTTTTTTGCTCGTTTGCTCGTCTACATCCCAATTAAACTGAGTGGACTTTACCACCCCCCTCCCCACGGCAATATAAGCAAATTGCGTTTAGATACATAAACGGTATTCTGGATACAGAAGCAGCGAAATTAATATAGCCTGCAGAAGTAGCGAAATTCCTTGGATATAATATATAACTGGTGCTTAAAATGATGACTTTTAAAATATACCATTGTCAAGACAAGAGTCATAACGGTAATGGTATGATCATAATTATCCGGTAACAAGCATCTGATCTTACCATCATGCAGACTATACACGATTTAACTTTATACAGCCAATATAAATTTAGCAATGTATTTTAAACTAGAGCTTTGCTACGATGCCTTGACTTTGCCCATACAGCAATAATGCAGAATTTACACGGTAAATGTTTATATTCAGAGCGTTAATAGAAAGACCATCCTCCATCGTGGTGGTGCATCGCGCACTGCTCAGATACACCACTGGGATCGGGAGTAAAGCAGAGCGATTTTCAATGTCTTTAATGCAACCCCACCGACGGCTTCTGGACTCATACTGTAATTACAGGGCGTAATATATACGCAGCCCTAACGCTTGATAATCCCCCCCCCCCCCCCCCAGGTACTTTGTGTACCAAAGCCGTATCAGAGGATTTAAGCGGTCATCAGGTGAGACACACATGATTACCTATTTTCTTAATCTCCATAGCTTCGCTTTTTCTCTCCATCTATGTAAAGCAATAGTTTTAATGCGCACCCGATTTCACCGTAGTAAATTATGCACCCCCGTTTTCTCATTCAAATCAGGCATAAAATTGGAAATTTATGAAAGACGTAAGAAGCATCTGGAAACATGGCAGTTGAACGGGCCTATTCTCAATTCATGTATAGTAATATATACTATCTTATAATTAAGCAACAAGGTTCAATTACGTATTTTGTGAATACACACATTTTATACCCCAGATTCATTCACAAATTTGTTTACAATTAATTAATAAATAGATTTGCGCAGTCAAGTTTCAGGAAGACATTTGTAATCAAATCTTCATTGTCTTTAAACAAATTGATGTTTAATAACTATACCAAACAAGTCCAATCAACATGTTTTAATGAGATTTTCTTTTACAATGGCCTAAAACGAATTTCCAGTTAACAAAACCGATGGCAATACCAAATGTTCTCATAAAATACATAAATATCTGTATTATGTAAATTACATGAAACTATTTACAGAAAATGTTGTCATGTATCATTTTAATAGTTGCACTATACGGTGGATGACGCAAAATATTTACGTCAAATTCTGGAGTAAGGGATAATGTTATGCTTATTAAATGGGTGAATTAAGTAGGTTTTCCAAAAACAAAATAAACAGTTATGCTACCTGCATTTGAAGATTTATCCTCTGTTTAGATGCTAAATAGGCTAAATTAAAACCACATCGATAATGACAACGTTATTAAATAAAATAAAATAAAAACGTTACGTGCCGAGGGTCTAAAATTGCTTACACGTTTATATATGCGTTTAACTGGGCAATAATCAAAAAAGTAATAAAATCCAGTAGCGACAATAAAAGATAAGTACCCCGTTTAAAATCACACGCCGAATTTAATATTATTAAACAAGCATAACACCGAACCTGGTGAAGATGCACACCACGAAAATGTGCAAGAGACACTAATACTCCCGAATTAACTTCCGCACGCACAAAATTGCGTTTGAAGATGCAAGTCAAAAGTTTCACAAAACCACATAAGACAATTAGAGGGCATGTTTATTAAAGGATCTCAGTCGCCAACGACAGTAAAAACGGTATCACGCTAAGAGTAGACGAGCGATTACGTTACCTCCGCCTAGACTTGCGCTGGTCTGATTGTCTTTCTATTTCAGCAGAAGCTGTTTGCTGCACTGTATCAAATTGTAGGGCATAGAATTACCCTTTGTCGTGTCTTTCACGCCCTCTGGTGTTGATATAGAGAAATACAGCTAAGCATTTTTTATTATAAATTTTTATTATTGTTTACTTTTTCGAGTCCATTTGCTGACGTCTCTGCACCAACATAATACTAAATGCATACATTATGAATATATAGGGCGAAGGACGCATTGCAAAAGTGTGGAGCGCGTGTGATACGAAATGTTTTTGAAATGACCTCATTGCATGAATTAATTGGGTGAAACCGCTCATTATCTGCACATATTTTCAGTCCGCACCTAAACTACAACAAGTTTGGCAATATCGTAGTTAGCTTTTATCCACCTGCCTCGTGTTTTTTTTTAGTATTTAATAATGCATTGAAATGTGTTTATGTACATCCATGACTATCTACTGCGATCTTTGCCTTGCGGATTACACTGGCCTTTATATATTATTTGTAAAATTGCACGAAATATGAGCCGAGAAGTCATTGGCTGTATAAGTGTTTCATAAACACTGGGCTCTTATTATGCCCACAGAATCTATTACAGCGTAATTAAATGTATCACATGTTAATGGTTAGAGGACTAAGGTCGAGAAGCAATTCCTGCAAACCCTTGGAAAACCATGAAAAACTCCTGCCGTGGCACATAATTACCTCCAAGGGTTCAAGATTCCCTTGTAGTTCCCATGAAATCCGTTTTCTGCCCTGCAAACACCAAACTTGGGTGAAATTCTCAATCACAAATAGAATACATAAAACCAGAAATTTCCGTAAACAAGCCGTGGATCACATTCAAATAGTCAATATGGTTGTATATTTAGATGTGTGTTTAATGGGCATAATTAATTAGTGCTTAATGATACCATCCTAATAGGCCTGGTAGCGTCCCCCGGCAACAGGTGCGTGGCACGTGCAGCCTCGCGTCAGGAATGAAGGTCATTACACATCTGCTCTCACCCCATCATATCGACTGGCATCTTGAAATGCAGTTAGGGGGCTTTAAAAAGCGCCTATGAACATATTAAGAGGGAGTAACTTCTACTTGAATCGAATTGCAGACGGTTACCTTGGTTGAAAGAACGGGACCTTGTTGGTAAGAACATTTTCTGGTTTCCTTACATAGACAGAAAATATACAGGCCCGTGCGAGTTTTCGTTTTGCCAAACAACCATGCTTTAGAAGTCAAAATAAGAGTTCAAAACCTATACAACAAACACACATCTAAATTCGCCTCCGACCACAACCTCATCATTATTTCCAACCTCATTTAATTATTCCTTGTGTTTAATTTAGCCTTTGAGGTACAAACATACTCTAGACTTGGCGCTTGACATTGTTTTCGCTTAAATAATAGTTTTCAAACTAATCTCTTTGAAATGGATTTTTAAAAATTGACTGCGAGGAAAAAGTTCTGGTTTTAAATTCGATCCATATTAGGAATCATTTACTAAATGTATGTTACCTATTTAACTGGTTTGGCATAATAAATTCCCAAATCCGTGTCTTCCTGTTACGCGCCCCTGGCAAATGTTTTCAATTGTATTTTTACATAGTGTTGTATAATTTCCCATTTATATGCAGAATTTATTGATCAATACCAAATTCGTTGTTTAATAAGACAATACATCTGCTAACTTATACTTTAAGTAGTATAATTAAGACGCATATAAACATAGGTTCTATGACGCCAACGTGGTTAAAATTCGAAGGGTCAATCAGTGAAACTGATATCAGTGAAATCAGCAGATTTGGGTCAACCGAAAATAAGAGCGGTGCGTATCGAATGGAACGACACGAATAATCACAGGTTCCGCGGTTCGGCGGTCTCGGGTCTTGCTTTATTTCACCAATTATTTGGTGTAGGAAACAACATTTTAGAAATCGAACAGTGCTACCACTTCAGACTAGAGGCCTCCTCTGTATCTATCGGAGATCTCAAGTCTTAATCGTGACACCTAAAAATTTAACTGAAATCAAAAACAACAGAAGACTGTATTCGTTTTAATACCTGTACATGTCAATGAGGACAGCCTGCTGGACTGCTGTGGAACGGTTTTAGGGATATATTTTCTACCTATATTTTCTAACATGTAGTAGTTGATTTTAATTTGGGTAAAATATTAGAGAAATCTATGAGATTGATAAATGTATAAAACTGTTATAATACATAATATAGAGACTTGAATAACGTATAATAATAATAATAATAATGGATACATGGATGGATAGATCAAATTCAATCTTTGTTATTATTATGTAATGACTTTTAAAGCACCGTCTGCACTTAAATTTAAGGTTTTAAGGAATACGCATTTTTTCAGTTTCTGTAACAATAGTTTTTTTTCCCCCCAGGAGCATTACGAACATAGAAATTAATGTAAAAGCGACGCTATATTCATGAGAAACTGGAAAAACTCTGAATAGTTAGACGAGCTGATTTTCGAAACACTTGCGTCTAGCAGTCCTTCGTTAAATATTAATCAGAACGAAAACGTTAGATTTAAATGAATGTTTAATTACTAATTAATTTAGTTACGTGAAATAGCGTGCCTACATAAATCTGCAGAAGTATTAAGTGTTAATTTAATAATACTGCTTCGTAACACATCTACAACAAACTTTTTATATATTGAATTGCATACATTTCTCAAGCAGTTTAAATCTTGTCTGTTCGAAGGTATTATTTTAGCGTGTCGAATCAGATTAAATTGTATTATGACATTAAATCATGAATAATATTTACGCGTTTTAAAAGTTTCTTTAACACGCACATGCATTCGATTAACTGTTCTCGTGTGTCTATATTAGACCGTGCATCAGTTCTTGTATTTACTAATTATCTTTAGAAATGGGCTGCATATAAACTTAAACCATACATATTCACACTGTTTGCTCTTGAAAAGCGGTCAATTTTCAAACTTCGTTCATTTGAAATATTATTCGTTGTTAATGTTTTATCAACTCAATTCAAACTTCAGTTACAGCATCTATCGCTGCAAGTAAAGTAATATTCTGAAGAAATCGCAGTTGTAAAGCGTATATGGCTAAGAGTGCGCTCGGCATTAACTGTGGGCTTGGATCACTGGGCGCTGAACGGGCAACGAGGCAGCTCGTTTTCCATTTTGGAGGGTATAATCAAGACCCTTTTAAATATACAGACACGATAAATATACAGATTAAAATTCAATCGCTCAATTAAGTGGGAGAAAAGATGATTAATACTTGTGATATATGAACCACTTTGGTAAACACACAGAAATCCCTCGATAGAAAAATTACGACTGTCACTGATGACAAGCAAGCTTACTCACGACAGGGCTCCTTAAATTCAAGTTCTTGTAGGCCTACGTTAGTTCGGGGAACGCAAATTATATGTATATGTGAATGATGCCTGACGTCATAAAGTCATGTCAATTTGCCTGTTAGCCTTCGAGAAACTCGGATAAAAAACACGGGTATAATTTAGATTTGATTTAATTTAATCGGTTTGCACTAAATTACCTGCAGGTTATTTTTTGTGATTTTTGTGATTGCATCACCATCACCGCATTTTTAATGATGCCCCCTGAGTTATCCCCCCCCCCCCCCCCCCCCCCCCCCCCCCCACCCCCCCCCCCCCCCCCCCCCCCCCCCCCCCCCCCCCCACACT
>JAODKM010000108.1:7342071-7358454 GCA_026780845.1 Petrocephalus sullivani | reverse complement strand
GGGGGCCCCGCTTGGACCGCGGACCGGGCGGGGCGCGGCTCCGGCCCGGGGAAAAAGGGCGGGGGGGGGGGGGGGGGGGGGGGAGGGCAGTTATAGAAGGATCCACCAAAACCCCAGGGGAGGTGTCACTGCCACTCTCTCCTAACGGTGACTAAGACCAGCTCTCGTCGGCCTTCAAGCATCCGATGGCATCCGTCCGACCCTGACGACAGGAATACTAACCGGATCTCTGGATTATTTTATATAGTCCCTCCATTATAAAGCACCTCACTTCTCCTGTTGGAAAGTCCAGGGCATCAGTACCCATGTACCCCACATAACATGGCGCCCTGTCTAACATACCGCTACTCCTTCAAACACAGCCACCAGGCCCGACCCAGCGGCACCACCCCCCACTAACGGGCCTGGAGCCATTGTTATAAGGGTCCCGCTGAGCTCCGAGAAGAGAAGGGGGAACAACGAGAAGCGAGAGCTGCGTCTGCTCACGTGTGTCCACCGTCTCCTGGATGGGGATGAAGCCCACTGGCAGGGTGTCCTTCATGTCAATCAGCTTCATGTCCACCAGCACGTTTCCCAGATGGCTCTGCAGAGGAGGCCAGGAGACCACAGACAAAGATTAGAGCTCTAAGCGAAGCTCATGCAGCTTTACAGGCCCTGTCGCTTTCTCAATGGCAGTGGAGGCCACATCTAAAGGCCTTTAAACACTTAGAAGATCAAGCATCATTAAAAGACTAACTTGATCCCATTCCTTGAAGGATTAGGAGTCACTGTCAATTAGGGGGAAGTCTCAGGTCGAGATCTACATGAAAACATTTTGGCTGCGAACAAGTAGTTGGTTTTTGCCATAAGTGCTGGAGTCGTCAGCTGTGCGTGTTTCTTTGTGATCATATGCATCCCTTCTTACAGATCAGCCTGGTCCTTTGAACCCAATGAATGTTGCATTTCAGTACAGCTTTCAGTACAGCTGAGCAGCTCTAATTGTCTAACAGTTAGGAAGACGTGCAATGGTGACAAGAAAATGACTAAATGTTTAACATCTTTAGTGTAATCCTTTCCTGAAGTGAAAACTGATTAATAACGAACACATAATGATTACTCATTCATAGCCTGCGAACAAGTGATTCAATAAATCAACAAACAGCTGGTTAGCATTTCAAAGATTCACTAAGGATCAAATAAAAGGAATGTATTGCATGAATACAAATGGTTAAAACTGAAGTCCTCAATGACATATTCTGCTGCATGACGTAAACAATGTGCCTCCTTCAATTAATCTCTCCTAATTAGCCTAATTAATTGAACGTGACCGCAGCACCTATCAAGACCTGTGGCCCGTGACGAATCACACACGGGCACTGCGCGATCTGGTTGGCTAATTAAATGCCATCGTCCTTCACCGCTGGTGATGATGGCGGGAGCAGGACGGACCGACAAGCAGGGCCACTTCTGATGACGGCACTGTCACGTTACATTTCAGTCAAAGCTGTTCTCTGGCCTCATTTTAACCCATATGGACACTTTCAACAAATCTAACAGACGGCCATCCGCTATTCTGCAGGTCAGCCCTTCCTGCTGCATTTACATCTTACCCCCAAAAACAAGGCGGCAGGGGGCGCATGTTCTGATACTCATAAATATTGCATATTATTTTCATGAATTATTCTTTACACATAACTTACTACATTTTGCATTTTAGTGTGCCTTCAGGAAATCCACACAGTCTTATGGAGATTTTCCCAAAACCTAGAGCTAGATATGAATATAGATGTGCAGCTCATCGATAAAGGACCAATAAGAAAAGACTCAGTCTGGTACCATATCCAGCAACCTTTCAATTAGGGGTCACCTTCCACTAACCATTATATTATCTACAGATTGGACATTATTATAAAGCAGAATTTCAATATTATATATGCATATAAGTATATCTGCTCCAATAAGGATTTCTATCACCTCCCAGAACTCGGGACTTATTAAATCATTCTGAAAGCTACAGTAAAATACAGAAACCCTCACCCTCATAAAACAAATGGGTGGTGCAGACTTTCGGCACGCCCTGTTCCTCCCACCATCACCCCACTGGAACGCAGACATAGGACACGGTGTCTGGGAGTGTCTGTGGCGGCCTTTTGACACGACTGGTTCACATTTATCGCACATTCTGCATTTATTCTCAGACATTCCACTCACCGCTGGAACAAGGCACAGATAACAATCGAGCTCACCGTCACGGATGGCTAGAAGTCACGCTAAAGTAGTCCGGGCCAATAAAAGAACCACGCTACCGAACGTTTTCACTCAGTTCAGCCTAACCCAACGTTTCGCTCCCATAAACGGCATACAGACGAGTAACTATATCGGAACACCGACGCAAGCAGGATCTGCCGACCTGCTGTCGGCTTTCAAAGTATGATCAATCCGCAGGTCCCCTGACGACCACAAATAAGGACCAAACCAAACCGTGAATGTTTGAACTGTCATTTGCCATTAATGTATAATTTTCACAAACACAATTATGTTGTTTTCTATGCCTTCATCATCTTTGAAGAGCGGTGCTTAGACGTTCAGCTGGGACTTTGTTAATCAAAACAAAAACAAGCACACACACAAACAAAACTGCACACTACCGCTCCGGATTATCATAGCAAAGGCAAATATCCTCAGGGGCCGAAAAAGAGAGCGCCCGCTTCATTTCAAAGAATCTGCTTTCCGCATTTGGAACACAAGCCAAAAAACAGCGGCAACACACAGAAACTGAAATATTTATTAAATAACTTTGACATTCGTTAAAATGCCTAGTTTTGGGTCGACAACACCCCCCCTCCCCCCATTCAAAATAAAGTCACTCACATTTTCCTTGGAGAATACTCGGGTGAAGCACAGATAGCGCGTGACCTTGGACTTGAACAAACCGTCCTTCCACAGGTCTGCATCAAAGCCGTCCGTCGTCTGAGCAATCTGTGGGACAAAGAGGTGTTTGTGACTGAGGTGTGGAAAACACCAACAGCTCTGGTCTGCATGCAAATTCATTCTCATATGGCTGCATTACCACAGTACATTAGTCATAGAGTAACTGCCACAACAGCTATAAATCCATCCATCTATACCTGCCTGTTCTGTGCAAGGTCACAGGAGCTCAAAGCCTATCCCAAAAGCTATGGCCATAAGGTAGGGAATAATACAGGAAGGAAACCAACCCATCACCGGGGACACATCACTCACAGTCACAACTATGTGCAATTCAGCAACTCCTATTCAACTTAACATGTTTTTGACATGAGTTTTGCACACTTTATTATTAATATTTCGTATATTTACCAATTCTGCAGGCTTCCAATATCTGCTCCCTGCCACGCTGTGCACATTTCTGCCCCCATCCTGCACCCTAAAGGAGGACCGTCTGGGGGTCCCCGAGGACCGGTTTGAGAAACACCACAGTACCACACCACAGGCGCGGCTAGCGCTCAGCGGCCTGACAATAAGAGCCATTCTGCAACCTTCAAAGTGGACGAGGAGAGGAAAGAAGGGAAGTCAATAGGGTCCAAAGATCTGAAGGCGTGGAAAGGTTGTGACAAAGGGGGGCTTTCAGGAGAGGAGAACCCCCTGTGTGGGGACTGGCCAATAAGCTGGCAGAGAAACTATGCTGCTGATGTGGGGGGATAATCCACTGACAGCACCAGAGCCATGCTGAGGACAATACAAGACTCTTTATGCAGACAGGGGCTCTAGGCTTCTAGGCTCATTTTCACAGTCCCTGCCTTCCCCTCCCTACACAAGAGGGGGCAGCTTTATGAGGAAGGTGACCGTTAAAAGAAGGGCTTCCCAAAATGTCCAAACAGGACGAGATGCAGCAATAAGATGCTCTCACGGCAAGACAAGGCCTCAAATCAGAGGGTACTACCACCGATTGAGCAGCAGGAGTTTGACCAACACGCTGAAGACATGTACAAATTACAACAGGACGCTGTGCTACACTGAAGACAAGTTGGCCAAGGACCACTAGGGCCACAACTGGTCCAAACCAGCCCCAATCTGGCATTCTCCAAGCTGAAACCCATATCCCCCTGTAACATGTACACAGGAGCCAGTAAGCCTCCATGATGACTCTCTGGCCTTCAAAAAGCTTCAGGTCCACGTCCTAAGGGCAGGACCTGTCACTGTACTGTTAGGCAATGTCACTTCAGCTTAAGAACTAGCAGCTGCAAAGAGCTAAAGGGTAAAATCATAAGCAAATAAACAAGGCTGGATTAAACTTGTCATAAAAAAACCCAGAAGTCAGTATCATTAAAACCAAAGGTGACTAGTTTTCCATACAGACCTAATGTTGCTATGACTTGCAAAGGGTCTGACTTAGAAATACTGGTAAATTCACTAGAATCATACAGCTATACTTCAATTCCCACACCACTAAGGTCTGCTGATGAAGCTTTCTGCCTCTCACTGCATCAAACATAAAGAAGCCCCCAGCTAAGCATGGCACAAGTGTGACTAGACGACAGCAACATGCCAGAGGATTACAGGATCACACCACCACTGGACAGATAAGACAGGCTTAGGCATCGACCTCCACTTGACATGGGGTCAGGGGTCAAGACAGCGTTTACTTAAGGAAAGAAGCAGCCCAGTAACGCCTCTCCCCCCAACCACCAAAACGCACAGGCTTCCAATGACAACCTGAGAAGGCAAAGAATGTCTTCGATGCAGCAGACCCAAACTCAGACTGCAAATAAGCATATTCTACAGAATATGCTAATCATGTTAAGGGAGATGACGGCTCTTTTAAAATGGAAGTTACTCTCTTTATAAAAGCCACTATTAGTTTAATACTAGCAGAGGCACAGACAGGGAAGCCAATAATTTAAATGACAGTCAAAGCTACAAGCTAACAAAACACGTACATTCAAAAGAAAACATTACACAGTCACGACTTTCAATATCGACATAAATACAGCTAATTTACACTATTCCAAGACACGCGTGGTGCATTGCACAGCATGCCGGGAACCGCATAATTAGTCCTGCTGATCAACCCCGGGGTGTCACATTTATGTCCGCCAATCGTGGACATTAGTAGCGTGCCTAAAATATCAGTAAACTGTAAAAATTCAAAGTATATTTATGTTTAATAAAAGTCTGACTTTGAACTGCAAAAAGTACCGCCACAACACCATTATCCATGATATCTCCTCTTACAAAAGATGTTGTGGCTACTGAGCTGTCCCTATCTTCACCGCCACTTCAGTGTTCACCACTTCTACGATAAAGCCTATCAAAACAGTAATATACAGCATGCTGTCCTAACCTAATTTAATAAACATAAGGATATGCTGAATTTATACAGATTACTAACTTATGGGACTCACAATATGCCTTGTATATTACTATTTTAGGAGGACTGGCATCTAAAGCCCCTGGTGATTACTGCACATGCGCGATGCGTAGCCTTAACCAGGACACAGACCCCCCCGCCCCACCCCCAATCAACTACCCAAGGGAGAAATGAAATGCTGAGGAGCAAAGGACAGAATACAAAGCAATGCTACTCACCACGTCGTAGCCGGAAGGGGCCTTATTCCGCGAGGCCACCACCCCAACCCCAGTGATGGGGTCCATGGGCAGCTCCGGAAGGGCATCGGACAGGTCCCGTACTTCGGGCATCATGGCAGAGTTCTACAATGAGTCGGGTGGGGATCAGTGGAGCATTGCGATCAACAGGAAGGGAGGCCTACAGGCAAGTGCCAAGCTTGATGCAGGGTTAGGAAGCAGCAGCTGAAAAACTCACACAGGATGAAGCAGGAGTACTGGCCCGGCCTAATAAAAAGCACCATGCTTTCACAATTATCTTCACTGTATTAATTTCAGGCATTTTATATTCTGCGGCTAAATCTTGCATGGTGAGAGCAATGCCTTGGCACATTAATTTCCCACGGGATAAATAAAGCTATATCCTATAATTACAATGTATAATTTTTGCTCATCAAAATACATTTTCAGCTAGGCGAATAAAACTGCCATTAAACAGTTGAAAACGCTTTAATCTTAACAGTTCCATTAACAACATTTAGTTAATAGTTAATTATAGTTAGAACAGACCCTAAAAGCATTAACTAGTTATACAAGCAGGAGGCTCACTGTAAGAATTGCCCAAAACCGTGCTGATACAAATGGGGGCGCCATTCCCCATGGTGAGGGGCACAGAGGACCGGCCCGGCCTGCAGATCCTCAAAGAGCCCGACTTCCCATTTCATCATGGGTGAGCAGAGAGAAGAACAACAGTGCCGCCTGAGAAGGAGTGTCCACCAGGACGAGTCTATGAGGCAGGGGGTTTGGCAGAGTGTCAGGGGGAGGCACTGGCAGGCCGTGGTCTGAGACCAGGAGCCTCTGTAGTCAGGGTTCCTATACTAGTGTCGCATGCAATGCAAGCAGGAATCTTCTGGCTTAACATGGCTCCACTTGGTGCATCACCAAAAATGTATACCAAATATGTAAGCAGATACTGTATACACTAATTTGTACTAGGGATGGGCATAATTAATCGATTACTGATTAACTGATCGTTAAGACTTTTGTCGATCAAGTGGAATTTGATAACAGTCTCAACCTTACACTGAAGCAATGCAATGGGTTTCACTACGTGGCAGCAATCAGCCAAGGACGCAATTAATGTGTAAGATTGGCATGGGACCATTTTAAAGTAAAGAAAGTTCATTGTAAATATTGCAAAACCGTATATACCTAAAACACATCTCCGATGATGTACTATTTGAGCAGCGCGCTCCCATACCTGATTAATGAATCCTCCTCTCATCCTACTATCACCTCGGGCCAGTACCTCTGCATCCCGCTATTCGGTACCTGCCAGGCGGGTGTTTTCAGCGGCGGGACTGACCGTAACTAGGCTGTGTTCACGTCTCACTCCTGAGCAGGTTAACATGCTTATATATTTCTTTAATAAAAATCAGTAGGCTGGCATGAGTTAATTTTATAAATGTGTATTTGAATGTGGAGAGTTTTAGCTCAGCGCCTCAGGCACCGCTGCCTATATGAGTGCCGTTTTTTGCTTAAACAAGGCAGTTGATTTTTATTATTAAAGAATTCATAATGGAAAAACATTCTGTTTTGTATATTCTGTATTTTCCCATCAAAAATGATTGTTGTAACACTGCTCAGTGTCGCGCAAAAGTTCCAAGGAAGGACGAGCCTTTCGGTGGCATTATTTTTTATTAAAAAAACACAACAGCACGTACTCGTCAGTTATTTGTCACTACCGAAAATTTTTCATCTGCAGAAAACCTGATGCACTCGCTACTCTCGTTTCATTTTACAATATAATATCATAGTTTTTCATTCCAGAAAGTGCAAATGAGTGCAAAGATACTCTGCATAACAATGCACAGATAAAACTCTGGGCCAGCTATCCCGCATGCTACAATATAAAAAAAATTGATTAATCAATAATTGATCATTACTTTTCCAGATTATCGATTAAGAAAATTTATTCGAATGCCCATCCCTAATTTGGACCACTGCATATATGTACATTTTTCTGTTTATCACAAGTGTATATGGTAGTCGTTTCTAGCACTTTTGGATTTGGTGCCAAACTGCATATCCTTGTCTGAGTCCTTGGACTTTAAGCTATGACAAAGCTGAATCTAATTTACTACTCTGTTACCAAAGTACAATCTTCACAGTTGCTAATGACAGACAAATTGAGAGCCAACCACAGTGCAGAAAGTTATCAATGACCATTTCCTACTGGTTGCTGTACTGGATTTCACAAGGCAGTGATTGATAGCAGGTCACAGACCTCTGTTGCTAAACACATAGCTTGGATGTGTTACATTGTGACATATTAAGCTGCTTTATCCAAGGTAGCATGGGTTTAAAGACAATCTAAGTATATAATTCATATATCATCGGGAATCTAATGTCTGACCAGTTACAACCTCAGATCTGGTTTCATGGCTACTTTTGAGTATTTCCCATTACTGCATTATTAGAGAAGTGTGGAGATAAACACGACAATGTTGGGAAGTTCATGTCCAGGCACACCCAGAGAGCACAACACCAAACCAAAAGGTAGCTTAGAGACATCATCTCCACATGAAGGTACCAGACATAATCTACTTTTCACCACATTCGTTTTCCTCCATTTTAGTCTGAGACCAAACAAAAGATTTCCTTCAAGTTAAATAAAGATAAAACACACTTTAGAGTAAATTTTCAGAGCCAAAATTCCCAACAGAAGGATTTTGGGCCCCCCTCCCCATGAATATGCTTCCTTGGCCAGGATAGTCAGCAAAGCTGGAATGTTCCACAGACCCCCGAGGGAGGAGACTGAAGAGCTGAAATACAGAGGACTTTCGGGCAGCTCTGCATACCCTCTCCCACTGAAAGAGGCAGCTCCAACAGGCCAGGTTAAGACCAAATACAAAAACGAGAGGTGTATGAAGGAATGAGCATGACCAAATGTTACTCCTGCAGGCATGCTCGTGTGTTTTATATGGAGATCAGAAGACCCTGGCAGCTCAAACTTCATTTTCCCTTGTTTTTACACGAAGCATCACTGGAAACGTTAGGGTGAGCATGGCCTCTGTGTGGAAGCAAACTGGCACCAGGAGGAAGAGGACACCAGGGACTGCCCATCACGAACCATCAGCACGGGCTTCAAAGTGCAGGACTCAGCAGGACCACAGTACACAGGAGACAGGTCATACGAGGTACACCCAGTGATAGCAGTGCTCCACATCTCAGCAAAATCTCACCAGTCATGATACAACCCTCACTACTATTGCTTAGACTGCACCAAGACGGAGCCGCTGCTGCAGCTAGGCCGGTTCTCACTTGGTGCCTTTTGAACTGGGTGAAATGTTACATAGGTGGAAGTAAGAGTAAACTAAAAGTTCATATGTATTCCGTAATTTCAATTTATTTTGACGTGTTTCGAATTTTAAGTTTTATAAGCTGCTGAACCAAAAAATAAAGAGTTTTCAGAGTATGACTCGTTGCGCTCAGTCTCTATTGCCTGTATCCATTTTTGTCTCAGTAAAGCAGGGGTGGGCAATCTTATCCGCAAAGGGCCAGTGTGTATGCAGGTTTTCGGGATAAGCCTAAGGTCATGATAAAATGATAAACCAGCAAACACAGCGGCCCTTTGCGGATAAGATTGCCCACCCCTGCCGTAAAGGCTCCCGTCTCTGAGTGAGTTTATTCTCACTCCCTGCTTTACCGCTGTCCTTTACAGGACCACTCAATAAAAGTCGTCTGCTAAACATTAAACTTTGCTGTCCGTCTCATCACCTCTTGTCCACTCGCCACCATACTTCATTTATTCGACCTGCGACATGTTTATAAGTTATAATTAAATCTGGCCAGAAAATCGATCTTTCTTTCTCCAAGTAAAAAAAATTATGTAATGTTATTCCGATAATTCGCTGGCAAGTTGTTTCACTGTCGGCACCAATAATATTAGACAAAACTATCAATTATGGATTGAATTCTCCAGGTGCGAAAAAGGTTTGAAAGTGACAGCCCGTCCCACTTTTACTGATGTTATGGTTCCAAATTCTGAGACTATCCTGTGGTGCCATACTGGAGCAGTTCTCTGGTCCAGGGCCAATTTTTTGCGGTGAAAATGTGCGGAACTAGTTCCGAATTCAGAAGAACGCTGGCACCATGTTGGTGGGAATGAGGCATATAAAACACTTGATGTGGAAGTGGGTGCCAGGCCACAGGAAACCTCTCATTTACATGTGTGGCCACAGAACAAGCTCTTCATTAGAGCCCAGAATCACTGGCCGCCAGCCAAGGGAAACCCTTTTACTGGTGGGGATTCCCCAAAATGAGATGGTAAAGATACTGCTCTCTGGAGAAAATGCCAGTGATTTCTGACCCATCATATTTGCTCTCATATTTGTTGGTCTGCAGCCAGCGGCTAACAGGAAAGATGCAATAATGCATAAGATTTGATCACGGCCTTAACAGTTCTAGCAGATAAGAATTATGAAGGAAACCTGGCTAAAACTTGAGATTGGCATCAAAAATTAAGAGTTACCAGATTTCCAAGCATTATCTTAATGGTTTAACTGAGGTAGTAACACAACAAGGACCAAAAATATCAAGTGACAAACTGGGGCTAGTTATTTGCCCAACTAAGAATAGAAGCAAGGAGCAAAAAACTTATAAATCAACAAGTAAAAGGCGCCAAAATGGAAACTGATGCAGACATACGTGAAACAAAGACTTTAATGGTTAGACCTACGGCAACATGACCTCCCAACCACAAAAAACATCAGTTCTTCATGCTGCACTAAATGGAGCATTTTTAAAATCAGACAAAACCAGGCACTGCTCTGCATCAGTCCCTCACTGTCCTCAGCATATTCATAAAATACAGAGACATCTCTCCAAATACTGCCAGTCAGTAATGCAATACTGATACTTGACCCTTCTTCTGTAAATAGGACATTTAATTTCAGTCAGAACAAAACATTCATGGGTATATTTTAAATAGGCTCACACTGGCTTCTTATTGCACCCATTTAGCAACTGGTGGTCTCAGCACACACACACACACACACACACACACACACACACACAAGACAGACAGTATCTAATGTGTGGGGAAAAGACAAGCTGGGGTTACTACACTTCTGCTCAGAGCATCCTATTGAGTCACTACTCCATTTTAAGAAAAGGGGGGGTGGTGGCTTTCCAACATCTTCCTGTGAATCTTCATATCATGGTTCAATCCAATCTAGTGAATTGCAATAACTTTTCATTATGTACTGAATATAAAACAAGAAAATCCTGGCGAAAGGGACGGAGTCTTGCGGTCAAGCAGCAATCTGTGCAACTTTACACAAACTGCGAAGATGGCAGAACGGGGTGTAAAACCGTGATGAAAAGTCCCTTTCAGATAGCCCTTGTTAAAATTCAAGCAGCATTACCCTGGGACTGGGGCGACTGTACACATGCCAAGTCCAGATTTAAAAAAAAAAAAAAAAAAAGCCCATGCCTAAAGCCAGCCGGCCAAACGAATCCATTCCACTTCCACATAACCTGACCAAACAAACCCATGACACCTACCAAATTAGAAATATTTAAGGTCAAAATGAAAGGCCGTGCTTTAAGCAAACCCAAAGAGCTCCGCTGGGAACACCTAGCCTTCAATGGCATCTTTCTCTTTTGATAGCAGACCCTTCACAAAGTCTTATTTGTAAGACCATGTCCAATATGAAACATCCAGAAAGCCCCTTCTGTTGCATGCATCCTGGGAAATACTCCTACTCAGTACTGCCTGAAGCTGTGGAAAGACATCCATTCATATCCGAAAGTGCATTAACTACAGATACTGGTCACACTGTAGTTGGACTTATTCAAAGAGAGCACAAGAGACCTACAACACATGCCCCGTGAACTGGAAACGAGTAACAACGAAGTAAACCGAATAACACCACATTGTTACACTGGGAAACAAAAGCTACAGTGATATGCCTCTGGTCCACGGGGATGAGGTGATCGTGCCACAGGATTCTGGGAGCATGCCCAGGCGATCGGATAGACTTGCAGCTGCAGATGCAAATTTAATACCGACAACACAAGTGTGAAAGGGCGTTAAATCTGCCTACCAGCCTGACATTATAAGAGAAAGACCGTCTCATGTTCCAAGTCACCACACGCAAGGCTTTCTATCTGAAAGGTGGAGCAGCGCTCAGATACCGTCATGCGATAAGCATCAAAAAGTAATAATTAAAAAAACACAGTGCAGTACATATCAATCAAATACATCTTTTAAGACTAAAGTCGTACGGGCCATAGACCGGCCGTCGCTGGGCGTGATTTTCGGCGCACCTAGCGTGTGCAATGCGCATTTATCTCTGTATTATTAAAGATGGAAATGAGCTTAAGCGTTAAGCCACACTTCACACAAAACTGTTAACTTTCTCGGCGAGGGCATGCGTCCGTTTCGGCAGCGCTTTAAAGCCCGGCTCGTCAGCAAACAGCCATATCATTTTAGAGCCAAATAACAGCGGCTTAAAGGAGCCCCCTGCCCACGTTTTAAAACGCAAAAATTGTGTTTATCATGCGCGTCGCTGCTCACACCGTTTTCCGACTTAACTGTTATTCGGGGGGCCTGGTTCCTCCTTCTCAGACAAAAGCAGCTTTTCATGAGGCCTCGGGCTCGCCTAAAGGCCGCGGCGGACAGAAGCGACAGGGAGGGCGGCCGTGGGGGCGGGGGAGTGACGGCGACGGCAGAGGGGAGCGCAGTAGCAGCTAGGCGGCTAACTCGTCGTCGGTTTTCTTACCCAGTGAAGACAACAATTTCTAAACTGCACAGGGGAGTGTAAAACAATCTCTGCCTGCTTAGTGGCGCGGCTCCCGTCCTCTCCTCCCCGCTCTCCCCGGCACGGCTGCAGCTCCCGCACGCCTCGCTGTGTCTGTAGCAAACATTTAGCCGCCCGGCTATCGCGCTAGCGGCGGACGCGGCTCCCAGCGGCTGTGCGAGATTAACGGAAGGCACCGGGGGGGGAGAGAGAGAGAGAGAGAGAGGGCCCTGCGTCACAGTCGCGGGAATGCCACTCTCCGCGTGCGCGCGTCGCGTGCGTATTGTGTGTATTCCTCTGTGGAGACCCCACAATGTGATAAAAAAAACCTGTTATTCTGACGTCGAGGGGACCATTTTTCAAGTCCCCACAAAGATCTGTGAATGCAATAAAAAAAAAGTAAAAATGCCAGAAGTTCGTTTTGGTTACTTATGGTTAAGGTTCGGCCTGGGCAGGGGTGAATGTTGGGATTTGGGTTTCCCCCCCCCTAGAAATGAATGGGGGGTCCCCACAAAGATATAATTACAAACGCGTGCGGACGCGTGTGTGTGTTTGCTGTCAGTTTCGCTTTTCCTAATTATAAATGAACGCGTGTTGTGGTGTATTGTGCAAGTAACCAAGTAACTTAATATTACCCTTTTGTCTTTCTCATAGCCCTGTTACATTAAAAATGCGAAAGCATTATTTTTGCTTATAGTTTAATTGTATCAAACCCTGATAGTGTGCAGGTCGCTCTTTAAAAGGATACGTGATTAAACGATGGATGGCTGGATAAATCTGTGTATTTGAACATATTTTCCTCCTTTGTAGTAACGTTCTTGGGGGGAAATGTTCCCGCAAGTACTGTAAAGCCCGAAAAATCCGCGCGGGAAGAATGATAAAGTATGAGAAGTAACTGGAGATTTTGTTGTATCTTGGCTTATTTTAGCGCTTGTGAAGGTCATTTTTTCTATTCTTTGAATGTTCTTTTACCATGTTTGATTCAGTTATTTTTTATTCAATTATTCGATTATTTTTAACTACTGCTTGATTTAATGGTGCATGAATGCTCAGGTGCACTGCCTAAATGACACTAAGAATGCTGTTCAGGGAGCTGAGATCTTTCGGGATTAACATCGCTCAAATCAGAGACATGGAGTCAATGGCAACAGAGTCACATTGTCACCCAACCATCAGTGGAGCTAGGGCTGGTGTGGCATGTGTAGGCCCCGCCTACGTATGTAGGATTTAGTTTGCCTGCTTGGCTTGCTAATCTCTTTCACTCTCACTAGTGGAGGAGCTGAGGAACAGTGAACTTAATCACTCCCCTGAGGGTAGCTGTTTTGCATCAGAGGTCGTGGTGTGAAGCATATAGCTTGAGCAGCAAGAAGGGCTCCTTGGTAACTCTGTAACACAGTGTTATATATTTGTGCACAGCAGACAGTCATCAGCTTTGCCAAAGACTGACAGGTCAAGAATGTGGCGGCGATATAAAGGACTGTTACTTGCATCACCTTTGCACAGGAGCAGGGTGTTTATAATGCGGTTTGGACACAGTAAGCAAAACATTCAGCAAATGCCTGGCTGCTCCCATGAACACGAGTGACAGGGCCCAAAACCGCTAGACCTGTTTTTGTGGTTTAAATTCTTTGCATCACACTTGGTTAATGTGTTTGCTTTACATCTGGTTAATGAGTCAGCTGCAATTCGCAAGTTCAGACTGCAGTCATAGGTCCAATGGGCATGTAAATACACCAAGAAACTTAAAAAATAACATTCAATCGCTCGTCTCAGCAGCTGCTTACCCAGTCAGGTTCACAGTGATTTATAATCCATGTCACCAAGAAGAGGTCGTAAAAACCAGTTACACCTTAGCTGAGAAAATTTAAGGCTTTTAATGTGCATTGAAATACAGAACTGTAGCTGGATTTTATTCCGCAGCGGTAGAGCCGGGCACGCAGGCGGTCTTAATTTTAAAAATCTGGGCTCTTTCTTGCGACCAGGATTGTAGCAGAAAGAGCTTTTTTGAATGAGTTGTGACGTTTCATGCTTTCTCTTTGCCACACTGATGAAAATGACCCACTCAGTTTAAATAATAGATTTAATCACCGAAAGAGCAAGTGGAAGGCAGGTGGGCGGAGTCTCGACTACAGCGTGACTGTGAAAGTCACTGGAGCATTATGGGGCTGGGGGGATTGTGCAGGGGTGGTCTGGACCAAGTTCTAGAACAAACCTTTTGGTGATCTTTCATATGCAACAGTGATCAAGGGGCCAAGTGTGAGTCATAGCTGTCTCCTTTTCTTACAATTGACGCATTGATTAATTAAACATCTGACACTCAAAAGAAGGGTCCTTACACCAATGTGAAATGCCATAATGTGAACAAAGCTCAGAAGTAATGTTCTAATTACTCCTGGTTCGCAATAAAGAAAATACAATAAATGCAGACTACAGAGCCATTTATAAGTCTACAGAGCCATTTATAATCCGTGGGATTAGGCTGTATGTTAAAAGTAAAAAGACAAATAAATCAGTCTAATGAAACAGAACAACTAAATCTGGTTTGCCACCACATTAAAGGTGTTTTATGTGTTTCCTTATATCTATGAAATGTTTCTTGCTTCATGGTTAATTAATTTTACAGGCGATGCTTATTACTTCTAAGGTTAAAATGATGTTAAAATGATCCACTGTGTGGAATTCAGGACAGTTATGCAGTCACAGTGAACAGGACAACTTTCTCTCTCTCTTTTTAACCATGGTAGGGATAGGGATACCCTCACATCAACCTAGAAAATCTACCTCAACGATGCCCTCAGCACCACTGTGAATCTATTTTTGAATGGAACATAGAGTGTTTGTGGGTCTAATTTCATGTATGACCCCACCGTCCCCATCTGGCTGCACGTGGAAACTGATGTAGTCCTAAAATATCTCATTAAAGTATGTTTTAAGAAACCTGTCTTTACTGGGACTGGCTGGCTGGCAGAAATTGTGACATATTGAACGTTTCTATGATTCATGCTCAGTCACCTAATCGTTGAAATACATTTCCACCTTACCAGATCCTCTCCCCTGCAACATCACAGCGTTTTCAGGTGTAACATCTGGTTTGAAAAACATTTATACAGCTGGATATTTTAGTTTTCTTTGCGTGAAGAACTTCCGAACTCCAGCTGACAGCAGCAGAGTCCTCCTGGTACTCAACACTTTGGTTTTGAGCCTGTGCCCATGGTACGTTTGCTACCTGATCTTGTGCTAGTTTAACGTCTCATTTTGTATTTTAAAGTTTTCCTTTCCGTTTTTTTTTTTTCTTGGTGTTCCACCTGTCTACTGGGATTGAGTTACACATTGCAGGATAACAATCATAGGCTTGGTAGTTTTTTCCCTGTGTTTCCCAAACCGCTCCTCCGGGACCCCAGGCAGTCCATGTTTTTGTTCCCTCCCAGGCAGCAAAAATGTGGCCTGTGGCAAGGAATTGGGAGGGAGCAAAACCGCGGGCTGTCTGTCAGGGAGTCGGAAGGGAGCAAAAGTGCGCACTGTCTGTCAGTGAGCTGGGAGGGAGCAAAACCGCGGACCATCTGGCGGTCCCTTAGTACTGGGTTGAGTAACATCGCTTTATGGGATAAGTAAAATGCCCCAGAGTATTTTCATTGTCATGCTCTCTGCATTCCAAAGGGAAACAGGTCAGTTCTTCCTGTGAAAGGATCACATTCTTCAGCACTTAACGACGCCTTGACCAACCCAGCCGCCCACTGCGCCTGCGATTCCCCCCCACCATCGGCTGCTCTGATTGGCCACGCCTGACTGCCACTTTGTCCAACCCTACACACACACACACACACACACACACACCCTCGCCCACTTGGTATGCCACCATCTGGCAGTGGCATGTGGACGTCATGCTGGTCCCTTAATTACATTACCGCTGCAATCAGTCACTGTGCTATGAGGCAGGGTGAGGAGTGTATACAGCCGGGGGGGGGGGGGCTCGTAAATAATAATACGAAGGGCTGGGGGGGGGGGGTATAGCAGCAAAACCTCCCCTGGTTCCCGTTGACCCACCATAGCGCCT